>LR749797.1:1078567-1124141 GCA_902729485.2 Mus minutoides
TCCAGCTCAGGGGACCCAGCAGCTACTTCATAAAGTTATACAGTAGCTACACTTTACCAAGACCTCAGGCATCCCTCTGTTCCATATTGGCCTGAAGCACAGTGGTAGCCATCGTACAGAGACGGAGCACGAGGAGCCTGATAAGAACCACGTGGCCATCTCTGCCAAGTCGCATCATCATTAAAGCAAGATGCAGATGGTTTTTGCTTTGTATGTCCCTAACTATAGAAAAACCAGTGCTCTTTAATTTTAGAGTGTCTAAGTTTTTTAGAGAAGCCATTAGGGTACCAAAAGGGCAATGAGTAATAGCTCCCCACAGAAGCCCCCCTCATACCCTAGCCAAAGACTCCTGGCTTGTGGGCTTCAGAACTCTGAAAGGACAAATCTCTACTATTTTAAGAAACTTACCTAGTTGATAATGACTACCCTCAGGAGAAAAGATTATAACAATCCTATTCACTTACTTCTCAGTTCTGTATTTTCCAAATTTTTGAGGATGAGTATGGTTTTTATACTAGATGTATCATTTGAGTGTGGAAAGCATATGGGTCTATATGGTAACTATTGTAAAGATACATGATAGAAAATTGGAAGCAATCTAATTACAGAATGTTTGGTAATGTTCAGTGGTTTTTCTTTATGATAGAGTTAAGCTACTGCCATTATGAATACTATGTTATAATAGAAGAAAAATTATAAATATTTTATCACAATGAGAAAAGCCTTAGAACAATGAGGAGACAAGGTAGTTTACTGGTTAAGATCTTAGGCACTGGGACTGAATAAATCTAATTACTTCCTAATTAATGCTTCTTTACTACTATACATCTTGATAAAAAAAACCTTTGTTTCTTGTCTGAGGGCTGATAAAATATATTGAAAGCTTATTTGAGGATCAAAAGAAGAATACTGCATTTTACATATGCTTCGGGACAATCGGTTTTCACCTTTTAAGGACTCTGGTGTTGGGTCGCGACATAGTTGGTGACGTTCTTCCACAGATGCCATTGCCTGCGCAAGTACGATTGGTTGTCTTATGAACTGAATCGTCTGCACGCGACGCTACTTAGTGTGAACTGGATTTCCACTTATAATCCTTCTAAAATCCCCTTGTGATGCAGCCTAGAAACAGAAGCTGCACATGAACAAAGACTCAGGAAAAAAAAGCCAGAGAGTTTCCCTTCAACCATTGATGGAACCTGTGTTTGCAGACTGCAGAGGTGGCTCGGCGGTTAAGAGCACTTGCTGCTCTTGCAGAAAACTGGTGTGGCCTGAAAGCTTTGGAACAACAACAACAAAAAAAAAGCAAACACACCCAAGAGGAGAAGACAGCAGGAAATAATCAAACTCAGGGCTGAAATCAACCAAATAGAAACAAAAAGAACTAAACCAAGAACCAACAAAACTAGAAGCTAGTTCCTTAAGAAAATCAACTAGATAGGTAAACCCTTAGCCAGACTAACTAGAGGGCACAGAGACAGTATCCAAATGAACAAAATCAGAAATAAAAAGGAAAGAGATAACAAAATATATCTTAAAATAATATATTCTGTTTGTTGAATATTAACAGTTGAAAATATTAAAATCATGTTGTATAAAAAAAAAAAGAAAGAAAAGAAAAGAAAACCGATGTCATGTTGTACCAAAAAAAGAAAAGAAAACTGATGTGGTTCTCAGCACCCACCTGAAACAGCTCACTTACTACCTGGAACTGAATTTCCTCCAAGGGCGACTGCACTCATGCAGATACACACCCCAAACCCCAAACTATGAGTACACATAATCGAAGATTAAAATTTAAAACCTCACCAATGTTTGCTCTGGAAGGGAAGACTGCAGTTGCCTGTGTTCGTGCAGAGCCACCACAGAGAGGATGCCAGTTGCCCTGACTGACTGAGAATGTCTCTGTCACTCACAGCCAGTGCTCAGGAGCCTGAAATGCTTAGGAGCAGTAAAGGACATTTCTTAGCAGGGACAGGCTGGTGTGACCAAGTCATGCTTTATGAGGATCCCATTATTAAAGCGTCAATCATGAATGGGTCATACATTTCCTGTTGATGTTAGTCAGAAGTTGATCAGCTTCCAGAGATACGTGATTCAAATCAGAAAACAAAACAAACTAAAAGCAGCCCAGAATATTCATGGCTTGTGGTATGCCTGGTGGGCAGGTTTTATGACTTTCATTTTTCTTTAACGTTATATAATACTATGCCTTACAGTAAATACCTTCAATGAAAGATGGTTCAAGGAATTTCTAAGACTGTGTTTGGTGTATTTTAAATCATAAGTTTAAAAAAAAGGTTATAATGTTGGGCGCGATGGTACACACATTAAATCTCAACACTCAGGAGGCAGAGGCAGGTGAATCTGTGAGTTCCAGGCCAACCAAGGCTACATAGCAAGACCCTATCTCAAAAAATAAAAATAATGCTTAGAACAAGGCAAATAATAAGATGATGTTTTAATTCATTAAATGTATTTATGATTAGTGTGTGTGTGTGTGTGTGTGTGTGTGTGTGTGTGTTAGGCAGAGGACAATTCTTGGGAGCTCTCACCTTACTGTGGTTTCTGGGAATCGAACTCACAAATTCAAGAAGTTAGGCTTGTACAGAGAGCACTTTTATCTGCTGAGCCATCTCACCAACCCAGTTCAATTTGTTGTTATGTATTCAAATTATTACAGAAATTTGACATTTTTGATAGTTAAAAATTTTGGAAAACATGTATTCTGCCCTCAAAAAAGAAAAGCACATATTTCATGTAAATGATTTTTAAACAGTTTCAGGGGCGCATGCAAAAAACATAAGTCTCTCAGAACCACTTTGGTTTTTCTAAAAATAAATATTGATTTTTTTTAAACATAACCTTGTAGGATTTCTCTGCTGTGTCTAAATAACCACACATGTTATTACACACACTTTACTCTTTCCCACTTTCAAGGCTTTTGAATGCCGCTCCAAAGCACATATATCCCTTCATTATTCTTGACGTCTATATAGAATTCAATGCAGGAAGAAGTTACCACTAAACATTAGATAGAAAGGAATTTAAAACCGGAAATCAGGTACTCACAAAACGATTAGACGGATCCAAGGAACAGAAGGCTGAGATCTGCCAGCTGATGGAGATTTTAGGGGCAAACACTGTGGTGCAGAAGGCTGAAAGCTGCTGCTGTTCACAGAGGTAGAGCCAACTGCCTAGGTTCCGCTGGAGCTGGTGACCGGACACTGACAGACTACCGTATCTGCTCCTCCAGATATGAGGAAACTGATAACCAGACAGTGGAATGCTGAGCCCAGACCAGCTGCGAACACCAGTGAGCCACTGTGAAGGACTCCTTACTATGAAGAACTCACCATGAAGGACTCCTCCATGCATTTCCACTTCTGCCCCACTTATTCACTGGCGGAACGGAAGCACCTTCCCATCCAGAACCCTAAATGTTAAGATGAGTTTGAGAAAAGCCATTTCTTCCTGTGGGCAAGACAGCAACGATGCTGAACACAGGCTGTTCCCAATCACCAACAAGTTGTGAACTGATTAACCGGTTCTCAGCTGTAGGGGAGGGTGTGTATGATATGAAGGCCTATTGTGGAGTTTCAGTGTTACAGTGTGTCCTTTTACATATATCCTTCGGTGTCCCTGAGAGAACAACACATTCTAGGAAGTGATGTTACGGGTTGGCTGTAAAAATCTTTACGCGAGTAACAAAACAAAACTCACTCTACCCTGGATGAAACACAAACATGGCAGGAGTAGTGCAAAGATGTCCCGATGGATGTATTTTAAACGCCATTAAAATGTCAATCACGAGGCTGGGCGTGGTGGCGCATGCCTTTAATCCCAGCACTCGGGAGGCAGAGGCAGGTGGATTTCTGAGTTCGAGGCCAGCCTGGTCTACAAAGTGAGTTCCAGGACAGCCAGGGCTATACAGAGAAACCCTGTCTCGAAAAAACAACAACAACAAAAAAAAACAAAACCAAAATGTCAATCACGAACATTTCCGTGATTTTTGCAGGAGCTCTCCACATTCCCCACTTAAGTTTCATATCTCTGTGATATCTAGAAATGCTGGAGAAACACCTCATTCCTCTATCGCACGACCTAAATTAATAGCAGCTTTACAGCTTTATGCCCTTCATCTAACCCAGCCCACTGGGGAGTCTTTGTTTACACTGCCTCAAAGGCATACCAGGAAGGGGCGTGGCCAACAGTTTGGAACGAACTGAACTGGGACAATCAGGGCAGAACCAATGGGCTCCCACAGAACAGCATTCTTAAGGCCTGAGCTGGAGTAACAGTGAGGAATAGCAATGACTACCATCCTCAGAGTGCTTGTCAGAGGCCAGGCATTGAATTCTCTAGTCTCTGCTTCACTCTGGGAAGAGAGAAGCCACTATGACCCTCTCTGTTCAGAAACAATCCTCGGAGGAGAGCTTACCAGGGGTACGGGCTTGTGATTTGTAAGTGCCGAACCATGAAGCTACAGCCCCAATCCTCGACTGCTTTTAATCTGTGAAATGGAATCTTTTCTTGGTAACTCTGTACCAAGCAGGGCTCAAACTTTCAGTCTCTCTGCCTTCATCTTCCCAGGGCACACGGCAGGACCACAGCACTCAGAAACTCACAGCAGCTGTGGGTGGGGTCTGCGCAAGATCCAGCCAGTCAGCATTCCAATATGAACCCCCGACTCACAATAGAGATGCTATTAACAGTTGATGGCTTCTCAGGGAAGGTAGACATTGTTTTATTTCCATATGGCCCCTGGTAGGTCATGCTCTACTGAATGGTCCCCACTCCTAGAAGTATGTGATTAGCATAAATTGGGCTTAGGCTGTTATTAAAAACAACAACAACAACAACAACAACAACAGAAAACTAATTTGGAAGGGCTGGGGAGGTAGGGGTGTATTCGTTTTCCTCACGTTGAAATATAGTTCAGAAGAAAAAAAATAATTTCTAAATTTCTTAGTCTTCTATACTTGTATATACCAAGTTAAATTAGCTTCAAAATAACTTCATAGATCAGTAAGCATGTTCTCTTAAAAATATTTTCATTCTATGTGCATGGTTGTTTTACCTTCATATATGTCTGTGAACCATGAGTGGTCCTGGGGCTGGAGGAGTCAGAAGAGAGCATTAGGTTTTCTGACACTGGAGTTACAGATGCCTGTGAACCATGATATAGTACAGGGAATCAAGCCTGAATCTTCCAGAGGAGCAGCGCATGCCCTTAACCACACTGGGCCATTGCTCCGGCTCCAGCCCACATAAATACGTTCTTCATTATTCCTATCATTTCATTTCTTAATAGTGAATTTTGAATATACATAAAAATTTATGAGGATCTTATGGGTCAGATTTCTGCTGAGAAAGAATCAATAGCCTGTGTATGTATGTGTGCGTATATGCGTGAAGGTGGGAGAAAGAGAAGGAGTTTTTTTGTTTTGGTTTTTTTTTTTTTTTTTTTTTAAGAAATAGGCTTCTTACTGTGCAGAGTGCTCTGGTAGGCTGGAGGACAGAGACAAGTACCAGATAGGTCCACAGAGAGCCTGGAGGCAGAGCTCCTTCTCCTCATTCTAGGTAAAGTTGGTCTTTTTATTTTCAGTTAAGATCGTTGTCTTAGTTTGGTTTTTCCTGCTATGAACAGACACCACAACCAAGGCAACTCTTATAAGGACAACATTTAATTGGGGCTGGTTTACAGGTTCAGAGGTTCAGTCCATTATCATCGAGGCAAGAGCATGGCAGCATCTAGGCAGACGTGGTGCAGGAGGAGCTGAGAGTTCTACATCTTCATCTGAAGGCTGCTAGCAGAATACTCACCCCCATGCAGCTAGGTTGAGGGTATTTAAGTCCACACTCACAGTGACACACCTGCTCCAATAAGGCCACACACTTCCTAATAGTACCAGTCCCTGGGCCGTGCATATACAAACCATCACAATCTTATATGATTGGATAAGGATAAAATCTTTGTTCAAGGCCTGCTTATTTTAATGCTAATACCATAATAAAAATACACCAAACTATCTAGAATAATACTTAACCATGAGCCACCAGGCTCACTTTGCCTGAGCCGCAACAAAGGTCTTACATGTATGTGGTCATGTGTAAAGATAAGGGTTGTGGGTAGATCACAGAAGGGAAGGAAAGCCCTTGAGGGGCTGAGGAAGGGGTTTCATGAGAATTCTGGTCTACTGCTACAAAGGGTACTATGAAGACAGTGAACAGTACCCATGCAGAAAGTTGGCACATACAGGACGTTTCTTCTGTCTTTCTTGATGTATTATTCCCGATCACTGGCCACTCGCCCCTCCCTCCCATGAGCCTATCTGAAATCTACTTACTTTAGATGAATTTAGACACAGTCAAAGACTTTCATAACAAAACAGAAAGTTATGAGATCAAGCAACCACAGCTGGCATTACTTCCTATTACCAGACTCTATCTGGTACAAATTGAACACTGAATTGGGCACTGTGTTAAAATGTATTGTCTAATAGATACCAAATACATCTTCGAGGAGGTGCCATTCCAATCGATCTCTGCTTTATAGAAGACTGAATGTAGATGTTAGGACCTTACTCTAAGTTCTCAGATAATTAGCCAGAAAGCCAGGCATGAACTCAGATCTGACTGATGATTTTAATTACAGCCTTGACATAAAAAAATAAAAATAAAAAGAATTTTAAAAAAAAACTATAAAATAAGCTTCCAATGATTTAATTGATCTTAGTTTGGATTTGCACAAAACAAGAGACAAGATTTTTTTCAGATACTTAAGCTCATCTGGGAGCAGATCCTAGACAGCCAGTGAAGAGTGTGAGGCAGGAGACAGAAGGATTTGCTAACAAAGAGTAGGTGAGTGGATTCATTACCGTGGGCTTCAGTTGTCTGGGATCTCGCTTGGGATTGTGTAGAAGACACCTCAAGAACTGCCCCCCCCAGGAGTCAGGCAGCCATCCCCACACTTGCTCACGGATGCTTGCTCCTGCCTGTTGTTTACATAGATGCTCACAGACTGGAACTTCTGGCTTGCAACTCCCTTGGCCTGAGAAAGAGACCTGGGTGCTTCAGGACACAACCCCTTGGTGTGTTTTGGGAACCATTCAGTCAAATTACAGGTGACTACTGGTTGGTCCCATGAGGCATCAATGGGCATTCACAGCCTCTGCTCTAAGATGGGAATTTATCCAAAGCAACACCTGCAATCTTTGTTAGATTAGGGTAATTTATTTCTAACAAATGGGTTTCTGTGAAATTGTGTCACAAATTTTGTCTTTAAATTCCCAGTCTAAAGAATGGTTCGGATATTAACAAAACAAACTGAAAATACCCATTCCCAGTAACACAGTAGAATCAATTATAGATTGTTGTATTAAGCAATATCCTTAGTGAGACTAACCTGGCATCTTCTGGAGAGTCACTGACCCTTGTCAAAATGTCTCTTCCTTCCCCCCCCCCCCCCCACTCTTCCTCATGCTGAGAAAGTTACTTATGGCATGACGGATGTCCTGCAAACCTGAACGGCTGCAGCTCTGCTGGAAGATACTTCCTTGCCCCTTTGAAGTGTTCCAGTGACATTTTGAAATGAATTCTGTACGTATTCTTGTGACCTAATTAAACACACACACACACACACACACACACACACACACCAAATACATTTTATAAATGTGGTAACAAAAGAAAAAAGAAATTGTTGGGCCCCCTTTTTTTTCCCCATGGTGTAGCAATAAATACACAGAGACTCCGTTTTATTTACAGAGACCCCCATTTTATTTTGCTAGGTAGCAAGCTGTATCTCCGAAGTGGAATGACCTGAGGTACTGAATAGCCAAACTGCAATTTCCTTAAAGGAATGGGCTCAGGGCTCGTTTAAGATTGCATGATTCTCCCTCCACCGTGCAACACTGGTTTTCAATTGATTTAAATCCCGGTTTCTAGTAAATATCTTCTACACACTCTTGGTAGTAAAGGAAGGAGAGGGCTAAGTCAATTCCTTTTAATTTTTGAGTGCTGTGTGTGATGAGTTTGTAAGTGGTGAGTTCCCGGAGGATTGAGAATCACCAATTGAGAGGTAGAGCAATTGCGGAGGAGCAAATGAAAAATTTATCACAGAAGTCTTAGAACCATCTTCTAGAAGTAGAGAGAGAGTCACAAAAGAGGGTCTTGAGGGGAAGGGGACAGGAGCTAGATGCTAGTTCATTATAATAGCATTGACCTGAGGGCGCTCCTGGGGATGCATGATTAAATTTATATTCTAGGCTCAAAGTTCCTTTAGATTTTTAGCTTTGAGTTTATTTCCTATAAATACCTCAGCCGCTAAGTTTATTTAGTAGAGGCTGTAGTTATTACCTCATAAAAAAGAAAGCACCCACATTTATCTCCTTAATGGGAGAACTTGGCATTAAATCAGAGGCGGGGCCTACAGGGTGGAAAACCCTCAGTGTGAGAGCTGAGTTTGGAGACAGAAGCATATATTCACGCTAAAGAGTTTAACTTTCCAAGGCCATCTCAGTGTGATTTTGATGTAATTTTTATTTAACAGGCAGTTGTCTGTGCAGTATCTCTTTTACACCTATTAAAGTGCACCCCAAAAGACAATGAACATGACAATACATTGGGTACAAGAAGTGCCAACCATAGCCTTCATTAGAGTGGAAGTCAGAGGCTCAGCTCTCATTTGACACAGGATTTGAAATCACCCGATGGAGAACTCTTTGGGAGCTGGCAGATTCTCTTTTTAACTGAGAGTTAATTTTTTTTTTTCAAAAACAATCTAAGATGGCCAGACTTTTGTTTTCCTTATCTTATTTCCTTATTCTGTTGCAATGTCCGGGACCTAAGCCAGGACTTTGCACATGCTAAGCAAATACTCCGTTATGAAGTTACATCCCCACGAATCTTAATTAGGTTTCTACTGCTATGATAAAACACCACAACCAAAAGCAAGCTGGGAAGGAAAGGGTTTATTTCACCTCGCTGAGGGCAGGCAATCCAGGGCAGACACTCCAGTCAGAAACCTGGAGGCAGGAACTGAAGCAGAAGCCATGGGAGAGGGCTGCTTCCTGCTTCCTGGCTTGTCCCTCATGACTCTCTCAGCCTTTTTTCCCCTCAATGCTATGTTTTGATCATATTCTTTTTCTTACCACCCCCTCCAACACCTTCCAGATCCTCCCAGCCTTCTCCCTAACTCCATATTCCTTTTATGTTTCTCAAAAACAAAAATCAAAACAAACAACAAAAACCTATTCAGATTAAAAAAAAAAAATCAAACAACCCAACAAAAACCTATTCAGATAAAAAAAAAAAATCAAAACAGAACCAAACCAAACACCAGAGGAAACACAGCATCCATTTTGTGTTGCCAACTACTTCCGGGAGTGGGGCCTTCCCTGGGATGTGATTGATACAAGCAGTGACAGTCCCTTGGCAGTTGTTGCTATCTCCACAGACATTAGTTACAAATAGCTTCTTTGTTAGGTGTGATTCTTTGTGTCCACTTCCCCTTCTCCGTCCTCAGAGTTTGTGTGGTTTGAGTTTGTGCATGTTGTCAACAGTATCTGTAAGTTCACAGGTGTATCAGCTCTGTTGTGTCTAGAGGATATTTCCCTGAAGTCACTTACCACCTTGGGGGGGGGGGGGTCTTTCAATATTCCTACCTCCTCCTCTGTATAGATCCCTGAACCTTAGGGCTTTGGCCTTGAGGTTTGACAAAGGCATTTCATTTAGGACTGAATTTCCTAAGTGTCTCACCCTTGGCACATTGTACAGCAGTGTTAAGTGCCACCTAAGGCAAGAAGATACTTCTCTATGAGGGTCAAACAATGTTCTGATCTAGGGGTATAGCAATATATCATTAGGAGTCATTAATGGATAAATTATTTAGCAGAATAATATTAGTACTTTTCTTACAGGACCAATGATTTCAGTTGCTTATATTGTCAGAGAAATCCAAATATTTAAGATGAAAAAAAAAAGAAGAAGAACGGAAACTTAAGAACAAAAATGTGATTATTCTTAAAGCTTCATATAAAACCATTAAATCCTGAGGTGTTAAAAGCAGAGTCTTACTGGGTATAGTGGCACATCTTTTTAATCCCAGCACTTGATAGACAGAGGTAGACAGGTCTCTATGAATTCCAGACAATTCACGTTAAAAAACAGAATCTATGCCACTTACATTTATTGATAAAAGCCAACCCAAAAGTCCTTTGGAATGGGCAGGAATCAGGACTATGTTTCTTATCACCCCATCATGTGGGTATTCACTGAAAAATAAATTGAGTATGTAGACTGCAAACATATTACATTGCCACTGTATTGAATTTCATAAACAAAAGCACAAAGACATTTTACAGTGTCAGTTACAAGCGCTTACTTATAAATGGTGAAGTGACTACACGGCTGTGACCAACACCTGACAAGAAGCACACTAAGGGAGAAAGGATCTACTTTGGCTCAGGGTTTCATAGCTGCGTCCCTCATGGCAGGGGAGTGGCAAAAGGAGGCTGGGGCTGCTCACTCAGATCCCGGAGGACCGGGGAGCAACACAGAGCAGGAAACCAATTTCAGATAAAGATCTCAAGGCTCCTTCTTCCCCATCTCCTTCCTTCAGTGAAGTTCTATCTTCTGAAGGTTTTCACACCCTCCCCAAAGAGCACTACTAAAGTAGAATCGGGTAAAAACAAAGAACAAACAACCCGAAAGACTGATTATTAGATGCTGAGGTATTGATTTGTTTGATGTATTGATGATTGATTTAAAGTACTTGCACTTCCGATGTGTCAAGCAGAACTTCACTTGTTACTTGGAAGAGAATGATCTGCTGAAATCGCTGAATCAATTGCTTGTTGCCCTTAACAATCTGCTGACTGCCACACATGCTTCTGTAAAAATCCCCTTGCCTGCCTGCCCCACCTTGTGGTTTTACAGTATAAACTGGAAATCCAAACTGGATCCAGGACCAAGGCCTTTCAGGAGTTATCTTGGTCTTGTTCTACCGGTGACATCTCCACTCATCCACTTTCATTGGTATCTGAGTGCATATTCCAGAAAGATCCCCTCAACATTTTTTTGTTTTTGTTTTTGTTTTTTGAGACAGGGTTTCTCTGTGTAGCCCTGGCTGTCCTGGAACTCACTTTGTAGACCAGGCTGGCCTCGAACTCAGAAATCCGCCTGCCTCTGTCTGTCTCCTAAGTGCTGGGATTAAAGGCATGTGCCACCACCCCTCGGCCCCCTCAACATTTCTGAAGCATGCTCTTCCACAGAGAGATCTCCTTTATCAAAATCCCATTTGGTTGAGAGACTGCTGCTTGTAGGCTTGTCAGCCTTCTGGAGCCCCCTGGAACCCAGATAACATGCACCCCGACCTGCACTGCGGGATCCCAGTGGCCAATGGAATTGTGAGACCTGGGACTAGAGTCTCCCAAGTGGAAGAAGAGGAGACTAGGTTGAACATTGAGAGCAGATAAGGACTAGCAGGGAGATAGTCAGGAAGAGCTAGCGGGTGGCCTTGGTCATTGGGCAGGCAATTGTATCTGAAGCCTCCTGTAGACCCAAGTCCACACAGGAAACAGAGGTACCACTGCCCTCCAAGTAAAAACCTCTAAGGACGCCAAAGCTCTGGTACTGTCTCAGAGAAACAGACTAGAAATTTATAGTGGGAATGTATAACTTCTGAATCATTGGAGAGTGTGTTAATGCCTACAATTGTCCCATGGTTCTGTGGCTCTGGGATCTGATAGGGCCCAACACTCTGTGGTCTTTTCCCCTGAATGGACACTCAGTTCCCATAACAAGTGGTGTGGCCCTAAGGAAAGACCTCCTAAATTGCTGTTAGGCGGCCGGCCAGGAACGTACCTGCTTCAGATTAGTCTTCTCTACTGCACCTACACACGCCACATAGGCTTAGGCACATATAAGCCCTTCCCCTCACCCCAGTTTCTGATTAGGAAACTTTCCTCCTCATGGAGTCTGCTCCATTCTGATGTGTGACCCACACATAGTCCTGTGAAGACTGTTAATCTTGAAAAACACCAAGAAAGCACCCTCATTAGCTACCCAGAGGTTATGGTTTTACTCATGATCCAACCCAACTACCAGCTCCAATTGCCAGAACAAAATGCTGCTCTATGTCACAAGACCACCTAAGTCCCGTCTCTCCAAAGGCATCTGCCCTACTCACCAACCTCTACAGGTGGTCAGCTCACCAGATTATTGGGTATGTTCTAGGAATGAACACATTCCAATGTGTCCACTAAGGGAAATGTCAGCAGCAGCACTACCACCCCCATCTGAGAAGATGACAGATACGGTTTTCAGGCACACACATGCCTTTTCAAAGTGACTTACAGTCATCTGATGTAATTGTCATCTCAGAGGCTTACTACCAAATAAGCTCACCATTTCTAGTTTTGTCTGAAGTCCAGCAAGGTCATGCATCTTTGCAAAAATTGTTGCAAAGATATTTGGTTGGCCCCAAGGTTGCCAGCACTGACTCAACAACCTAGCAAAGTGTCTACAGTGTGCTTGGAAAAGTCCCAAGCAGGATCCCAGGCCCAAATGCTGACATAAAAACAGGGGTCCTACCTATCTGAACATCTAGAAGTGGACTTGACTGACACTCAACCCAGCAGAGGGTACCAGTATTTGCTGGTTATTGTGTGCACTTTTTAGTGTGGGTTGAAGTTTTTCCTACATGCAGAGAAGATCAGAGCGAATCTGCATACAGGGTCCTACCCCAATCATCAGGCAGGGTTGTGACAGTGACTAGAACCTTTAAAATAGCACTGGCCACCACTGCCAAAACCAGACCTCCTGGGGCCAGAAAGTCTGCTGTTTGTACTGTTTAGGGTGCATTGCATACCCTATAAATGCAGTTGTTCTCTGCACCGCTCCCCAAGGGCTCAGAGAACCTCAGAGAGTACAGACACACCCACCTCCAGTGCGTCTTCAAAGACTTGGCTGACACTGTACCAAAAACTTGACCAATCACTCCACTCCCTCAGCTCCTAAAGCTGCAGGTATCAAGCCTAGGAAACAACCACACCCACACCAGGGCTGCTATGGACCCCAGGCAAAAGTCAACCATGAGAGACCAAGACCCAGACCAGCCTCTGAAACTGGCCATCTCAAAGTGACCTCTGAACAACAGCTCAGCTCCTCCACTGCCTCCTGATGTCTTCCCTTTTGTGTGGACGTACGTCAGAGCCAGTGCCCCGTCACATAAATTAGTCTGGAGAGCAGCTGTGTCCCAGGGCAACTCCAACTCCAGGGCACCCATCAATATAACTAACTGCTCCAGAGGGCTTCTGCCTTCTCTCCTTCAGAAGATACTACTTGGGAACAGGCCAGCCTCGGATCGCCCTCAAAGTTCACCCTGCAGTGATGGAACTGCCCATGCCACAGCTAGTGACAGCCTGTGGATGAGTGGCCAGAAGACAGAAAAATCATTGTAAGGAAGCCTATTGGTCTTATCTTTAATATTGATCATGTATGGACTTTACAACAAAGGGGGCCCAGAAGGGAGTTCCCACATAGGGACAATGAGTTTAGGGCACAATAGATCTTAAAGGGACAAACATGGGAGGAATGATATGGGGACTTAAAATGCCTTCATGTGAAGAAGCCATGACCTTGTGATGCTCTGGGTTGGTACAAAGACAAGAGACTCCCTAATGACCCTACTACAGTTGGTTATTATACTGGCCAATAGGACAGAATGAGTTAGTAAAGTTAACCCTGGGCCCCAGCACAGAATAAAGGCAAATAAGACAAAGCCACCCAGTTGGGTCTTAAATGCTCCCCTTCTCAAAACTGCTGGTGCTAGAAAAAGCCAGCTGCGGCCTCCTTACCTAGGTCAGGACTTCTGGGTATGCACACAGGAAAGCCAAGTTACTTACACTGGAGTAGGGATAAAAGACAAAAGAGGCATGGGCACCTGTTTGGGTCATAGGAGAAGCCCAGTGTATAAAAAATTAAAAGGGCTGTACCAGACTAACTAAAAGAGCAGTAACTCCCAATGGGAAACACTTCACCTGTCCCAAGGATTACTTATTTACACCTGTACTCAGGAGATAGTTGCAAACTGGTAATCTTGGGCTCCAACTTAGATGTGCTCCCTGGAGAGAGAGCGAATGGTACTTATATCCCCTTAAAGTCAAGAAATAATAATTTCTTCTATTAAAAAATTTCAAATGAGAAGAAACACATCATCTTTTTGTCACTCATGAAGATTTTAGATCAGGATTGACGGAGGTGACGCAGGAATAAAAGGAAGGAGACAGGCATCTCTGTAAGCAGAATTGTTCTTTCATCCGAGCAGGCAAGGATCGCAGACTCAACAGAAACGAATCGGCGAGTGTGGGGTGCAAAGGGTCTTGGGGTTTTTATAGGATGGAATAGTTCATTAGCAGGTCAGTTCCCCTGCGGTCTGAACATGGTAGATGCCCGCGGGTATGGTATGTGGCAGTCCTTATCAGAGACCTGCACCTTTGTTATCTGTCAACTCAACTTTCCGGTCTGAGTTTCGCAGTCCCCTGTGGCTTTCGTTCGTCCAATTAACCCTCCAGTAGCAATCCACCACCTCTGGTACTCTTCCGTTCTCTGTCAGGATCCAAGTCTCCGTCTGATGGTGCCCCACCCTCTTGTGGGAGTGAGATGGCTGGAATTGTTAGGGATGGGTCAGTTGTCAGTCTCTTTCTGTGCACTTGCTTCCAGTGGCTAACCTGGGCTTCCTTATCACGTGGCCTCCTGAGAACTGCCAGGTTTTCAGCTAGAAGTGAATCACCTGGGTGGTTTTTACTGATTTTCTCTGGAAGTTATGTGGCTTCATCAAGTACATGTTATAAGTGGAAAATTGAACTGCACAGACAGGGCCACACAGAGGTCTGTGCATCAGGAATATGGTTTATGTGGATGAGGTACATCTTTAATGGTAAGCTGTAACATTCTCCAAAGACAATTAGGACTGTAAGGACTCTCAAGGAAGACACTTCACAGATAAGAAGATGAAGTACAAAGTAAGTTTTTGAAGGTGTGCAGCCAGAGCCACCCTAATGGAAGAAGGTACTCAAAACTCACGGTACCACCTAGAGGTGAAGGACTGGGCTTGTTTTCCCTGATGATTAAGTAATTTAGATGCAGGAAAATTCAAGAGTCAAGCAAAGCTGAGGTTTCTTTAAAGAAAACACTTTTATTAGTGATTAGAAGAAAACCCCCAGGGCAGGCAAGCTGTAAGCCCCAGCAGCTAACTGAAGGTGGAGGACAGGATATAGGGAAGGAGGGCAGCCAGATTTTTTTTTGTAAGAAGAAAAAAAAAGAAAAAAAAAGAAAAGAAAAGAAAAGAAAAGAAAAGAAAGGAGGGAGGGATGGAGGAGAGAGAGAGAGAGAGAGAGAGAGAGAGAGAGAGAGAGAGAGAGAGTTAGTTCTGTCTTTCTGAGACAGGAGTCATGAAAAGCAGGCAGACCCAGCGGAAACTCGTGTAGACTTAGGGACTGTGCCCAGGGCAAGCATTCTTGGGAAGGAAAAGTGCATAATCCCATTACAAGGAATAATTACTCCACCTATCTCTGTAGAATGCTTTAAGATGAAGCACTTTCCTAAAGGTAGTGCTGCCTTCTTTAGAGGTGGTCTCTTGATTGAGTGATTGACCAGCCGGACTGGATGAAATTGTTTAAATNTGTAGACTTAGGGACTGTGCCCAGGGCAAGCATTCTTGGGAAGGAAAAGTGCATAATCCCATTACAAGGAATAATTACTCCACCTATCTCTGTAGAATGCTTTAAGATGAAGCACTTTCCTAAAGGTAGTGCTGCCTTCTTTAGAGGTGGTCTCTTGATTGAGTGATTGACCAGCCGGACTGGATGAAATTGTTTAAATGTTGGCTAGCTTAGAACACTAGATCTTCACCCAAGCCAGGGATTTAATCTTCTCAACCAGAAGGAATTAGTTCTTGCTTAACAGGCTTTTAATTTTGCTATGTCCTTCTCATTGGGATCTGGCTTTCAATCCTGCTTCCTCTGTTTATTGGGTTGGAACTTGCACAGCTTATAATAGAGAGTAGAGCAATATACTCAAGAGGCTTCTAGAAGGGCTCATGATTTATCATGCTGAAGGGATTGATGGACAAGGGAAGAAGCAACTTAGGATGGTGTGGGCCTTCGTTTCAGGCTGGGGTGAGTTCTGTAGAGAGAATCTGAGCCTGCCATCCACTTACAAGTTGGGATCACTATAGGGCAGAAAGGGGAGTGAGAAAGGAAGCTGTTATAGTTTACTAAAGTGTGTGGGTGAAGGGGGAAGCCTTGGGTGACTGTGTATTCTCGCATGGACACAGCCTGTGGAGGACTCAGAGACTAGTTGTCCCCTGGTAAATTGGCAAAGCCATTACCTATACGGTCAGGGCTCAAGAGCATAGCCGGAGCTTTTCTTAGGAGTTGGAATTGAGCATTAATGGAGGATTGATTGATAGGTGTGTGCGAAGACCAACAACTCAGCTTCCTTTTCCTGGGTGTTGGCACCCTGAGACTATTCACCGTCACAGGCCTCCTGCCAAGACTACATAACCCCTTCTCTTGTGCAACCTTAATGAACAGGCTGGGGTTCCTAGTAGCTGAGCCCAGCTTTATTCCTCTCTCTCTCTCTCTCTCTCTCTCTCTCTCTCTGTGATGAATTGTTGTCAACCGAGATGAAGGAGCTTGCAAAATGGTGTGGCTCTGGCTAACAAAAAAGAGCTATTATGGCTAATACTCATCAAAGGATGACATTGTGGGCTGTGTAAAGCAAGAGCCCAAAGATATACTGAGATCACAATGAGCATGTATAGCCGTTGTCAGTGTTCAAAATGGATTCGTTCCCCCTGAGGGCACAATGCATTATGTCCCCATTAGTGACACTAAGATTTGTTCTCCGATCTGTGGGTGTGGGTAGGATCTTTTCTTTATCTCTTATTTTTATCGCTTCGATTTTGATATGTTGTACTGTTTGTATGAATTTCCTGTTGCTTCGGCAACATAGTGCCATACTTTTAGTGGCTTAAAGTGACACACTATGGTCTTATAGTTCTGAAATCCCAAACTGCCAAGCCAAAAGATGCCTCTGAAGGAGAGTCTGTATCAGGTTTTCCTCAGCCCCTAGAGAAAGGCCACCTGCATTCCTTGGGTCATGACTTTCTACCGTTGTCATTTTCTCTCTCCTCCTCTGACTCTCTGTCACCTCTTTTGTGTAAAGTCCTTGTGCTTGTGCAAGGGCTGCCCGACAATGCAGAGTCACATCTTCCGTGTCAGACCCTTGATTTAATAACCTCCACGAAGTGGTACCAAGGAAAGGCCACAAGTTCCAGAGTTTAGGTCGTGGACCATCTTTAATTAGGTGAGGACCGTTATTCTGTCTACCAAAGTATTGTCTGGTCTTGTTTTGTTTCCTGCTTCTTTACTTGGGGTTTCTTGAGCACCTTGTATCTGTGGGTTCACAGTTTTCATTATCTGGGTTCAGGGTGGGGAGATATTTCTTTAAATTTTTTTCTCACTTGTTTTCCTTTCTTTCAACTTTTGGAGTCTTTCTGTGACTCTAATACATGCCTGTTAGACTACTTGATGTGCTCCCAGAACTAATGATGTCATACTCATGCTCCCATAGCCAATGATGTCATATTCATGCTCCCATAGCCCCATTGTCGTCATATTCATATCATACTCTTACAGCTCCAATGATATCATACTCATGTTCCCACATCCAATGATGTCATACTCATATCTTCTGTCTCTCTCTCTCTCTCTATTCATTTTCTCTGGCTAGGTTCTACTGCTGAATACCAACTCCCAGTACTTTAATTGGCCCTCACTTCCATCCCACTTCTGTCCATTCCAGCCTGTACTGCTATCTCTAGCCATTCTGTTCAGATCTTCCTTATGTTCTTAATGTCTCTCCTCATCGTGTTCAGTGGTTTTTTTTTTTTTTATCCTCTTCAACATATGGAATATATTTGTAAAAGCTGGCTTTATTAAAGAACAGCTGATGCCAGTATTCATTTTGTCTTAGCTAAGTGTCATATTTGTTTTACAAGCCTGGTAGTTTTGTTTTGTTTGTTTTTTATTGGATCGGACATTTTGAAGTTATGTCATTGGGTCTGTGTCTTACTGTTTGCTTCAGATTTCTTTCTTTCTCTCTCTCTCTCTCTCTCTTTCTTTCTTTCTTTCTTTCTCTTTAAAGATTTATTATATGTAAGTACACTGTAGCTGTCTTCAGAAACCCCAGAAGGGGGCATCAGATCTCATTACGGATGGTTGTGAGCCACCATGTGGTTGCTGGGATTTGAACTCAGGACCTGTGGAAGAGCAGTCAGTGTTCTTAACTGCTGAGTCATTCTCCAGCCCTTGCTTCAGATTCTTACCAGGCTTTGTTTCATGACATAGTTAAGTCACCTGAGATTAGTTTCTTTCGTTCATTTTTGAACTTTTTGATTTATCTGGATTGGTCTAGAACTTCCCTTATTCTGGAGCTAATATGGCATTGTCACCAAAGCAATAGGCTTAAGAAGGATTTACTCAATACCCCATGTATGTGCAGGTCTCTTCATTCAGGCTACTGTGAGCTGGCCTTGCTTGTAGCAATGCATGTATTCGCAGGGTTTCAGGCTAGTGTGAACTGGCCTTCCCTCTAGCCATGCATGCAGTCTCAGGGTTTCTGTGTTTACATATTTCCTTACTGCACACTGGAGTTTTGAAGTGCTCACCTGAATGTCTGAGGAAAATACTGATCTCCCTATCCCTTTGTCCTAGAAATGTAATGTGGTTTTAAAATCAGAGAGCCCATAAGGTTCTCTTTGGTTTCCCCATTAGAGTAGTTTGCCTGCAGAACAAGAGGACAGAGATGGGCAAGCCTGGGATTCTTCTCTCATTGGTTACAGCTTTGTGCTCTTGTCTAATATTAAAAAAGCTATTGCTTGACTTATAGAGGGTTTGGCTGTCCAAGAAATGAAGGATTGTGATGGTTAAACCTGACTGATGACTTGATTTGATGAAGAAACACCCAGGAGATTAGCAAAACAAGACCTTGGATATGTGGGTGGGTGTGTTACCACTGAGGACGAATTAGAGGATTGTTCCTGAACGTGGGTGGCGCCATCCTAAAGGTGGGTTAAGAAATGGGGTTGGGGTAGGGTGGTGTAGGGATGGGAATGTAGGGCGTTGTCCACATAGGATAAAGATAAAAAGAAGAGAGCCTGTTAGCACAGGTGTCTGTTCTCTTTCTGCTACCTACATCCATGATGTGAATTGCTCTGCTCCCTTCTGGTCTCTGCACCATGATGTGATGCTCTGGAATAAACTGGTGAAGTCATCAAGTAGAATACATCTTTTGATTCCATTGTTTATGTCAGGTCTTCTGTTATTACTAGAAAAGCTACTGCTTCCTACACAGAGAGACACAGGCAGAGACTAGAGAGAAAGAGAGAGACAGAGAGACAGAGACAAATACAGAAACACAGAGACAGAGACAGATAGAGACAGAGACAGAGACAGAGACAGAGAATAAATCAAAATGTATGTGGCTAGACTACCTCCTACTAACTCAAAAGCTAAGAGGACCTCCGGGCATGGTGGCGCACGCCTTTAATCCCAGCAATAGGGAGGCAGAGGCAGGCAGATTTCTGAGTTCGAGGCCAGCCTGGTCTACAAAGTGAGTTCCAGGCCAGCCAGGGCTACAGAGAGAAGAAGGTAGCCTCTGGACAGTGAAGAGCAGCTGAACATGGTGTGCATTTCTTCTTTCTAAAGTAACTTTTATTTTAATTGACTCACAAAGCCACTCACAGCTAGTAGCTACTGTATTAGTGTACTTATCCTGTTTCCAATTCTGGTCTCTTTCCTGATCTTCTGACCTTAGGATCTTCGCTAACCTTTCTACCCTTCCCTTCTCTAAAAATGACCTGGAATTTGGATTCTCCGGGGACAAGAGCCCAGCTTTCACACTGCTGACTGTATTTCCTCTGCTGCCAATCAGAAGTGGCAGAGACACCCCGGTGTGAAACTTTCTCCAGCACAGCACCGTTAGCTTAGATTTCCCCTTCTCACTCTCTGATCCTGGCACCAGGTCCAATCCTTGTCAGTTCCTTCTGGGACACAATAGTCCTGTTCCTCAGTCTTCAGTGACTGCAGCCTTTCTGCCTGGCCTGTGAGTTGACTATTCATAAAGTCCTTTTGCCTGTGGGGGACAAGAGGACCGCACCTCAGAGGCTACCTCTATTTCTACATACAGAACCAGACGCAAAGGTCATAATGATTTTTCTTTAAACATGATGACTTTGGGGACAGGCAAGCTGCCTACCCCACACTTCCCAGTCTAGTCATGGGAGGCTCCTGGAGGCGAGGAAGTGGGCCCTGTACACATCACCTCATTTCTCTCAAGGGAGCACCTCGCTAGAGCCTACCTATATTAAAACGTATAATTGAACACATTAATAATGGAGATTGAATTATCCTGTTTTCCAGGACGACAAGCACACTGAAAACTGGCATTTTCAGAATAAAAATGGACTGGTATTGCCTCCTACATCTTGAGTATGCAATATTATTGGAGTTCATTTTTAATTTTATACGTGCACCTTTCTCTCCAGCTGATTATAAATTTCCGAAGCCTGACATAAAGCAATTTTTAGTGAAAGGGTATATGAGGGAAGTTATAGTGGGTCATTAAGTCAGTAGAGAGAAACCTAAATACAGCTGAGCAGGCCATAAACGAAGCCTTAAAATGAGACGTTAGATAGCCTGCGAGTACTGACTTTTGATATCAAAAAGATACAAGGTTCCGGTGTGAATTTAGATTATAGCTATCAAAGTCTTCCATGAATTTCCTCAAACTGCATAGTTAGGAGTATCTTTTAAGGAAGAGAGATTTTTATGTTCATAGTGAATTTTAGGTTTTGTTTTTGTTTTATTTCTTTATTTTTTTTTTTTTTTACTAAAACACCAACAGCTACTTGTGTCCTATAATATAATCTGCCGTTCATCTAATTCAGGACAATATTAGAATTAAGTATTATAGTTGAATTTTTATATGATTATTTAACTTCAAATATAGCCAATGACTCGAACAGACAGACATGGGATGACTAAAATACAAATGGGGGATAAACGCTACAGACAACACCTTCAGCTTCTTTAACAAAGATGTAAATTGCTGTCACAGCACACAGAGAAAAGTGCAGGGTTGACCCTTGATGCTGGCTAAGACCGATTGAGACACCACTCATCCACTGCTGAGAGTTTGACTCAGCCGTTCTCAGAATGAGCTTGGCAACAGATGAAAGAACGCTAAACACGGTCACAGCCTTTGACCCAGGGTTCCCCTTTCCAGTTCTATCTTGGGAGGTAATCAAGGCGGCGAATGGGATGAAGATTTCCGAGCAGAGACTGCGTCAGAGCAGAAATTGATAAAGCATTTGATCAGAATAATAGATGCAAGAACTCAGGACCTTGGCACATCTGTCTTGTAGAGAACAGATTCAGTTTGCATAACAGGAAGCACGGGGCAGGCAGGGGAGGAGGTGGTCTTCAGGGAGGAGGTGGTCTTCGGGGAGGGAGTCAGAGATTCATCGGCAGCATCAAAGAACTGTTTCATGCATCTGCTCTGCCATTTTTGGAACAGTTAGGAAGTAGAAAGGCTGTACATCCTAAATTTACATTGTCTAGAGAAAAGAGAGACCATCGCTTACGGCTCTGTCTTAGACATGAGAGAATTTCCCAACATCCTTCACTCAGAACTTTCTTTTCGTATCTTATGATTGGCTACATGTTATTTCTCAACCGGCCATCAGGGAAGAGAATTGTGCTGTTCTTAGAGAGTCAGGCCTACTTATGGACCTCGTGGTGTCCTCATTTCTCTTTGGGACATGTGATTACACCCACAGTAATTCTTTTTGAAATATAGAAATGACAACAAAATGCGTGGATTATATGTGAGGTGGTGTGAATATGCTTGGCTCAGGGAGTGGCACTATTAGGAGGTGTGGTCTCGATGGAGTAGGCATGATCTTGTTGGAAGAAATGCATCCTTGTGGGAGTGGGCTTTGAAGCTCCACCCAGGGCAGAAAAGCCAGTCTTTTCCTGTTTGTCTTCAGATGAAGATGTAGAACTGTTTGCTCCTCCAACACCAGGCCTGCCTGGATGCTGCCCTGCTTCCCACCTTGAAGATAGCGGACTGAACCTTTGAACCTGTAAGCCAGGCCCAATTAAATGTAGTTCTTTAAGAGAGTTAGTTGCCTTGGTCATGGTGTCTCTTCACAGCAATGGAAACCCTAACTAAGACAATATGTAATAGGGGTTTCAGATAGTGACTTGGAAAACTAGATTATGGTACATACACAGTCTCTTGAATAATTATTATTGGCAGTTATTATGTTATTAATATAATGGCTATTATTACCTTGAATGGTGTAAATACATGCTATATTTGAAAAGTATTTAGCATAGGAAAGTATTCACAGTGTAGCAAATGCTACCTTAGGTTGCCAGAGCACAGTTGCACAGGCTGGAGAATTAGACAAATGAAGCTGATTGTGTCCTTCAGGAAGCTCGAGGATCCAAGATGGGGTGCTATCTGATCTAGTTCCTGGGGGGGGGGGGCTGTCTTTGGCACTTGCACTGAGTGTCTTCTTATAGTACCTTCAGTGGGACAGAGAGACAGTACGAGCCCTATAACCCTCTTAGAAGGGCAGTAATTCCACAATGAGAGCCCTCCCTTCATGGTCATGTGCAAACCTGATAACCTCCCAAGTCCCACCTCTATATACCATTCTATTGATAGGAGGAGCTTTAAGCACATTTGAAGGGATGGGAAGGCGGGAACAAGTATTTAGTCTATTAACAAATGTTTCAAGAGAAAAATAGAATAGAAAATTAAAATGCATTATTATATATATACATGCTACATATGTGTTAGTATGTAAAGGAAGACATCAAGATGACAAAGTGTTAACTGTCACCTCTATGTCATCAGATGATTATTGTTCCTTTATTTTCTATATTCATGGAGATATACATGAAGAATATAAGTTATTTATAACAGTCATATTCTTGTTTATTTGTTTGTTTGTTTGGTTTTGTTTGTTTGTTTGTTTTTCAAGGCAGGGTTTTTGTGTGTGTGTGTAGCTTTGGCTGTCTGGAAATCACTTTATAGACCAGGTTGGCCTCAAACTCAGAGATCCGCCTGCCTCTGCCTCCTGAGTACTGGGATTAAAGGCTTGTGTGTGCTGCCACCACCTCTCTTCCAATTCTCCATTTCTAATTACTCACTGTGTGATTCATATGTATAGCTGGGACTACAAAAGACACAGTACGGTGGGTGGTGTATTCAGTCAAGTAGTCTCTTTGTATATCTGTATATACACTGGTTTGTGGCAGGGTTTCATCTGTCTCAGGATGAATTTTAACCCCTGATCTTCCTGCCTCTCACATCCTGAGAGCTGGGATGTCGAGTGTGCCCAAGATACCACGCCCAACTAAAAAGCCTTAAAGGTACTTTCTGAACCGTTTTACCCAGCACTTAGTTGAATAGCTGGCTTTTGACTCTGTGAAGATGCAGTGACCTTTGACACTCGCCCCAGTGACACACCTGACAAGCCTTTTGGGTGCATGGGCCGGCGAAGTACTGTTGGGGAATTAGACAGGGAAAACAAAATCTAAGGATCAGAAAAGAGGACTTCCAGGATGCCAGTAGGTAGGGTGACTAACCACCCTAGTTTGCCTGGAACTAAGAGCTGAATGAAGTTAATGTGTGGTGTTTTCAAGAGCTTAAAATCAGAGAGGCCCCAGGCGAGCTGGGTGGGTGGGTCTCCTCCGGTTCAGTTCCAAAGGCACAAGACCTGGAACCATTGAAGTGTGACTCAGGGAGCTGAAAAACATCCAACTGCTTGTTTTGTTTGGTTTTGCTTTCTTCTGAGAACCTCTCTTGCAGCCTCTGAGCTGTTTCTGCTATACTGCTAAAGGAACCGGGATTTTCTTTCCCCCCACTTTTCAGCCAGTAGCCAAGGGAAGCAGAGAGTCTCAAGGGGGCTGGGTGGGGAGCAACATCAGGAAACCTTTAGGAAGCAAAGAGGCTAGAAAAATCCAGAATGGAGGAACTTTGTTGTTTAGAGGTATCTCCTGCAGAAACTTAGCAACTGGGAAAAAAAATAATGTAAAAAAACCATAAGGATTTGGTCCTTTCACGGCTTAAACTTCTGTTCATCTTTGTCCTCATTTTCTGTTTTAAAGAACTGTTGCCATGACAACACCATGAACTGAGGTTCAACCTCCTTAATGTCTGCTGGACTTGATATGTTATTTTAAACTGCTAGGCTTTCTTTCAAAAGTCTTGATATTTTATCTCTGTCTCTTTAGAAATCATTGCATGACTTTATGGTGCTTCTTTCTGATTTGAACACCGAAGCCATATTCAAAAATAAAAGTTCTCTAGGAATTCTACCATGTGTCCCATGTCTCAGGTAGAGAGATAATCTATACATAATTATGTGTGGAAATGTTCTATGTCTTTTCAGCTACACAACAACTGCATTCTGTAGTTGTTGTACACTGTTCTATTCTTTTTCACTGGATGTCATTATCAAAAAGGTCAAGAAAAAAATTAAACCATGAAGATCCTCGTACAGCTATTGATAAAAACGCAATTGGAAGTGTTTAAGAACTTGGAGTATATTTTAAAAATGAAACGTTAACATGTTTTCTAATCCTGAGTGTTCCTGGAGAAAATCATATTTAATATTCGAATTTAGGGCTCCAATTCAAGCAGGCATATTGAATATCACACAAACTACACTGAATAGACAGTGAAACTCAGACTCTAAAGCCTGTAAGCTAATGAGATGCATCTTTTATTTCCTTAATTGGCATGTGAATGCACAGACTTAAGCATCTTAGTGCTTTTGTGTTGGCTGTATGAATCAGTTATTCATTAATAGTGGCAGAGAATATGCTTGAGAAATTAGCCAGGATTATGTCTTTCTCTCCATTTCTGGCATTCCTTCCCTTTCCTTTCATGTAGGCCACATGTTGGTTTGATCAGATGAAGAATGTGTCAGAAAAAAAAAAACTATCTAAAATATTTAGGCAGACTGGTTCATAGGCCGACTACGAGTCATCGTGTCTGAAATACGGCGTTGAAGTAGCTGAGAGCTATGTGGATCGCTGAGGGCACTGAGGACTACTCAGCTGCTGCGAGGGGACATCCTCTGGGGACCTGAAATGATGGCTCCCCGACCTGCAGAGGTAGGCACGGACTGGAGTGGGTCCTAGAGTTAGGAAGAAAACTCCAAAACAAACAAGTAAACAAAACCAAAAATCCCCACATTTCCATTTTCTGAAGCTCATGCCAACTTGGACTGATTTTGGCAAGTCTCAGCTTGACAAACTTCAAACCTGTTCCTCTTCACCTAGCTTCTCCCTGCTCTGTAAAGCATCTACATTCCAAAATTTCTTTTTTTTTATTAGATATTTTCTTTATTTACATTTTAAATGCTATCCCAAAAGTTCCCTATACCCTCCCCCCCGCCCTGCTCCCCAACCCACTCCCACTTCTTGGTCCTGGCGTTCACCTGTACTGGGCCATATAAAGTTTGCAAGACCAAGGGGCCTCTCTTCCCAATGATGGCCGACTAGGCCATCTTCTGCTACATATGCATCTAGAGACGCGAGTTCTGGGGGTACTGGTTAGTTCATATTGTTGTTCCACCTATAGGGTTGCAGACCCCTTCAGCTCCTTGGGTGCTTTCTCTAGCTCCTCCATTGGGGGCCCTGTGTTCCATCCATTAGATGACTGTGAGCATCCAAAATTTCTAAGTCTAATTTTGCAATGGCTTTTTCAAAAGTAAGCCTTCTACAACTCAGGGTTGTCTCTCTTATCCTTTTGAGGTGAAAATGTTGAAGGAAAACAGGGATCCCCATCTTAGTATCTGTGGGATTCGGGGGCTGACCTGATCAGTGACCACGCCCTACTGCCACCTGCCAGTGTTTCCTGTGTTTTCTACCAATCCCTTTGTCTTTGCTTCTGTGGTGCTGGGTTCAAATCCTGCACCTCACTGTTGCGCTGTGTCCTCTCTATGGCCGGAGTGTCACGGTTTGAGTGGGAAATGTCCTCCTATAGACTCACGTTCTGTCTTTTGGTTATCAATGTAGCCGTGTTCAGGAGAGGGCCTTGAGAGGCAACTGGGTAACTCAGAGTCCATTGATTTAAACTTCACAACAGCATAATGTTGTGAAGACCAGGCCTAGCTGGAGGAAGCAGTCACTGGAGACTGACCTTAGAGGACATCCTCTGCCCCTGCTTCGATCTTTCCTTGTGTGCTGTTTGGTTGGCACCGCAGGCTCCCCGAGGTTTCAGATTCTCCCTCGGGATTTGTCATGGAAACACCAGGTCAAGGGGACCGCGGACCTTCAAAACAGCGAGCTGTGATTTTTTTCTTTCCCGGTCTACGTTGTCTTCTTTGGTATTTCCTCACAGTGATGCGAAGGTGACTGAAGAGTCTTGACTAAAATGTCTTTGCCAGTTGAAATAGTCTAGCGTAACACATCCTCCGGAGGGCTCCAAAATTAAATAAGTTTCCATATAAAATTAAACATCTTTTATTTACCTCACAGCTCAGTCTGTGGCCTGAATTTTAACCTTTACGGACAGAAGCTTCAGTGTTCTGTAGGTGGCTCCTGGATTCTACATCACTGTCGGGTCTCTTTAAAAAGCATTTCCCCCTTTTTTTAACGTAACGTTTCTTGCACTGCATATCACTACAGATGGTTGCTGGGTTTTAGCGCCCACTGGCCGCATGCTTTTTCTCCTGCGACATTGACATCGTTACGAGTCTTGAGTCTGAGCCGGGTGTGGTGGCGCACGCCTTTAATCCCAGCACTCGGGAGGCAGAGGTAGGCGGATTTCTGAGTTCGAGGCCAGCCTGGTCTAAAAAGTGAGTTCCAGGACAGCCAGGGCTATACAGAGAAACCCTGTCTCGAAAAACAAAAACAAAAACAAAAACAAAAACAAAAACAAAAACAAAAACAAAAACGAGGCTTGAGTCTGTACATCTGTCTGCTGCTTAGTCTCTGTCCACTCAGAGATGCTGGAGAAGAGGGAAGCTCGGTCGATAAATTGCCTCCTGTGGGCCACGCGTCTGTAGGCATTTTCCTAATTGCTAATTGATTTAGGAGGCCCCTGCATAACGGAGGCACTGGCATCAATAGGCAGGCAGGCTTGGGCTATGTAGGAAAAATAGCTGAGTAAGTCTGTAGGCAGCATGCCTCCATGGCCTCTGCCTCAGGGTCCTGCCGTGGCTTCCCTCCATGATAAACTGCTACCTGTGAGCCAAGGAAATCTTTTCCTCCCCAAGTTGCTTTCAGTCAGTATTTTGTCACAGAAACCAAACCGTCATTCAGTCACTCTTTGGAGAGGTATGTTCTTCCATTGAAAGGCCAATCATCAGACGTCATGCCGTCCATAAGAAAAAAAGAGAAAAGTTCCATTTTGTAATACATGATTACTGTTCTTTTGTTTTAAGAGGGGTTTCACTATGGACCCTGGATGACCTGGAACTTTCTAGGTAGAACAAGCTGGTCTTGAACTCAAGCTTGTCTCTATCTCCCAAGTGCTGGGACTAAATCAGCACAATTATTATTTATAGATTTAGGAGCTGGAACTTTCTCTTTCAGTTTTAAATAACAGAAGACGCAGAGGCGGCAGCAGAAGAGGAAGAAGAAGGAGAGGAAGAAGAGGAGGAGGAAGAAGAAGAAGAAGGAGAGGAGGAAGAAGAGGAAAAAGAAGGAGAGGAAGCAAGAGAAAATAGTCCAAATCTCAAAGGGCTTATATTTTGTACAATAAGAATGGTGAATGTGTTGTTTACCAATGCTGTTGCCAATAATTAGCAGCATCCAGTTCCATGGGTCAAAGGCCTATCTGGGTAACACGTTACCTCTTCCTATTTTAGGCTAGCTGATTAGTAAGCAGTCTTAATTATTTCTGTAAAGTCTATTGTCATTTAAAAATTAATATACTCATAGGAGTAACAGGAAAGTGGGGCAGGGTAGTAGTGACATCTATAGAGGCCCAAATCCTGGGGACCACAGAGGGGCTTGAGCTATATTAGAGATAAGTGGAAATATTTGCTTTAAAAAAAGCCTAACACTATATAGCTTAGGGACTTAGATACTTACTCTGTTACTGTGTTAGTCAGGGGTTCTATTCCTGCACAAACATCATGACCAAGAAACAAGTTGGGGAGGAAAGGATTTATTCAGCGTACACTTTCTACATTGCTGTTGATCACCAAATGAAGTTAGGACTGGAACTCAAGCAGGTCAGAAAGCAGGAGCTGATGCTCTTGCCATGGAGGGATGTTCTTTACTGGCTTGCTATCCCTGGCTTGCTCAGCCTGCTCTCTTATAGAACCCAAGACTGCCAGCCCAGAGATGGTCCCACCCACAAGTGGCCTTTCCCCCTTGATCACTAATTGAGAAAATGCCTCTCAGCTAGATCTCATGGAGGCATTTCCCCATCTGAGCCTCCTTTCTCTGTGATAACTCCAGCCTGTGTCAAGTTGACACACAAAACCAGCCAGTACAGTTACCTAGAAAATTCTTTTTTCTTTTTTTGGTTTTTCGAGACAGGGTTTCTCTGTGTAGTCCTGGCTGTCCTGGAACTCACTTTGTAGACCAGGCTGGCCTCGAACTCAGAAATCCGCCTGCCTCTGCCTCCCGAGTGCTGGGATTAAAGGCGTGCGCCACCACGCCCGGCTAGAAAATTCTTTACAGGCCATAGCTATTTTACTTCCTGGGGTAGGATTTTGTTCTTTAGTAGTGCTGGGGACAATGTTTTCATTCATTTGTCTACAGATGTCTTACTCGGGGACTTTGGACATACGGAAAGATGGAGAGATGCTTCCCTGTCCCTCAGGAGAGATGGAGGGATAGTTAGTTACCTTTCACTCAAAAAAGAAGGTCAGTTTGAGGACTATGCACTTTGAGGGGCCAAGAACTGATAAACTCAAGCAGGAATTTGTAGGTGTTGGGTGGAATTGTGGCATGAACAGGATGAGAAAGGAATGGAAAGGGGTGGTCTGGGCCTTGGGATTGTGTGCTCTGGAGAGTTCGAGAGACAGAAGAGCCACAGGAAACAAAGCAGAGAAAACTTAGGAATCTCTTTGTGGGAATCAACAAGAAAATGCACGAAGAGCTTTAAGGGCTAGTGAAGCTGTTGGCCAGCCAATCTCTTTGCAATTAATAAAAGATAAAATAAAATTGAGGCACGTACATACTTTGCTTAGGATATTGAAAATCATATTACATCCTTCTCAAGTACACCGTGTATATACATGTATTGTTTGGGAGGGTTTTTTTTTTCTTGAATAGAAGAAACAAAAAAAAAATGAAAGCTCTTGTGAAAACTGAGTAGACAGTTGATAATACAAAAAAACAGGAGAGTCTTTGAAAGGAGGGACATTTTGAATGTGTTCTGCTTCTTCTCACAGGCTCAAGGCCTCTGTGGAAACCACTCATGATGACTGTAGAAGTTTCGCGTTCTATTCTCCTGTTCCTTACGGCAGACTTAGAATGATTTTGAGTGAGGAACAAGCTTGCATTGGTGATCTGAGTTTGAAAATCTGTAGGTCACAGTAAGAGACAGTCCGTTTGGGGTTTGGGATCTCCTTGCTTTAGCTCAGTTAACTCAACTGCGCCCTCTAGTTTCTGCAGCGGACACTGCAAGGCCATTTGAGCTCGGCTTCAACTTTGTCCCGAAGTTTGATACTTCTTTGGAGCTCAAAGTCATTCACAGCCTGTCACACATGCAGAGATCCCTCCAGGTATGAGTAAAGCAATTAATCTCATTTTGGTGATAAACCTGCCTATCGGAGGTTCATTTTCTCTTCTTAGTTATACCAGAAAAAATTAATTAGGCTCATTTTTTTGAAAAAAAAAAAACCCACAAAACTTTTACATAGTATAGAAAAAGTGGTCCCTAAAATATTGCTAAGAAGGAAGTTATCCATCACTGTCTAATAAAGGCACACAACAAGTCATCATGATAAATTAAGGAAGCTGCCTGCCTGACCTTCATTAGCTGTCTGCTACCTTAGGATGCGGATTTTTAAAGAGCTATATCTTATTTTATTCGGGCATTTGGAAATGCATTGATTTGATCTATTTCTTCCTTTGAGGAAACAAGTTAGAGCATCTGGGAATGAGTTTGCTTGTCTGTTCCTTTTGGGGTGTTTTGTTTTGTTTTGTTTTGTTTTGTTTTGTTTTGTTTTTCAAGACAGGGTTTCTCTGTATAGCCCTGGCTGTCCTGGAGCTCACTTTGTAGACCAGGCTGGCCTCGAATTCAGAAATCCGCCTGCCTCTGCCTCCTGAATGCTGGGACTAAAGGCATGTGCCACCACACCCGGCTCCTTTTGTTCTTGTATGTCTTGTCTGCTTGCCAGAGCACACATCCCCTTGAAGAGAACTAACTCCTTAGCAGTCAGAACTCCACGCCTGTGCTGTGGACCACCTAGAGGCGGATTTGATTTTCTCCAGATGCTGAAATAGCTCATACTTTTGAACAAGTCAACAACATTCTGGGCAAGTCTCTTTTATACGGTTGGTTCTGATTGGCTGGCACGTTCTTTAAATACCTTTCTCCTCACACTGAATCTCGGCTGAAGATGGATCAAGTGTAACAGGTGGCTGAAAGAGGAAAGGTGCAGAGAAGGGACATTGGTCACTGTGAGTTTATTTCATGAACAAAGACAAATGGTTTATTTTAGTGAGAGAGCCCAAGGGAGGGAGAAGGAGCAACAATTAGGATAAAATGTCTCCAGCAATCACCTTCAAGGTCTCTAGATACAGACAGCTCATCTTATTTGATTAAAATAAAAGGCTATTTGGAAATAAAATGGAAACAGCTGGAGATATTGTTGCTGGCACACACAGAAATGATTTGCTTAATAGTAACATCTATGTGTGATTGAACACTGTGAGTCACAGATCTCCTGCGTTTAATGTCGCCACCAGAGAGGAAAAAATGCTCCAACAGTCACCTTGGAGCTCTCAAAAGCCCAGGCTATCTTAGAGCTTTGAAAAGTCTCAAGATTTTAGAATTGGAGGACTGGGTACGTTCTCAGTAGCAAGGACAACTTAATGGCTCCCCAAAGGCCCAGATAACTACCTTCCAATGACTTCATTGTTCTTAAAATTTCTCCTTTTCCACATCGTCTAAAATTCCCATCAGTGAGAACTTCATTTGCCTTACTGATATCAAAGCCTCTTAGAAGGATTCCGAAAACCTCTGGGACAGCTAATCTGTCATTCACGTGTGTGTGTGTGTGTGTGTGTGTGTGTGTGTGTGTGTGTGTGTTTGTATGCGCGTGCGTGCGCGTTCAGGGGTGAGGGGATGGAGGGGGTGACCAAGTGGATTGATGTAATAAGTTTCTGTGGTAAGAAAAGATTTTAGACATTTAAAAAAAATCATGACATGATGGAAAATTCAACTGCGGGTCTTTTTTTTTCCCTCAGTTCTAGCGATTGAATACCAGGCTTTGTCCATGATTAGCACACATCCTAACCACCCTGAGAAATATTAAATATGAGAGTTTTCTACCAAATACTATAAAATTTGTGTTTAGGACAAGATATTCAAATGCCCCCCTCCACACCTTTTAGGAGTTCTACGGAAAGGTTTTATGACCCCACTCCCCACTCCCCACCCCCACCCCAGGTAGACAAAGATCTATGCAATCTGACAGCTTGGAGCAGAAACCCCTTTCACCTTGTATCGGGGACTCCTTGCCCCTCCGCCATTTCCCATGTGCTAATTCTTCTCAGACTAGCCAATCAATCAAGACTGTGAGGCCAGCCAATGGGAGAAGACACAGTCACTACTACTTCCTGTCTCTGGGTGTTCTCTCTTCTGAGTACACCCTACGGTCAAGAGTGAAGTTTGCCTTGGCCAGACACTCCGGTTGCTGGTGCTCCCTTTCTTTGCCATACAGATTTATTCCTAACGCCACTGAGCTGTCCTCCGGCCACAGTCATGTTACATAAACGTCATCCGAAGGAGCTTGTACGTTCGGACAGATCTTGGTTTGGTGGTGTTGACATCATTATTAGTCATGCTTACATGATATGCTGCGGATTGCGGTACCTGCCTCCTCTGCCTTTGAGGAATTCACTCGGAAGTCTCTTATAAAGCCCCAGGCTCTCTGAGGGGACTCCAATAGGAATTCTGCTCTGGTCCTACCAAAGGCCTTTGTAAGGGCTTTGTACCATAGAACATTACCGAACACACTGTTCCTCTGCATCTTCTAGGCTCTGAGTGAAGCCCACTGGTACTCAGAGAATAGGAGGGGGGGGGGAGAGAAAACGAGAGAGAGAGAGAGAGAGAGAGAGAGAGAGAGAGAGAGAGGTGGGACTTGGGACTCTGAAAAATGAATTTCTCCCTGAGTTCCCAGGCCCCGGTGTGAAAGGGAACTTAATAGTTTCTGGGATGGGAGACCACCTTGTGGAGTTTATCCTACACAACAGACCTCACCAAATCGCCTCAAGGCAACACTAGCTGCGTTTTTCATTGAAATATGAAAACTGACAAGACGGACAATTTTCACTTGAAGTCCCCATACATCAGCAGGGAAAAGGTAGTTGGGCTGGGGTCCTGTTGAAGCCACTGGGACTCCTATATAGCTGGTGCCTGCCCTGGGTTTCCACTCCTCTGTGAGCGTTCTTAGCACAATCTCATCAGTACATTAGGGACAGACGTTAAGGATCTGAGAATGAGATGAGCTAAACATCCCGAGGGGCTGCCTGGGTTTTTCTGTCCCAGCCTCAAAAGTGACACGCTATGAGATCCATTTTCTTACACTGATTGAGATGGTCTACAGGGCTTAAAGGGAGGGGCCCATTGATGGGAGGAGTGTGGCAAAATGTGGACATTTTTCTAACCACTGCAAGAACTTACAAGGAAAAGGAGACATCATTCATACCTCCTCAGGTTATCTCTTGTCCCTGCCTGTGTTCACAATGGCACGCCACAGCTAGCTAGAGACACCCTGCTCTCTGCTGCGTTTCCGCTAGTCGAGCCCCCGATTATTCTTCTCTGCCTCACCCCTTCAGGTTGGCTTCTCTCTCCCTCTGACCAGTCTTTGTAGTGCTGTGTGTTCGAACCCATGGAGAAATAACACTCCCCCTGCCCTGGCAAGACCACCAGAGGTCCTGGTCCTAGCCTGGGTAAAGCTCACTTTGACTTTCTGGAAGTATGTATGACTCGGGGAGTGTTTAGGGAGTCTGATGGTTGAAAAGAGATGGCTCAAAGTGTGCCCTGGGAAATGAAACCACGTCAGCTGTTCACTGGGACTTTCTGCTCTTTATATGACAGACGCCTGTGTCTCTGGAACTTCTTGTGTGGTCCCCTCACAGGGTACAGACTACCACTACTGTCCCATGTGGGCTACTACTCAGAGACCCATTGGCATAGAAAACGAGTAGCTTCAAAAGCTAGGTAGCCAGCATTGGAGCTAACGCTCGGTGGCATGTGCTTAGTTTGAGGTTAGGTGTCTAAAGCTCCTACCATGTGATGGGTCTGGCCTGTCCCGCGGCAATACATTTTCCTGACCTACTTTGAGATATAGTGTTGACTGGCTACATCTCTTGATTTTTGGGCCTTAGCTTCCTAAATTCTAGGATTATAAGTATGCACCAGCATATCCAACTAGTATGGTTTTTGTTTCTCTTTGATTTATTTCTATTTCTATTTTTATTTTGTGTGTGTGTGTGTGTGTGTGTGTGTGTGTGTGTGTGTACATATGCCTGAGCAGGCCAGAGGAGGTTTCAGATCTCCTGGAACTGGAGCTAGACGTGGTTGTGAGCTGCCTGACATGGGTGCTCAGAACCCAACTTACATCCTCTGGAAGAAGAGTAAGCCCTCCTAACTAACCATTGCTGCGCGTCTGCAGCCCCATTGCTTTAACAAGGGGTATCCTAAGCACCGACCTACCCACTTATGGAGTAAGTCGGGCCACAGACCCATTTAACTGAGTGTCACTCAGTAATGAGCTGGTCAGACTGGCTGCCATTCAGAATCAGCTTAGAGAGCAAATTCTTCCTGACATTTCCATTGTGTTATTGAAAAAATTAGCAACTCCCCCAAATCCACAAGATATAATTCATTTTAGATTTTAATATCATTTTAATGAATTATTTTTTCTCCAGATAGTGCTTACCATTGTAAGTACTTTAGTGAACTTTTTTTTTTTGGGGGGGGGGGGGCTTCAATAGGAAACTCATCAGGATAGTGACTGTAGTAATAAAATTCTGTGCAAGATGAATCTCTCCACTGTTCTTCTAGTTAACATATAAAGAAACCAAGTCGAACACTAGTCTAGAACCTGCTTCTGAGATTTGTGTGTAATGGTGTGTGGCGTTCTGTGGTTAATAATTGGGTCCTATATGTGCACGGGGCCAGCTGTCAAAGATGACACTGTGGAGGATCTGCTAAGACTGGTAGCCTTGTGCATAGTGGTGAATGTCTATACAATCAGCTCACCAGAATGTGCATGGGGACATAGCAGCAGCAGCAATAAAACTGAGTATAAACTCTTGGTTGCTTTCGCTCTGAACTCCACCCTTGACTCAAATTATCTTTATCAGATAACGGGTGAGAAGTCTCACAATGGCGAGTGAATCTCGGAGATCGATCTCCTTGGCATGCCTTCCTAACATTACTGTTGGAGTCGTTTTGGTTTCAGCCATGCGGTTTTCTCTGCTTCGTTTAAGAAAACTCTTCTTGACTGAGCTAATGCCTGTGATATATAGCAGTTAATATGGGGTTAAAAAAATAGAAGCAAAACCCACAAACTAATGTAATAAGAGCAGGTGATGAGTTTATATTCCACATGGAATCTCTTGATAACTTTTTAAAAACATACATGAAATATCCCCAGAGTTTGTTTGTTAAGAGAGTATAAAGGATGGAATTACCTCAAACACCTTATATAATTATCTAAAAAGTCTATGTGGTCACAACTGGTGAACTAAAAGATAATTCCATGTAAACCAAAGCCCTCCTTCTTAAATATTTCTAAGAGTGAGTATTGGATCTTAAATGAGAGCACATTCTTAAAAGTGAGTATGGAATGATATTCACATAAGGTGTTAGCATTCCTGCAGGATCCTCTATCCCATTCTAAACCTTATAGAAGACCTCTCTGCCTCCCCTCCTCCCTTCCCCCACCCTCTCATGTAACAGGCATGAAACTTCAGGTTCTTCTGCTTTTGCTTCCCAAGGCGCTGGGATTCCAGGTGGGAGCCACCACATCTAGTTTTAGAAGAATTTAGTAAAACGCCAAAGGCTAAGGAGGAATCAGATTCTCAGACTTCTTTTCAAATTAAGCAGATGCGCGTGTGTGGACAGGCACACACACCTGTTGTGTTTGGGTTTGTAGGTGGTGGTAGTGGCTGTGAAGGTCACTACTGTCAGCTTTGACTAGGTTTAAGATCACCTAGAAGACCACTTTTGGTCATGTCTGTGATGGTTCTTCCAAGAAAGGTTTAACTGAGGAGGAAGGCCCACTCTGGCTATGGGCAGCACCTTTCCCATGGGCTGGAGTTCTGAACTGAATAAAAGGAAAAAAAACCTAATTGAAGTCATATTTTTATCATGAAGTTAGTTATGGTGCCTTATATAAAGTTTATTATTATTAAATATATATACTTATACACAATTCCTTTTCCAACAAAGACCATTGGTTATAAAAGTGGACATGGATTTGATTTCTGTTTGGGGAGAAAAAGGAAAGCCGAGGAAACTTTAACCTGTTCCTCAAAATTCTTGGCGCCTTCTCAACCTCATGCGCAGAGAGAAATTTTCATAGAGTAGAGCTAGTTGAGGAGAGAGAGAAAAGGGAAGCTGGTTTACTAACCCTTCCAGTTGGACAGGTACATCTACTGTAAACTGATGATGATGGAAAACCATTGCTTCGCTAAGTTGCCAGGACCCTCCATTCATAAACGCTGTGCTGCTCTGGGCCCCCTCAGAGCCTGCCATCTCTTCACTCTAAGGCTGGTGCTTATCCTAATGTTCCTAGTTCTTCACAGAAGCTCACAGTGGGTTTTGAAGGCAAACCCATGTCTAGAATTACAGGCACTGTGTTGCCAGCCTCAGACGAGCCCCTCCCTCAGCCCCACAGCGCAGAGGCTGTCTTTGTATGAGCTCACACTAGAAAGGATCTCTCTTATCCTCCTGTAAACCTGCACCAATCCTCTCTCCTCGATCTTGAGCAAATTAACTTGCTCTTAGCACTAAGGGGATGGTATCTATTAAAAATACCGAAATCTGTATTTAATACCAAAATCTGTATTTAAAGCAATGGGCTTGATTTTGGCATTTCAATATATACATGGCATAAGGGTGTTCCTTTCTCATCTACTTTTTCACAGCTTGTATTATGACCAATCCTCCCTGTGGTGGTTTGTATATGCTTGGCCCAGGGAGGGGCACTATTAGAAGCTGTGGCCTTGTTGGAGTAGGTGTGTCACTGTAGGTGTGGGCTTTAAGACACTAGACCTAGCTGTCTGGAAGCAAGTATTCTGTTAGCAGCCTTCAGATGAAGATGTAGAACTCTCAGCTCCTCCTTAACCATGACTGCCTGAATGCTTCCGTGTTCCCACCTTGATGATAATGAACTGAACCTCTGAACCTGTAAGCCAGCCCCAATTAAATGTTGTGTTTATAAAAGTTGTGCTAGTCATGGTGTCTGTTCACAGCAGTAGAACCCAAACTAAGATTCCCCATTGCAAGCATGGTTTTCTATCCTCATGTTTTTCCTCTAGCTGCCATTAACCTCACCGTTTTCTCTTTCCCAGCTAGTTTTCTTGAGCAGGTATACTTGACTCATGCCTTAGTCAGAGTTTCTATTGCTGCAATGAAACACCATGACCAAGAAGAAAGTTGGGGAAGGAAAGGGTTTATTCAGCTTATACTTCCATGTTACTGTTCATCTAAAGATGTATCACATGTGACTGAGTTTTTGTTTATCTAATTTTATGTTTTAACATTTTTTGATCAAGCCATTTCAAGAGTCGGGGCTCCAGGGCTGTTCCCTCAGCTCATGTGTCTGCACTGGCTAAGCTCCTTTGGCACGAACTTTCTTTCTCAGGTCCATCATGTCCTTAGCTGTAGGGCTTCAATTTTCATTATTGTCAGTCTATCAGCCAAGAGTACAGGCAGGATTAGCTCCTGGTAGGACTGCCGATTGTTTTATGGGAGAATTGCCTCTGAAAGACTCTTCCCTTTTGGGCCACTGGATCTTCTTTTGGAGAGAGGAATTCGGGGATACGTAGAACTAACACTTGAAGGAGCATTCACCTAGATGGGTACATCTCAGGTTCCAGGGCTCTGGGTTTTCCCAGGCTCAGCCCTTACCTTAGCAAACAGAAGTCCTTTGGCAAGTCTTTCCATATCTCTGGAATTCACCTGCCTCTACTGTCAGCTCTTGATTTTGTTCCTATTCTCACTGAAGGAAGTAGGGCTTCCTTGCATGTTTAGCGCTCAACAGTTCATTAATCAATGGCTCAAGGTTTCTCATTATCCCTCCCCAGGGGCTTCACAAACCAGTAACAATCATCTAACTCCACTGTAAGAGTTGTTAACTCATTATTTTCAAACACTTAAGTCATTTTACTGACAAAAACACACTTGTTCACTGGTAGCTTCCTACATCATCATTCTATGCAGTGATTCCAATGAGAATGGCTTCCATAGGCTCTTATGTTAGAATAAGTTTCCCCGGCTAATGGAACTGTTTGAGAAGGGTTAGGAGGTGTGGCCTTGTTCAATGAGGTATGTCACTAAGTGTTGCAGCCCCCACACGTGTCTGACCAGCAGAGACGGTAGGAAGAAACGACATGGGGATGCCAAGGCAGGTTCAGAGCAGCTTGCCTTCGCAGCTGCTGCTTTATTCTGCTTCTCTCTCTCTCAGGTTTCACACAGCTGCAGCCGTTCACTCACTCACTCTGGTGTCTCCTACACTGGTCTCTCTAACGCTGGTCCGGTTTCCTCATCTGGTCTCTGCTCATCTGGGGCTGCCTTCAATTTATACTTCCATTCACTCACGCCACCTCACACCACCCAATCATAGATGCACACGTCCAAGGCAGCATACAGGATTGGCTGATAGATTGGTATCTTGAGATGTTGCACTAATCTCTCCAATGAGTTACACGTGCTGCTTTTACTGTGCATGACTGAGACTGGGATAAACAAGCGAGGTCACAGGGCTTGGCATAGAGCCAGGTGCCATCTTTGGCCCGTGCAGCCATGCCCGCTCCCCACAACTAAAGGTGGGCTTTGAGGTTCAAAAGATCATGTCACCCTAGTATATCTCTCTGCCTGCAACTTTCAGGTGAGATGTGGACTCTTCATAAACTGCTCCAGCCCCATGCCTGTTTGCCATCACACTCCTGGTCATGGACTCACCCTCTGAAACTGTAATCAAGCCCCCAATTAAATGCCTTCTGTTATCAGTTGCCTTGGTCATAGTATTTCTTCACAGCAACAGAAGGGTGACCAAAACAACTTTCTGCCAGTATTTCAAGTTTCATTTCCAACCCCACTTCTTGCTGTTTTCTTTGTCCCACAAACACTCAAGGTTCACCATTCTCCAAGGAATCTCTGCTGTATCTGGACTACATATATAATCCATTGTTCAAATTCTCATCCATATAATCCATTGTTCAAAGGAATGTTTACCTCTTGGGAGACTTAGTATGGATTTGCATTCCTGGATTCAGCCAGTTCTGGTTTGCAACCCAAGCTTTATTGCTTGTTTTGCAAGAACCCAGCAGTTCTCTTGATGTAGAAAGCTCATGTGGAGATATCATGATATGCTCTACAATGCAAATTTATGGTAAGGTAAGGGTATGGTATAATTACCAACTGAAATGTGCCCACAGGTACACACTGACATCTACCACCAGAGGAAGATCTCTGTGAGTTCCAGACCTGCCAGAGCTGCAGAGTGAGACCCTGTCTTCAAAATATAAAACAAACTAACACACGAGAGAGAGAGAGAGAGAGAGAGAGAGAGAGAGAGAGAGAGAGAGAGAAAACGCTGGCTGAAATTTCATTATTATTCTACCGAGGACATTTTAGGGGCTTAATTAACTAGTTCATGAGGACCTCTACCTATACAGTAGGACCTACTACTATATAGTAGATGGGTTCCAAGACTTAGAAGTCCTGTTTGCCTTTTCCATCTCTAATGACCTTTTCTCTCCCATGTGGTTTGATGCTTGACCCTCTGTGTATTCAGTGTTCCACTTCTTGCCCAGTTTACAGCAGAGTTCTCCAGTCCTTTGAATCTCATTTCCTCCCCTGCATTGCATTTATCTCTTCTGCCTCTCTTTGATTAGTGTCTTGCTGGGAATCCACCTAATTAATCTGGCAAAGCAATTAAGGGCAGGGCATTACTGATTGCTAATGCTGTACCCCTTCTAGGGAATCTAATGTCCTTTTAATAGAAGGCTCCGTAAGTGACGCACAGGAGTGACTACTCATTTCAGAATCCTTGCAAGATCGACAACACTGGAATGATAACCCGAATCAATACTACTTGGTAGAGCAGGGCCCCATTCTGTTCAATAAAACTAGCTCCTATTGCCTTATGAGCAGAGTTGCTCCAAGGGTGCACCAAGTTGAGCTGTGCAGGAAAGGGGACTGAAGAAGCACGATTCAATGTTCTGGCTCTGGTCTTAGCTCCCCCTGTCTGGAGGGTGAAGAGGTCTCTTCTCCACTCTCTCTTCCTCCTCAAGTAAGTGTCTTTTTCATCTTACTTTAATACCACTGCTGAAATGCTGTTCTAGTTGGCAGGGTGAACATGGGAGAATGGGGCCTAAAAAGGAGACAGACTAAAGTCCCATGCAGTAACCAGCTTTATTCAGAGCATCAGACAATTTATACTCTGAAGGTTAAGAAGAGTCGCCTGAGTAAGGTGTTCAATCCACACGTGACAAACACATGGTTTTCCGTAGAGACACATAAACATATAACACTATCCAGTTATAATGAATAATCTGAAGTCAACTCACCCCTATCTGCTGCACATGGGAGGGCCATGAAAGCCCATTCTGTGAACAACCCATGTGACAGAGGACCAGAGATCACATGACTCTTCTCTGGTTTACTTGGAGTTTTCTTACACGGTTCCAGAAATCTCCTCCTATAGCTTCATTCATGGGCAGTGTTCTGACACCAGAAAACCTTTTAGAGATAACAGTCTGACGATGTCACACTTCCTTATATGTTTCTTCGATCTCATTACTTTCATGGTAAAATGTGGTTTCCTCGATGTGACACCCACCCACACCTCTCTTTTGGTCCTGTGGTCCCTTCTCCAAGCTTCTACCACTCCACCACACACACACACACACACACACACACACACACACACACACACACCTCCCAGCTGATTGAATGACTCCTTCTCCCTTAACACCTTACCTAGCACTCTCAGTTGCCAACAGCAGGCTCTTCCTCACTCCATTTGAACATCTTTCCACCCCCCAACCCCCACACCTTATGCTTCTACATGTCAAATAATAGTGCACTTAAAAATGTCAAGGTATCCTATAGTACTCTGGTGGGTCTCTCATAGCTCTCTGGAGTGCTTTGTATGGGGGCTGGGAACCATGGCTTTTGCTAATTCAGTTTCTTATAGTCTCCTTTTATGCATTCTCAAGAATATGTAGTAAAAAGCAATGTCTACATAGCTATAAAAGAAGGATGTAATAGCTACAGAAATTTCAAAGTGATAAAAAAAATCATTTTGCTATGGTTTCATATTGATGGGAACTTTTCCTTTGGGGGCGTACATCTTATGAGAAGGCACCTTGTATTCTGCCTCACAGATATGAGTAAGGCCTGACCTGATTTCCCCGCTTTGGGATTCGCTACTGGGGGATGTATTTGTGCTCTGTGTATTTGGTTGCTGATTTCGGTACCCAGAGATCTGGTTGCAGTCATTGGTGTTGTCATCATTACAAAGCATTTACTGAATCAGCGGTTTGTTAAACATTGTTCTCCGTCATCTTCTATTGGTCAAATAAAGAGCTGAACAGCCAATAGCTGGGCAGGAGAGCAGAAGGCAGGACTTCCATAAGCCCCAGACGAAGGAGAGAGTTACAGGCAGGACTGAGGAGATTCACCATTGGAAGCAGATGAAGAAGGAAGCCCTAGGTATGTTGTGGCTTCATTTTCATTAAACTCTAAAAGGTCTTTAATTTCTTTCTTTATTTCATCCTTGACCAAGGTAACATTGAGTAGAGTGTTGTTCAGTTTCCACCTGAATGCTGGCTTTCTATTATTTATGCTGTTATTGAAGATCAGCCTTAGTCCCTGGTGATCTGATAGGACGCATGGGATAATTTCAATATTTTTGTATCTGTTGAGGCCTATTTTGTGACCGATTATATGGTCAATTTTGGAGGAGGTACCATGTGGTGCTGAGAAGAAGGTATATCCTTTTGAAGCCACAACATACCCAAACTTATGGGACACAATGAAGGCATTCCTAAGAGGAAAACTTATAGCCCTGAGTGCCTCCAAGAAGAAACTGGAGAGAGCATACACTAGCAGCCTGACAGCACACCTAGAAGCTCTAGAACCAGAGGAAGCAAATTCACCCAAGAGGAGTAGACGGCAGGAAATAATCAAACTCAGGGCTGAAATCAACCAGTTGGAAACAAAAAGAACTATTCAAAGAATCAACCAAACCAGGAGCTGCTTCTTTGGGAAAATCAACAAGATAGATAAACCCTTAGCCAGACTAACTAGAGGGCACAGGGACAGTATTCTAATTAACAAAATCAGAAATGAAAAAGGAGACATAACAACAGAACCTGAGGAAATCCAAAACATTATCAGATCCTACTACAAAAGGCTATACTCAACAAAACTGGAAAACCTGGATGAAATGGACAACTTCCTAGACAGATACCAGGTACCAAAGTTAAATCAGGATCAGATTAATGATCTAAACAGTCCCATTTCCTCTAAAGAAATAGAAGCAGTCATCAATAGTCTCCCAACCAAAAAAAGCCCAGGACCAGATGGGTTTAGTGCAGAGTTCTATCAGACCTTCTAAGAAGACCTAATTCCAACTCTCCTCAAACTATTCCACAAAATAGAAACAGAAGGTACTATACCCAATTTATTCTATGAAGCCACAATTACTCTGATACCTAAACCACACAAAGATCCAACAAAAAAGAGAACTTCAAACCAATTTCTCTCATGAATATTGATGCAAAAATACTCAATAAAATCCTCGCAAACTGAATCCAAGAACACATCACAACGATCATCCATTATGACCAAGTAGGCTTCATCCCAGGGATGCAGGAATGGTTTAATATATGGAAATCCATCAATGTAATTCACTATATAAACAAATTCAAAGACAAAAACCACATGATCATCTCCTTAGATGCTGAGAAAGCATTTGACAAAATCCAACACCCATTCATGATAAAAGTGTTGGAAAGATCAGGAATTCAAGGCCCATACCTAAGCATAATAAAAGCAATCTACAGATTCAATGCAATCCCCATCAAAATTCCAACTCAATTCTTCACTCAGTTAGAAAGGGCAATTTGCAAATTCATCTGCAACAATAAAAAACCTAGGATAGCAAAAACTATTCTCAACAATAAAAAAACCTCTGGTGGAATCACCATGACTGACCTCAAGCTGTACTACAAAGCAATTGTGATTAAAAACTGCATGATACTGGTACAGTGACAGACAGGTAGATCAGTAGAATAGAACTGAAGACCCAGAAATTAACCCACACACCTATGGTCACTTGATCTTTGACAAAGGAGCTAAAGTCATCCAGTGGAAAAAAGACAGCATTTTCAACAAATGGTGCGTGCACAACTGGCAGTTATCATGCAGAAGAATGGGAATTGATCCATTCTTATCTCCTTGTACAAAGCTCAAGTCTAAGTAGATCAAAGACCGCCACATAAAACCAGAGACACTGAAATTTATAGAGGACAAAGTGGGGAAAACCCTCAAAGATATGGGCACAGGGGAAAATTCCTAAACAGAACAGCAATGGCCTGTGCGGTAAGATCAAGAATTGACAAATGGGACCTTATAAAATTGCAAAGCTTCTGTAAGGCAAAAGACACTGTCAATAAGACAAAAAGGCCACCAACAGATTGAGAAAGGATTTTTACCGATCCTAAATCTGATAGGGGACTAATATTTATATATACAAAGAGCTCAAGAAGCTGGACTCCAGAAATTCAAATAACTCCATTAAAAAATGGGGTATAGAGCTAAACAAAGAATTCTCAAATGAGGAATAGCAAATGGCAGAGAAACACCTGAAAAAATGTTTAACTTCCTTAATCATCAGGGAAATGCAAATCAAAACAACCTTGAGATTCCACCTCACTCCAGTCAGAATGGCTAAAATAAAAAATTCAGATGACAGCAGATGCTGGCGAGGATGTGGAGAAAGAGGAACACTCTTCATTGCTGGTGGGATTGCAAGTTGGTACAACTACTCTGGAAATCATTCTGGAGGTTCCTGAGAAAATTGGACATAGTACTACCGGTAGATCCAGCAATACCTCTCCTGGGCATATACCCAGAAGATGTTCCAACTGGTAATAAGAACACATGCTCCACTATGTTCATAGCAGCCTTATTTATAATAGCCAGAAATAGCTGGAAAGAACCCAGATGTCCCTCAACAGAGGGATGGATACAGAAAATGTGGTACCTTTACACAATGGAGTACTACTCAGCTATTAAAAACAATAATTTATGAAATTCTTGGGCAATTGGATGCATCTGGAGGATATCATCCTTAGTGAGGTAACCCAATCACAAAAGAAGTCACTTGATGGCTGGGTGTGGTGGCGCACGCCTTTAATCCCAGCACTCGGGAGGCAGAGGCAGGTGGATTTCTGAGTTTGAGGCCAGCCTGGTCTACAAAGTGAGTTCCAGGACAGCCAGGGCTATACAGAGAAACCATGTCTAGAAAAGCCAAAAAAAACAAAAAAAAAGAAGTCACTTGGTATGCATTCACTGATAAGTGGATATTAGCCCAGAAACTTAGAATACCCAAGATACAATTTGCAAAACACAAGAAAATCAAGAAGAACAAAGACCAAAGTGTGGATACTTCATTCCTTCTTAGAATAGAGAACAAAACACCCATGAAAGGAGTTACAAAGACAAAGTTTGGAGCTAAGACAAAGGATAGACCATTTAGAGTCTACTGCACCCAGGGATCCATCCCATAATCAGCCACCAAACCCAGACACTATTGCATATGCCAGAAAGATATTGCTGAAAGGACCCTGATATAGCTCTCTCAAGTGAGGCTATGCCAATGCCTGGCAAATACAGAAGGGGATGCTCATAGTCATCTATAGAATGGAAAACAGGGCCCCCAATGGAGGAGCTAGAGAAATTACCCAAGGAACTGAAGGGGTCTACAACCCTTTAGGTGGAACAACAATATGAACTAACCAGTACCCCCATAGCTTGTGTCTCTAGCTGCATATGTAGCAGAAGAATGGGAATTGTAGTCGGCAATCATTGGGAAGAGAGGCCCCTTGGTCTTACAAACTTTATATGCCCCAGTACAGGGGAATGCCAGAGCCAAGAAGTGGGAGAGGGCGGGTAGGGGAGCAGGGCAGGGGGAGGGTATAGGGAACTTTCAGGATAGCATTTGAAATGTAAATAAAGAAAATATCTAATTAAAAAAAAAAAAAGGAAGCCCTAGGATGAGAACACGATGGCAGATAACAGGTCACGTGGCTGGGGGTTGGGCTATGCCAGCGTAGTTGGGTTAGAATAGCTGAATGTCTTCTCAGCTATAGTACCTGGAGCTTTTCAATAAATATAAAAGTATCTGCGTCATTATTAAAAGCAAGCACGGTCATAGACTACTTTTATAATGGACTTCAGTCTGTCATGGTGAAGGAGAGACGGAGTCCAGGGGTCAGGAGTATGAGATGGAGAATATTCCTCACATTGTCAGATCAGGTGCTATATGGGGAAGATGAGATACCCTATATAGCCTTCAAGACCCACCCCTAGTATCCTATCTGTCTCATCTACCTTCTAGCCTCCAAAGGTTCTCCAACCTCCTAAATCAAAACCACTCGCTAGAAAAGGTACTTAAATGCGGAACCCCTGAGACATTTTACAGTCAAATGATAGCAGGTCGTATGATTTTTTTTTTTTTCTGCACACAAAAGTAATTTCCTGTGCTGGATAATTTTATGTCAACTTGTCAGGGGATAAAGTCATCCAAGAGGAGGGAAGTTCCATTAAGAAAATACCTGCACAAGATTGGGCTGTAGGCTGCAGGGCAGTTATTTAAATTGGTGATGGATGTATGAGGGTCCAACCAATTGTGGGTGGTGCTACCCCTTGGCTGGGGGTCCTGGGTTCTGTCAGAAAGCTGGCTGAGCAAACTGTTGGGAGCAAGGCAGTCAGCAGCATCCTCCCTAGCTTCAGCATCAGCTCCTGCCTCCAGGTTCCGGCC
>LR749797.1:1124241-1150471 GCA_902729485.2 Mus minutoides
CCACCCCACCCCCACTCCCGCATAAGCTGAATAACCTCTTCCCACCCCGCATAAGTGGAATGACCTCCCACCCCACCCCCACCCCCGCATAAGCGGAATAACCTCCGACCCCCCAACCCCCAACCCCCGCAACTTGCTTTATGGCCACAGTGTTTCATCACGGTCATAGAAACCTCGACTAAGATAAATCCGGAGGATGAAAACACGAGACATGTGTTCAGGAAACTTTAAACAAGTGTCAGATGCCTCAAGCCCCACTTTTAAGGGAGAATATAATTCTGGTTGGGGAAGAAAAAAAAAAAGTTCGATTGAAGAGAGTCTGAAGGGAGGGAAATTCATTGGAAGCATTGGAATCCTGTATTCTGTGCAAGAAAAAGGGAAGATTAACTCTGTCGAGATCTCTCGAGTTTGGGCCCAAAGCTGTAAACAGAAGGTCAGGGCTACAAGAACAGACGGGAACATGAAATTTCTATAGGTGCGTCATGCAGTGCCTGGGAGGCCAGAAGAGGGCGGTGGCTCTTCAGGATGGAGTTACAGGTGGCTGCAAGCAGCCATTTGGATGCTGGAAACCAAACTTGGGTCCTCTGCAAGAGCAGCAAGTGTTCTTAACTACTGGCAATTTTTGACAATGACCAAATGTTTAAGTGTACTGTGTGCCTGACACTGTCCTAAATATCTTGCAAATCATCACGTTTTTATCTCCTTTAGCACTATATTAGATTATATTATTATCCCCTTCATCTGAGGGTATGGAGTCTGTAACTTGTTTACAGTTAGCACAGTGAGGAAATGTAAGAGCACAGGGGGCCTGCTTCGGAGCCACTGCTGCACGCACTGTGGAGTACACAGACATCATAAGCACGTTCCGAAGGAATACCGTCTGATCGGCACCACACATAGGAGACACTATGTTCCATAAATCCTAATGCCACATTCATACACACATGACGTTAACATAAGAATCATGTTTTTATAACAGTTTCTTTGGATATAAGGGAAAGTGAATGGACATTAATAAGATCTCACTTCAGACCCCACAGCATTGACTGTCCCTGTCATACACTGTGATATCTAGTGTCCTCAGGTCAGTTTTCTAGCTAATAGCACTGGTTACGTTACCGCCTCCATTAATTGAAGGATTGAAGACTTTGCTATATAATCAAGTTTGTGTCTCTCGGGGTGATGTGCCATGCTCGCCGCTGTCCATTCTAATGTACCCGCACCAGTGACTGCAGTCTGCGCCTGGCAGAGCCCAAGATTCTCAGCCTCCTCACTGATCAGCTGATCATTTTGTATTAAGTCTTGTTTTCCCACTTACAAACCGAGTGGTTGAATTAGAGTAATGTCTGTTAAGCTAGTTTTTTAAAATTACTTTTATGTATTTGTGTGTTTGGCATTTATGGGGGTCAGATGACAGCTCGTGGCTGTTGATTCCTTCAGCCATGTGAGTCCCAGGGATCAAACTCACGTTGTCAGTTTGCGTGGCAAGCAACTTAACCTGTTGAGCATCATGTGTATGTGTGTGTGTGTTTATGTGGTGTGTGTGTATCTGTGTATCTGGTATGTGTGTGTATATGAGTATATATGAATGTGTATGTGTGTGTATTTATATGGTGTGTGTATATGTGTATATGAGTTTATATGGTGTGTGTGTATGTGTGTATGTGGTATGTATGTATGTATGTATGTATGTATATATGTGTATGTATGTGTGAATGTGTATGTGTGTGTGTTTATGTGGGGTGTGTGTATGTGTGTATGTGGTGTATGAGTATGTGTATGTATGTATATGTATGTGTGAATGTATATGTGTGTGTGTATTTATGTGGTATGTGTGTATATGTGTATATGTGGTGTCTGTGTATGTATGTGGTGTATGTGTATATGTGTGTATGTGGTGTATGTGTATGTATGTGTATGTGTGAATGTATATGTGTGTGTGTTTATGTGGTATGTGTGTATGTGTACATGTGGTGTCTGTGTATATGTGTATATGTGGTGTGTGTATATACGTGTATGTGTATATGTGGTGTATGTGTGTATGTATGTATATGTGTGTTTGTATGTGTGTCTCTCTCTGTGTGTCTGTATGTGTGTGTCTCTGTGTATGTGTATGTATATGTATTTGTGTGTGTGTATCTATGTGTCTTTCCTACTTTAGTCTGCAGTTCTTGCTTTCACTTACCTGGGGTCCTCTCAGCCCTGGTCTCCAGATCAGCTTTGGTGACAAGAGCCTAGTCTGTGACTATTCAGTTTGCAGTCTTAGATGCAGGCTATTATCACCCAGCTTGTTAGAAATGTTGCCTCTCAGGTCATACCTGAGCCAGTGAAATGAGACTGGACATTTAAATGTCATCCCTGTTTAAGTGAGTTGCATTCATGCTCAAGTGTGAGAGGCCGTTGCCTAGATGCTACCAGCGGCAGACGTTCTGTCCTCTGTGATCTCCTTGCCTGCATTCCCCACCATTGCTCAGCTGTGACTTGTGACTTGCGATCTCCATCTCCCTCACCTTGCTTCAGTCACCGCATCTCGCTTGTTGGCCTTCTCCACTCCCCCTACCTGTTCTTCTGTGGTTGGCTGAATTTCCATCTTTCTTTCTGCATCCTGCGGCTCTGTGTCACTTTGGGCAAATTGATTTTTCAATCTAAGCCAGTTTCCTCAACCATAAAATGGGGATCGTGATGTACGCTTTCTAGAGCTTTTGAACAGGTTAAATGAGCTAAAAAATGCAAACTTCATGCCATTGCACTTGGCATAATAGGCCCTTCACAGCGGCTGCTGTTGTCCCGGCTGACTTACATGTAGTACATCTCTGTTCCAGTGCAGGGAGTAACCTGGGGGCTTAAGTGGGGCAAGTTCTATGCAAATTAGCGCCTTCAGTCCCTTGTCATCCTTGACACTGTGGCACAGCGGTGAATTAGCTACTTTTCTCATCCCTGTGATCAAATGTGTGGTGGAGCAGAGTAGGTCATGCCGTGGAGGTAAGAAAACAGGAAGAGACAATCATGGTAGAGGGTACAGCAGGCCAGGCAGGCCTGACACAGGAGCAGAAGCTGTGAGCTTACTTAAGACACAACCATGAGAGAGGCAGAGAGGGTTAACAGGGAATGATGTTGGTAGGCTTTTGAGACTTCAAAGCCCACCCCACTTCAAGGCCACACCTCCTAAATCTCCCAAGCAGTTCTACTAATTGGGGATCAAATATTCAAATATATAAGTCTATGGGGGCCTATCTCATCCACACTGTCTTTCAGATCTCTTCATCCTTGAACAGAAGGCTGATATAGTAAGGGCATCTTGGATGAAGGTGTTCCCGGGTCCAAGTCAGTGTTATATTCTCCAAATTGTTTGTCTTGTTCCAGGTGTTTAATGTAGACATCTGTGTAGCCTCATCACAGCTGGGAGGAAATGACAACCATAGGCTAGTATAGAGTGCCCAGGCTTTTGGTCCCTCTGATGTTCCAAAGTGGCCTTTCCACACACATCTGATTATTGTAGTATTAGTCAACCTGACACAAGCTGGATTCATCTGGGAAAAGGGACCCTCAGAGACGGCTGTAGGGAAGTCAATAAGGCACTTTATTAATGACTGATGTGGGAGGGGCCATCCTATTGTGCATGGTAACACTCTGGGGTGGTGGTCATGGCTTCTATAAGGAAGCAGGCTTAGCAAGCCGTGGGGAGCAAGCCAGTTGTCAGAACTCCCCCCATGGTCCTTCAGTTCCTTCTCCAGTTTCCTGTCTTGAGTTCCTGCCCTGGCTTTTCTCAGTGGTGGACTATGATGCAGAAGTGTAAGCCAATGTGGACATTTTCTTCCTCAAGCTCATGGGGTTTGTCACAGCAATAGGAAGAAAACCAGGACGGCTGTCATTTTAAAAGGCACCTTGGAAACTTTTGGTTTGAACACAAAACTAGCTTCTTTGAAGTAACTTAAGGGAAATAAAACCTGCCATATGGGCTCCGTTTGGCCTTGTCTGCCCAGTGGTATATTTCATGCTCATTTATTTTTGAATTCATTACTAGATTTGTTTGGCAAATCCAGGTAAGGACGGCTTGTCATCTTCTTACCAAACCTTTGGTAAGGTAAGGGCCGTATGTTTGTGAGAATCGGCTTCCTTAGACCAGTAAAGACAAGGAGAGAGGCTTAAGACTGTCACACTTTCTGAGCCAGCTCAGAATTAACTTCACCCGCGATCAGCTCCTCCAATGGAGTCTTAGCATCAACTTTAGATATGACTCTCTTCTTCTTCAGCGATCCCAATAAAGATGCAACTTCCTGCTCTATTCAATCCCCTCCCCCCTCCAGTCTCCCCCCTGCTTCTCCATAACGATATATCCAATTTCCCCTTCCTTGGGGTATCCTCTCTCCCCTCAGATCCTTACCTAGCCCCTATGGTTAGGCAGATTGCAGCACGACTGTTGAGAGTTAAAAGCTAAGATTCACATGTAAGAGGACACAAGCTATATTTGTCTTATTTTGGCCCAAGTTACCTCATTCAGGATATTATTTTTCAATTTTATTTTAGTTTCACTCATCTAAAGGTGAATATCAATGATTTCATTTTAAAAACACCTGAATAGTATTCTATCATTATCCATCTGCTGATGGACAGTCAAGCTATAATAAACACAGTTGAACAAGAGTCTCTGTAGGGATATACCCTTTGAGTATATGTCCAAGAGAGGTATGGTTGTAGCTTGAGGCTATGCCCAGCTTTCTGAAGAACTGTCACACTGGTTTCCATAGTGGCTAAACAAGCTTGCACTCCCTCCAGTGAAGAACCGGTTTTTCCCTGCCTCACATGCTCACCAGCATGTGCTGCCGTTTGTTTGATTGGTCTTAGTCATTCTGACTACTATCAGAAGAAACCACAGAGCACATTTGATTTGCATTTATTTCCCAGAGGGCTAAGGATGTTGACCATTTCTTGAAGTGTTTCTCAGACATTTGAGGCTCATCGCTTTAGAAGTCTTTGTTTAGTCCTATACTCTATTTTAAATTGGCTTGTTTTCCTGATGTCCAGACTCTTGAGTTGTTTGGATATATTTTTTTATATTAACCCTTTTCCCTTTCTGTAGCCTGCCACTTTTCCCTAAGGATGGTGTCTCTTTCTATACAGCCTTTCAGTTTTGTGAGGTCCTGGTTATTATTGTTATTGGCGCCTGTGTTATGGATGTTCTCTGTTCACAAAGTCTTTTCCTGTGCCAATAAATTTAAGACTATTTTTCCACTTCTTCTTCTATCAGATTCAGTGTAGCTGGCCTTACGTTGATATCCTTGATTTATTTGGAGTTGAGTTTTGTGCACAGTGATAAATATGGATGCATGTGCATTGCTCTACATGCCTCCATCCAGTTTGACCATCACTATTTGTTGACATCCTTCTGGCTTTTTGCTACTGTTATTAAAAATCAGGGGATCATGTTTTGTGGACTTATATCTGGGTTTTCAATTCTATTCCATTGATCAACAAGTCTGTTTACATGTCTGTATGCATGTCTGTTTGCATGCCTGTTTACATGTCTGTATGCATGTCTGTTTACATGCCAATATCTTGCTGTTTTTGATTACTCTACTCTGTGGTGCAACTTAAAATTGGAGATGGTTATACATCCAGTAGTTTATTTTTATTCGGAATTATAAAGCTATTCTGGTTGTGTGTGTGTGTGTGTGTGTGTGTGTGTGTGTGTGTGTGTGAAACAGCTGATCCAGAGCTGGATGTTTGAGAAGAGGCAGAGTTCAGTATTCAGCAGGGACTGGGTCAATAGCCTAATTTATGGTTCTATTATCTGAGCAAAAACTCATCCTCTGAAAACGTAGGTCAAGAATGACCCTGATAAAATTTTCTTTAGGAGGGATTAAATCTGATAAGAAAAATTTAAGAGTCAGTCAGGTGAGCCTGAAGCATTTGATATCTGATTAACAACTCCTTTTTTTTCCTTTACCTCCTCCTCTTCTTCCTTCTCTTCTTCCTCTTCCTCTTCCACTAATAACTCACAAGTGTTAAGTAGCATTTGTTGTTTGAATAACAACTTCCTCTTTTTTCTCCTCCTCCTCTTCTTTCTCTTCTTCCTCCTCCTCTTCCTTCTCCACTAATAACTCAGCAAGTGGTATATATGGTTCCTTAGTTTAGGTTTTCATTGCTATGAAGAGACACCATGAACAAGGCAACTCTCATAAAGGAAAACATTTACTTGAGGCTGGCTTAAAAGTTTCAGAGGTACAGTTCATTATCATCACTGTGGGAAGCATGGCAGCGTGCAGGCAGACTTGGTGCTGGAGGAGCTGAAAGTTCTACATCTTGATCCAAAGGCAGCCAGGAGAAGACTATCTTCCACACTGGGTGGAGCCTGAGCATAGGAGACCTCAAAGTGACACACAAAGACCCCCATAGTGACACACTTCCTCTGAGGTCATACCTCCTCCAACAAGGCCACACCCCCTAATAGTGCCACTCCCTATGGCCAAGCATTGAAACACATGAGTCTACAGGGGCCAAACTTACTCAAACCACCACATATGACATTCACAATGCTGGATCAGGAAACAGGAAAAAAAAAAAAAAAAGGCCAAAAAGCAGAAATCAGCAACAAAATTAGGAGTTAACATTTCTCCCCTGCGTGCTGTTTCTGTTTTCCTTGTGGACAGTGACAGGTCGCATTGGCTACTCATCTTCAGATTGCCCCACTGTATAAGTGGCTGGTTGTCAGAGGGCAAATACTCAGCCATTGGCTGTGGGAAGGAAAGCAATGTAAGTAAAGATGAGCGATGCACTTGAGATATAAAAACTTAGGATTTGCCTCCAACCCATGAAGCTAAGCTATCTGCATATAGAAAAATCAAATGGTCCAGCAGTAAATTCTTGCATACCTGTTTGCATTTTAGTTGGGCAGATATGTGCAAATCAGTTTTCAGCAGCCTGACTAACGGAGGTTCTCAGCTGGAATTACAATCCTGCCAATGACAGGACCACGTCCGGTGAACCTGGCCTATAATTTACTTAGTCTGCAATCAAGTGCTTGATTTCAAGTGAGGACTCCGAGTGCTGGCGCCTGGTTCGTGATTATTAGCAGTACCGTAAGGCAAGCATGTTCTAAAAGTCCACGTGTTTGGTTCAACAACCTGGGACGCTCTGTGAATGGAGCGTGTTAGAGTGTCTTGGAGCACTGTAGAATCAAAAACTAAACTCAGAGAAAGCCATAGCAAAGGAAGCAAGGTTGGCTGAAAATTCCAGGGAGGAAGAGTTTGGGGTGTTTTAGGACAAAAGAAGGGACAGATGGTCACGTGGGAAAACACTGGCAGGACAGAGCTGCAGGGAAGTCTGCGGAGCTGAACGGGACACAATGTGGGGCTCTTACTGCGCATGCCCAAACCCCTTTTGGCCAATAAGTACAACAGCAATAGAAAAATCACTCCATCTTTCACAAGCTTTTAAAAAAAGGTCCATGTAGCTCGGTTAGAGCACTTACCCAACATATGTGGGTTTGATCCCCACCACCATGAAAAGAAAGACTCTCTCTAAAGACTCAAGGTCAGTGTGCGTGGCTTGTGTGGTGCTGTGTATCTGCATTCATGCACACATGGTTACACACAGGCACGCACATACATGTAATTTAAAACAAAATTAATTTCTATCCCCGATAAGATTGGGCCTGTTAGCCTTTCACCATGAACAGGGAGCATTCCTAGAGGACTGTTGGTCATTAACAGTCGTTGCTGGTTGTGATGGCGTTTTCTTTAGTGGTATAGTCACACATCGGTTGCCTCTGTTCCAAATAACCTCCAGCTTTCGAACTTTTACTAAACTCAGTGGGCCACACTGAGGTGTGCAAAGAGGGAGACTTGATGAGAGGGGTTGGTAGGGAGGTATAGGAAAGGAATGAGGAAGTAAAATTACTAAAATTCTTTATATAAATGTATGAAAGTTCATATAAATATCTATTAGGAATAACTCTCTGGAATATATCTATGAATATATATGGAATATATATAAATATATATTTAGAAATATATATGTATACACATGCATATATATGTATTTATACATGCATATATATGCATATACCAACATTGAATGAAAACAGAGGTCATGAATTTGAAAAAAGCAAGGCAGGGCATATGGATGTAGGGGGAAGAAAGGGAAGAGGGAAATGCTATAATTTCCATATTCTCTTATATGGGAACAACATACCATATTATAATGGTATAATATACCATAATCTTGAAAAAATAAAAGTAATTAAAAAAAAAGTGGTTTCCTGTGACTGTCAAATAGAACAACGCTTCTCTGTACAACAGACTGTACCATTCCACACTGAAAGAAAACCATGAACTATTAGCCTAGAAAGAGACATGTTGGGATTGCTGACAGAGCCTACAAAGTAGAAGAAGCTACCGGAAGAGCCACAGCTGTATCGTTCCAACTGTATGACATCTGGAAAGGGGCCTCAGTAAGAAGATCCCTGGTTGTCATGGTGACTAGGGAGGAAGGAGGACCGGATACAGTGTAGGGAGCTTTTTAGCAAAAAAAAAAAAAAAAAAAAAAAAAAAAAAAAAAAAAAAAAAAAAAAAAAAAAAAAAAAAAAAAAAAAAAAAAAAAAAAAACCAAAAAACTAACATTTGTTGGCATGGTTTTGGGTGCCGGTGAATGCAATTATGCATGCAAACTTCATGGGTAAACTCACCGGCTTTAACAATGTTGATCTTGAGGAAGGCTGTCTGTGTCAGGACGGGTAATGCATGGGAACGCTCGGCACTCAGATTTTGTTGTGATCCTAAAACTTCTCTAAAGAATAGTTTAAAAATGAAGGAGCAGGGACATAGCAGGGTGAGGAGGAAGCAGAAGTTTCATCTGGAAATAGGAGATGCCACAGTTTCGTGAGCAAGGGTTGATGTATCAAGAACAGGAGTTTGGGAATGTCTTCACCTCGGTAGAGAGAGGGTACAGAGCAAGACAGCAAGAACCACGCTGAGGACGAGACGATGAAGCTTTGGTGGTGAGCTGCGATTGGCAGGTATAATGAAGCCTTGGTGATTGACAGCTCTATATCTTGAGCCCCCGCCCCGCCCCGCCCCGCTCCGTGGCTTTCTCATCATTACTCTGATAAACAACGGGCAGAGGTGAAGCTGTCTAAAAAGGAGAGTCAATGTATAAGAGAGTTGAATGTGCAGCAAGTTTTTGAAAACCATTCTGCACCTGGGAAGCATTGGGTGCATGAGAAAGAAGCTGCCTTGAGGATTCTTTCAAAAATCTAATTCGCAAACGCCACTGGCATTGCTTCGATGTGTTTGTAAATCAGGCAGTTGCTTAATTCATCTTGAACAGCCGAAGTTATAATTTCGACGAAAAGCCTCAAAATACTAAAGCATTAATTGAAAGAGAATACTTTGAAAATCTTGTTTGCACAGTTCGTTTGGCTGGGAAGGATAGGGTCAGGGCACTTTCTCATTTGCAGTAAGTTGTTTTTTTTTTTTTTTTTTTTCATGATTACCCTGGAAAACAAATCTTTCATATGGCAAATGGTCTCCTTGGTCTGTTGGCTTTATTAAAGGGTATTGCGGACCTTTTATTTATTATGCTCTTAGTCTCCACTAAACCCTCAAACTTAAATATGAAATGTCCCACATTATTTAATCTCCCAGCTATTGTTTATCCACTCTCATGGAGCCAGGCAGGACTGGCAGACATAGCCTTTATGATAATTTCTGTCAAGTGTCTGCAGCACCTGCAAGGAGCCATCCTGCCAGGGCAGGGATGGGTTAGTCTCTGCTCTTCTCCTGCAGGCTGGCAAATTGGGGTAGTGGGCACAGATACTCCCCCAGGCCCTCCTGCCAAGCCTTAGATCAACTTTACAGAGGAGAGGGTAATTCAATATCAGCATTTCACACAAGCTAATCTTTCCTCTGAGGCAAGCGATAAAAGCTGCTGAGAGGCGGAGACGCTGCGTCTCTGAAGGTCTTTGCTGATTTCAAGGTCAAGTAGGTGATTCATAGGCTGGCTTAATGAGAGCAAATGCTACAGCGTTTGGAAGGCAATAGCAGACACGGGGAGAACTAAGATTCTGGCCCCAGTTCTCAGCATACATGATCACATTGTATTCTCCTATCGCCTCGTGATGAGGAACATTACTTTTCTCTTTTTCTATAAGAAGAAAGATGAACACATAGGGAGACAAATTAAGCCCCACGTGGGCACACAAACGCCAATGTATAGAATTGGGGGACCAGGCTAAACAGAACCTGCTTGGTTCTCTGTATTCCACGGATGTTTGCCTTAGTTCTGCTTGCCAGGCACACATGGGTCTCCTGAATTCTCCTCCCGTGTGTTCCATTACTATATTAATTCTGATGTCCTTGTCTGAATGGCAGAGCCAAATGGCTGTGCCTGAAAAGTTGCTTCTCCATCCCTCCCATAGACACTGCAGGTCAGCTAGGAAGTACTCATTCTTGGCACGCACACACACACACACACACACACACACTCATGTCCATATGCACACATAGTGAATTTTGTCAGTGGTAGGATTAATTTAGCCCATTAAGTTCCTTCCCATTAGGCTTGTGGCTTAACTGAAGTGTCAAAATTTTGACGTCTAATGTTTTATGAATTACTCTGATAAGCTACGTCTTTGATCCCGTTTTCATAGTTCGAGTTATGACCATCTGGACACTTCCCTCTCTTGGAGTTTTTTTGGGACAGCAGCCAAAGTAAGCACAGAATACTGAACAGATCAATATCGTTAGGCACATTACCATAATCCACAGACATTAAAATGTCAATAACTCATTCCCTCGACAAAGCTTATATCAAACAGAGGCTAGATGCCACTAGAGATGGATTCGTTAGATGCCCACCTCTGGGAATGGGTTTCAACAGATTGAGGTCACTCACAAAGATGAGTCTTAGGATCTTCGCAATGCCAACCTTGTTTATTGACAACTGGGCTCTAATCACAATCCAAGCAGGCTAACAGCTTTTCCCTGTCCTCCCCGTTTGTCTCAGTAAGCACGTCGCGTGGACATAAAAATGTTTGCTCTGCGTGACCAGTGTCCTATTCTAATACACTTGGATCAGAACTATTCACAAAGACGTAGCTTAACAAAGTAATTCATATATCAGTATGAAGAATTCCAAAACTCACTGTTCCTTGGGCGCCTGTTGTGTGGCTTGCACTATCCTAGGCACAGGAGAGGCAGTGAGGTACCCAGCACAGTAGCTGCCCGTCTTACAGAGCTGGATTGTGTTGGGAGACAAAAACAAGAGTACATAAACCGAAGACAATTCCAGGTAAGCAGATGCACCATAATGAACATAATGATGAGCTTTAAATAATGCATTAAAGAGAGCTCAGAAGGGGACAGCTGTGTAAAGCAGGAACCCATGGGATAGATGGTAAGAGGCGTGCTGAGAGTCCACTGTGCAAGAAGCAGCCATGCAGCAGTTCAGAGAAAGGAGCTCTGTACGGAAGGAAGCAACTGGTTGGAGGCAAGGAAGATAAACCTCCTGACCACGAGGAAATAAATGCTTGGGGGGACCACATGGAAGCTTAAATTAGACAAGTCACAGAACTGTTGCTTTCTCTGGCCAGTATATGTGACGTTGTTAGTTACGACGCATCTTTAAAATGTAAATGTGCATGAGGTGTATGAGTTTGTGTGTGTTTGTGTGTGTGTGTGTGTGTGTGTGTGTGTGTGTGTGTGTGTGTGTGTAGGCACTTGTGCTAAGGTTCACGTGTGGAGGCCAGAGAATAAGGACCTCCACTCACCGATCCCTACCTTTCTACTTTAGGTTGAGTCAGGGTCCTTTGGCTTCCGTGTAAGCCAGGTTAGCTGGCCTAGGTGCTTCTAGAGATCTCACGTCTCAGTTCCCCATTTCTGTAGGCACCTTAGGGTTATGGACAATTCACTACTGTGTCCAACCTTTACCTGCCTTCTGGGAGTATGAACTTAGGCTGTCTGATTTCACAGCAAGCACCTTGAGCCCTTGAGCATCCTCCCTAGCTCCTGTGGACTCACTGGATGGTGATTTTTGCTTCCCAGGGACCATGTGACCATGTCTGGAGATAATTTTGTTTTAGCCACTTTGAAGCTGGAGGTGCGACTGGCACCTACCGGGTAGAAGCCGGAGATGTTGTTAAACACTCTACAATACTTGGACAACCCCTCTCCCCTCAAAAATGAAACTATCAACCTAGAATGTCATCAGTGCTGTTGTTGGAAAAAAAAAAAAAAAAAAAACCAACAACCCAGAGATGACCTGCACAGCAGTTGATAGACAAGGAGGGGAGTGGGAGGCTGGGACGGGCTCTGAAGGAGTAATGGATATTTGGATTAGAATGGCAGTAGTGGTGGTGAGGAGAGATTATCTGCTGATGAGTTAGTTGGCCATAGAAAATAAAGGGAAAGAAGCCAAGGACAATGGTTGGCAGGGGAGTCATTATGGGACAGAACTGTTGAAGGTGAGATGGTGAAGGCCAAGGGCACTGTGGAGGCCACCCTCCCCAATGGAGCTATCAAGTGACCTGTGGGGCATAGGGACCTGAAACTAAATACCAGGGCCAATTATCAGCATGTAGGCAGTATCGGAGGCCACAGGCATATATAAGGTTACCTAAAAAGGGATGATGGGTAGGAGGAAGCAGGGAGAGAGTGTCTTCTCTCCAATATTAGTTAGCAGCCAAGCTGAGAAGAAACAGCAAGTAGGGAATCCAGGAGACAGGCAGCTGCAGTGTTCTGAAAGATGCAGGACAGGGCAAACGATGCTCTCCTCCTTGGAGAGTGTTCCAGTTAGATGAGAGGAGTAAGAGCCCGAATTCAGCTGGCTTGCAGGGGCATCGGTGACATAGACCACAGAGTTCTGCATTGGACAGTTAGCATTGTGTTCTCACTGAAGCGCTGGAGAGAGCAAGCATTTGGAGTAATCCTTACCAAAGACGATGAAGTGCTGGCTGGGTGCAGTGGTACCCATCTGTAGTCCCGGCTTCTTAGAAGGCTGAGATGGGAGGAGCGCTTGAGCCCAAGAATACAAGACTGGCCTGGGAAACAGTTTCTGCTCCATTTCAAAGAATATGAGTTATTTTAAATAAATACTGTTTAATGGAGAAGCAGAGGAATGGGACGACAGCAGGATTTCAAGACATCAAGGAAAAAATTCCCCAGAACCATTGAAAAAAAAAAAACCATCAAAACTCTTAGTGGTTTTTAGGAACTTGCGGAAAAACACTGTATGAAATGGATTTGATTTTAATAACAGAGGGACGTCATTAGTTCATCAGGAGGGCGTAAGGCTCACACTCTGTGTACCCTCTCTCCTGGCTTTGACATTATGATATCATATACAGGGTTCCCATGGCACTTCCTTGTAGGACTTTCTCTGTGGAATTTTCTGAAGTAGCCGTGCCATCCATGGCTTGATCCTGGGACCTTACACGCAGCAGTGCTGGTCCCGTGGGGAGGCTGTGCTTCCGCCTGTATTTCCCTCGTAGCGCCTTCTCACCACATTGAGTACACAGCTCAGAGCGCGATGGATTTTTAAAACCATGAAGCTGTTGAGATTAGGCTGTGTCCTCCTCTAGGTTACTAAGTGGTGTATGAGCTGGAATCTTTTATTTTTCAGACATTGCCTCCCTTGGCTGAAAGACTACATTTTACAAAAAACTTGGTATTGATTCTTTATGAGTTTCATACCATGCACCCCAGTCCCCATCCATTTCTCAGTTCTTTCATATCTGTTTGTCTACCCTAGAAAGCCCCCCACCCCCTACAAACAAAATTAAAAACAATGATTAAATAAATAAAACAAAACAAACCATAGAAAACACCTCCTTGTGGAAGCTGTGTTATGTCACAGTGTGTCCCACAGTATACCCTTTCGTCCACACACCTTTACTTGCAAATGTTCATTGCAGTGAGTCATTGGTCTGGTTTAAGGCCTCTAGATTCTGCTACATGATCAATACTGGATCTTAGCTGTTGCCCTGTGTTGAATATATCCTGTAGCTTTTAATCTGTAGGACCAGCCCTTTCATACTCTAGCATATAGATTGAGGTAGATGTTGCAGTGGGCCAACTCAAAGTCCTAGATCTGGCCCTGGGTGGTAGCTGAATTGGTCAGCCTGCCAACTCTTCTGTATATACACCATCAGGGTGAGGTCTCCGGAACTGCCCAGGCAGCTTACCCAATGCCATAGCTGGCAGGGACCAGGGTCAGCTCTTCCTCTGTTATGCTCTTAGGGCCAGCTTACCCATCCACACCACTAGAACCATCTCTTCTGTGCTTCCCAGTAGAGGTGTGGGTGCCCAGTCTCCCCAGTGCTGCAGCCAGTGAGGGGCTGGGCTAGCTCTTCTGCTCTCATATGCTCAGGGCTGGCTCACCTATGGTTTTGCCATCAGGTCTAGCTCTACCGTGCTCCCCAAGCAAGATGTAGGGCCCATTCTTGAAAGCGCTACAACCAGTGAGCGGTAGGGCCAGCTCTGCACAGCTCTTGGACATCTATGTGGTCCTGAGTGGCAGCCCAGACCAGGGATGTGCACGTGGTCTTTAGTGGTAATATGAGCTACAAACGTTGAGACCTCTGTGCTGCATGGCCAAGGACCCACACATGGCCCTCAATGGCAGTACAGGCTGGGACTTCACCATGGCTTCAGGTGGTGGGGCAGGCTACTCGCAGCAAGCTATTCCTCTCCATCCTCATGTCTCAAGTTCCGCCTCTCTTCACAATGTTGAAACTGATCAGCTTCTCCTTCTCTCCCATCTACCTGCCACATACTTGCACATTGTATCGGTCCCCACTGCAGGTGGGCCACAAGGCTGGAGGGCCTCCGGATGACCTCCTCTGCCTGCTCTGTGTGGCATGGAAACAGGAAGACTTCTGGGTGTCCTCTGCCCATGGCTGCAGGGCGGCCTCTGTGTGTCTATATAGCCTCCTGTGCCGTGTGGCTGCAGGCTGACCTCTGGTTGTCTTCCTCTTCCATGCCATGTCGTGTGGTGACAGGCAGGCCTCTGTGTGTTTCCCCATCTGCCCACACCTATTGGCATGGTTGACTCCATTTTTTAAAATATATATTTTTATACAGACAAGTTTGTCAATAGAATCAAATTGAAGACCCAGACATAAATCCACACAGGAAGATGTAAGATGTTCTGATAGAGGCAAAGTAACATGGAAGTATATAGCAGTGATTAAAATCATCAGTTTATATTAAATAAATTGATGAACACCTGCTTTTTTGATAAAGAAAATAGAAATACATACTGGAAAAAAAAAGACTGCATCTTCAACAAATGGTTTTGGTCAAACTGGTTGGCTGCATGTGGGAAAATGTAAATAGACTCATACTTATGCTGTACAAAACTCAACTCCAGATGGACCAAAGACTTCAAGATAAAACTAGATACAACAAACCTGATAGAAAAGAAAGTTGAGAATAGGCTTGAACTCATTGTCATAGGAAAAGACTTTCTGAACTCATTGTTATAGGAAAAGACTTTCTGAATAGGGCACCATTAATACAGGCACTAAGATCACAAATTAATATATGAGACCTCATGACACTGAAAAGCATCTATAAGGCAAAGGACATCATCACTTGGACAAAGTAGCTGCCTATAGAGTGAGAAAAGATTTTTTTAAACCAACTTCATACTCTGTAGAGGACTAATATTTAAAACATATAAAGAACTCAAGAACCATATGCTTTTTAAAAAACAAATAATCCAATTAAAAATGGGGTACATGCTGGGCATGGTGGCACATGCCTTTAATCCCAGCACTTGGGAGGCAGAGGCAGGCAGATTTCTGAGTTTGAGGCCAGCCTGATTTACAAAGTGAGTTCCAGGACAGCAAAGACTACACAGAGAAACCCTGTCTCAAAAAAAAAAATGGGGTACAAATCTAAACAGAACTTTCAATAGAGCAAGCTTAAATGACTGAAAAACACTTTTAAAATGTTCAATATCCTTAGTCATCAGGGAAATGCAAATCAAAACAACTTTGAGATTTAACTTACACCCCCAAAATGGCTAAAATCAATAACACAAGTGACAGCTCATGCTGGCGAGGCTGTGTAGCAAGGGCAACACTCTTCCATTGCTGGTGGGAGTGCATGCAAACTTATACAGCCACTTTGGAACTCAGTATGCTACTTCCTTAAAAGATGGGAGTTGATCTACCTTCAAGATCCAGCTATACCACACTTGGGAATATATTCAAAAGATGCTTCAACCTATCACAGAGACACTTACTCTACCATGTTCATTACTGTTCTATTCATAACAGCCAGAACTGGAAACAATGTAATGTCTCTTAACAGACAAATGGATTAAAAAATATGGTACATTTACACAATGGAGTATTACCCAGCTTTTTTTAAAAGTGACATTATGAAATTTATAGGCAAATGGTTGGAACTAGAAAAAAAATAACCTTGGGTGAGGTAACCCAGACATAGAACAATAAATTTGGAAAGATAAAAAGATAAAAATTCCTGTGTCTTAGGTCTGGAAAGGTTCTCTGTAAGATACCAAAAGAGAAAGAGACCAGCTGGTAAACACCAGCCCAGCCACATAATCTTTGATCTATAATCTTTCCTGCCTTCAATATATGCCGGGGCACCAGTGCACAAAGCTTGTGGGGGTAACCATCAATGTCGGATTGACTTATGGCCTACTCCTCTAGATGAAAGCCATACCTGACACTGCTTGGGTAACCAAGAACCAGAGACTAGAGAGATAGCCCAGGGACCTAGGATAAAACCAAAATACAACAGGTCTAAACAACAACATCACAAAAGAAAAAAAATAACAATAAACTAACTTCTAATGATATTTCGTAATACTCATAGATCAATGCCTTATTCAGCCATCATCAGAGACACTTCCTCCTGAAGCAATGGGAAAAAGTACAAAGACCCACAGCTAGATATTACACAGAGAGAGAGGACCTTGGAACACATAGTTCTAACTGGGATGTCTCCATCAAATCCCTCGGAAAGTGTACGTGGGTCTACACTAGGTCTTTGCATATATATTATAGATTTCAGTTTACTATTTGTATGGGACTCCCGAGTGTGTTAATGAGTGTGACTCTAGTGCCTTCCCTTGAGTTTCTTCTTCTTATGACAGTTTGCCTTGTCCAATTTTGATGTGATATTTTTTTTCTTTTCTTTTATTATATTTTATGTTGTCATGTTTGGTTGTTGTCTTTTAGAAGTCTGTAATCAGGATATGTTATATGAGAGATGAATCTATTGTACTAGTCAGAGTTCTCTAGAGTTACAGAACTTATGGATGGTCTCTATATAGTAAGAGGATTTATTATGATGACTTACAGTCTGTAGTCCAACTCCCCAACGATGGTCAGCTGTAAATGGAAAGCCCAAGGATCTAGTAGTTGCTCAGTCCCACAAAGCTAATGATTCCAACAGATGTGCTGGCAAGTAAATGCAAGCAGGCAAAGAGCAAGTCTTCCTTCTTCCAATGTTCTTATGTAGGTCTCCAGCAGAAGGTGTGGTCCAGATTAAAGGTGTACATCATCATGCCTGGATCTGGGATTTGTTTTGTCCCAGGCTGACTTTGAACTCAGAGATCTCCTTGCCTTAATCTCCTGGGATTCATAGCCACTATGCCTCGAGATCTCCATACCAAGATCCTGGTCAGAAACTGTCTCCCAGCCTCAAGATCTGGATCACAGGTGAGCCCTCCAATTCTGGGTTGTAGTTCATTCCAGATATAGTCAAGTTGACAACCAGGAATAGCTACTACATGTATTTTCAATAAAAAGGGCTAATATGTGTTGCTATTTTTCCTTTGTATATTTACATATATGTATCTTGTACCTACACAAAGGTCAGAAGAGGGCATCAGATCCTCTGGAACTGGAGTGCTGCATGCTTGTGAGCCACTATGTGGGTGTGCGCTGGGCACTGAGATTGGAAGTGCAACAAGCACTCTTGACTTGGGCCATCTCTCAGCCCTGAAACTCTCCACTTTGTCAACAGCTTTTGAGGAGAGAGGCTGACTGTGAAATGGGCAGAAACATGACTGGCACCTTCTGCCCAGTGGCACCCATGTAGTACAGACAGGCAAGTAACGGATTCCTAGGAATACGAAGGAAGAATCCCATTCTATAAATTTACCAGGACATATCAGCACATGACATATTGAAATCTCATCAGGAAAACCCTCCTGGAAACTTACTGGATAGCTAGGCTGAAGAAAGACAGGGGCAACTCCCTCATGTGACCTGCTTCAAGAGGTGGATACTTTGATGGCAGTGACTTACACCAAATTGTTATCCTACCACTCAGTATATGTGTCAAAGAAAGGACAGGCAGAGGACTTTCTACTGCTCCAAGGACTTCTGTTGGTTTCAGCCCCTGCTGTTGATGAGGCCAATTTGAATCCCCATCTCCTTTCTGAACCTGTAATCCATCCATCTGCTCAGCCCCAAGCTTACCTAGAACTTTGCTTACCTCTGTAGTTCACCTCTAACCCTTCAGCCTCACTCTGTGGTCAGCAGCAGCCAATAGCTGCAACAGCTATCCTGGCTTCTTCTGCAGTTCTGATAAGGTCAACATACGTCACTGGAAATCCTTTGGCCCCTCAGACCTCTGTGAAACTGTCTAATTCTTTGTGCCTTTCCATTATTGGCACAAATAGGCATCTACATGCACATATACACATTCATAATATATATGTATTTACTATGTGATATGTAATATGTAACCATGTTGGAGCTGGACAGATGGCTCAGTGGCTAAGAATATTTCTTCCAAAAGACCTGGGTTACATTGTTACCCACATGGTAACTCAAAACCATCTGTAACTCCCCAGAGGATCTAGTGCCCTCTCTGGCTTCTGTGTACTCATGGTTGTGGTACACAGACACACATTCAGGCAAATCACCCTTACACATACAAACAAACAAACAAACAAATAAGCAAACAAAACTAAATAAATTAAAACGCTAAAAATGTTATGTTATTGCCTAGACCAGAATTATCAAGAGTATTGGGAAGAATTTGGCAAAGTACTGCCAATGAAAGGCTCACGCCTTGTAAACGTCTTCTCATTCAATAGATTCTGACACTGTGAAAGGACAGAAACTAGTTTGCCTTATGTTCTGGCTGAGTATACTCATGACAGAAGTATCTAAGTAATGTCAAAACGAGGTAAGGTTTGTGCCTGTGGCTTCTGGGGTTTTGTGTACGACATTACGGGAAACCAAATATGTAAGCTATGACATCTTCGAAGAGAGAACTCAACTAAATTTTTTTGGTTTAAGGCTTACATACTGCCAGGACCATAAAGGATTCCCCAATCTTCCAACCATAAATTGACGGTTTCAACTAAGAAGAAAGGAAAAAGACCAACAATTACATTAAGCCTTGAATTGTTACTCCAAATACAAGCAAGCAGAAGTAGTCCCCATCTAAAAGGTGATTACTGACCCGACACTTAGATTGCTGCAGTAAAAAGGACATACTTGCTGATTTGTATTGTCATTCTGGGAACATGGAGGACTAGAAGGAAACTGCCGTGCTTAAATCTTTGTATATTTTAGGCAAGGCAGTGAGCTCCAAAGCATGAAACCATAGGCTTCCTGTGCCCATCAGTGGAGAAAGCGGAGCGGCTCATCCCCAGTGCGTCATCAGGCGAGCTAAAGGTCTCTGGCTTGGCTTTCAAATTTTAGAAGTTTGTTGTGTAACTGTTCCTGGAGCTGTGAGCAAATCCTTGTTCACTGCACAGCTCCAAGTGGTACTCAGCCTGTGGGTCGTGACCCTTTTGGGTTCGAACAATCTTTTCACATGGGTCACCTGAGGTCATCGGAAAACACAGGTATTTACATTACGGTTCATAACGGTAGCACAATTACAGTTATGAAGTGGTAATAATGTTATGGTTGGGGAGGTCACAACCTGATAAAATGTATTAAAGGGGTGCAGCATTAGAAAGGTTGAGAACCACTGGGCTAGAACGATGTGATTCTTCAACAGAGAGGCATTTATCAGGCTTAAGAGCACAGGTGAGAGGTTAGAGGAGTGGAGGTGACCCCCAAATAGCTGGCATCATTTCTAGTTACCACCATGGATGATGTCCACACAACAACTGCATCACAAAGTCCCTCTTTCAATTGAGCTCATACTTTCTGTATATTCCAGCATCTCCCAAGATGGGTAGGTGGAAGTAAATTCTTCAATGCCAGGTCACGATGTTGTATCCCCCTTCTTCCCACTTTATTACTAGAGTGTCAATAGCTCCTTTACCATTATATCTGTAAAGCTCTAGATTGCTCTGCTCAATTAGGGGCCACAGCTACTGGGATAAGATCATTTCTCCTCTAAAATGGAGGCAGGATAATAGATCATCTTATGTCCTAAGGAAGACAAGTCATATTTCAGCATAGGTAGGAAATATTTACAAAGCGATGTTCATATTTCTTCCCATGAAGGAATGTGTTGACAAAGTATTCCAACCCCTAGGTTTTTTCTGAATACAGAAAATGGTTTTTAGTTCCATTTTAGGGACTTTGGCTCTGTATCTGAAGTTGACCTTGGACTTCTAATTCCCCTGCCTCCACTCCTCTAGTCCTGGAATTTATTGGTATGAGCCATCACAGTTATTTTATATATTTTGGGGAAATCAAAGCCCCAGATTTGCGCTAGGCAAGCACTCTACCGATTGAACTACACATCCCACTAGAACCCAGACCTTAGGTGTTGTTGGGAAAATTCTTACAGCACCCTGTGCGGTCTCTCTCCACTCACAATAGCTACGAAGAGCTGAAGGCCAGACATAATCCCTGCAGTCTTTCTCCCCAAAGAACTTCTACTAAGAGCCAATCCTCCATCTCTACCATTAGCACTTAGGAACCAAGGGCTGAGGGCACATAGCATGTGTCACCTATCTCCTGCTTCCTCGGGTTTGGGTTCTCCCCTCCTTGGAAACCTTTATGAGCAGACACCTTAGTTTGTCTGGAAGGACTAACATTTTGTGCTTCAGAATTCTCCCCTCACCAGCTCTCCACAGGACTGCCTTGTGGAATAGTAATACCTCTCTTGCCTGGAGGACAGTTTGAATCTATGTCTCGTTTTTCTCCAATCCTTTCTCCCACTTCCATCTTCAAGGTGGCATGTCCCCAGCCCTCCGTGTTTTGTTTAACATACTCCCACACGATCTCAAGCACTCTCGTGTTTTCAGCTAACTTAGAAGAGCAAATGACATCCTCTCCTACAAGTTAGAAGAAGGAAGCTTAGTGACGACATGGTGCAACGAAGTAACAGGCCCCCGTTGATAATTCACTCCACACACTCAGGAAAGGGTCTTTATAGGTAGTGCAGAATAACCAGCTCTGGCTCGTGCCCAAAGAGCTACTGGCCATAAATAGAAGATTTTACTAACCTATATAGACTATAGATTTACACATTCTGTATATACCATCATATTTAACTCTCTTCTAGGACCTGGTCCCGGTTTGCACTTTGAATAACTTAAACAGATACAGGAGACCGCAAGTCTGGCTACTGGGGCAGATGGGAGATTTACACAGCAAAGATATTGTCAGAATTGTTTTTTAAAAAGATTTACTTATTTTATTTTATGTATAGGATCTCTCTCTTTTCACGCATGCCAGGAGAGGGAATCAGATTCTATAAAGATGGCTGTGAGCCACTATTCGGTTTTGGGGAATTGAACTCAGAACCTCTGGAAGTGTAGCCACTGCTCTTAACTACAGAGCCATCACTCCAGCCCCAGAATTTTTTTCTCAAGTACACTAGTGTTGTTCTTTCCAACCACTTGTTACCCAGGGCCATCTTATCTACCCGATGGAACCAGAATTTTCTTAAGAAGAGAACTGGGTTTTTTTGCAGCAGATCAGGACTTAACCTGGCTGCAGCCCTGAGCTACCTGTTCTCTTATAGAGGAACAGGCCTAATGGCTGGTTGTAAGTCATCAGGGCTTTTCCTTTGTTATGGGAGAGGAGCCTCATGGCAGGGCAATCCTGGTGCAAAAACAATTACAGAAGTGATACCTTATCTAGCACTTCTATTCATCGGTAAACTCTAACAGGTCTGGTTAGTGTTTGGCTTGTCTTTGAGGTGTGTGTGAGGAAGCAGTGCTCCCTCAGCTAAACTCTACTTTGTGCAACTTAATGTCTCCTAAGCGAATTTAGTAGAAGATACTTTACATCAGTTCTATTACTTTGAGCTTCTTTTCCATCAATGGACCATCTTTTCGTCAGCAGTGTTCACAGCCACAAGACATCCAGGTGTTCATCACCATGAAGCATCATATTCGTCAGATCATGCTGATTTCCATCTACTTGGGTGGCGGTAATTCTGTCCTCTGAAGGTAAACAAAGCCAAGCTAATACCTACTTGCAGGCAGACATGGCACAAACATAATTCAGCTCTTCCTAGTAGACAGGGATGGGGCTGGAGAAAGGTGTGGTCTGGGGAGATGCTGTGGGAAATAAGGAGGTGTGAGGAGGTCGAAGATTTCTTCAGTTAGCCAAAACTGAGTTTCATGTGAAGGCTTAGACCCTACGGACAGATTATGGATGTGATTTCAATCTAACAGTTGGCAAAAAGAATGTCACATGTTTTCCTATTCCATCCCAATTCCCTTGCTACAATCCTACCTTGTTTAGTTTGAAATGGATGCAACATTTGAGACAACTATGTGAATATTCTGGGAAGTCCCTAATAGAAGCTGAGGGCATTCTGCCCTTGGAGTAAGGCAGGGAATGGACTATACAGTGTCTTCCCTCAGGAAGCTCCATCATGAGTGAATCCTGTCTTTGTCATGGAGCTCGCTGTGGATTCAAACTTCGGGGACACAATCTGTGACCCAAGTCAGGTCTGGCTGTCCATGCTCAGTGAGCCAAGAGTAAGAGACACATTAATAGTAGAAAGCAGAAAAACAAGTATTCAATGTGACCACATTTGTTCAGAAAATCCGAAGTAAGTAGGGTTTGAAGTGAGATAAAAGTTTAAATACAGGCCAGTGATTTGCACATCCAAACCATTGAAGTTGGGTTTCTCCCACCATTGACCATCATTGTCTGGATTTCAGTTCCATCTTGTGTATGCGTGTGCGTGTGCGTGTGCGTGTGCGTGTGCGTGTGTGTGTGTGTGTGTGTGTGTGTGTGTGTGTGTGTAGGGGGGTTGTCTAACAAGTTGCTAGAACTGCTGAAAAATCTCTTTCTTGGAAACAAGTTCTCCCTCTGACAGGCACCTTTTCCATCTCCCAGCCTGAAATTCCTAGGGCTATTCCTGTTTCTTTGGAGTCTGTTGCTTCAATTGTCTAATAGCCAAATTGATGATACAAGAAGCTCTTTAGAATATGTTCATTCCTGCCAGACTGGGGTTTTAGAAATAGGAATGGCTCTTCCAATTCCACTGAGTTAACCATGGTGGCAGTTTGAAAGGATTTGATTGTTTCCTTCCTTGCAAACTTTTTTTTTTACTTAAATAGCTTTAGGAAGAGTTTTCAAATACCTTTAGTCTCAAGGAAAGTATGAGAAGTTTATAGTCTTCCATATTATCGAATTTTGTCCCAAAGATCTCTCTTTCCTCCCTCTCCCCCGTCTCCCCCCTCTTCCCCCTCTCTCTCTACCTTTCTCCCTCTCTCCCCCCCCCTCTCTCTCTCACACACACACACACACACACTAAATATGATAGTCTATTTTGAATACAAAAGGAACTTGTCCAGGCCTCTTGGCTACCCTTCATTCAAGCAGAAAGTTCATTTCAGGATGACTAAGCTACCAGCAGTATACTGAGTGACGAAGCACATTCACTAAAAGAAAATAATGACAGGGAAGTGACACTCCTAAAAGATTGTTCCTCCATGAGTACCCAGCCTGTAAATGTCTCTGTTTCCTCAGACGAAATGATGAGATGGGAGTCACACCCAAGATGCTTGCATACAGGGCTTAGGCTGAGCCCAGAGCATTTCCTTCTCTGTTCTAAGGATCCCTAAGCCCCGGCCTGGAAGCTTTTAGCCTCCGAACAATCTCATCTTCCAAGATGACTGATTCAATCTGGCTTCTCTTCGTTTCTGACTGAATTGCTCTGCTTGGCCTCATTTTAACGTTGGCAATGTCAGGCTCTGAGCATTGATGGATAATGATACCCCAAGTCTCACACAGTATGCAACAGGAGAGAGCATTTGTTTATTCAGCAAAATTTTCTGCATGCAGGCATCTACCAGATTGGGACTCAAAGGCCCAGCTTTTATTGTCAGTTAGGGCAATTCCAGGGAGGGCTATGTGTCCTTTTACCTTCATTGGAGCTGACTAAGTCTACATTCAGTTAGGCTCTGGAGACCTCCCAGGGGGTGGCTTACTCATTCTAGCTACATATTTTTGCTTCAGGCCAGATGATAAAATGTCCTCAGATAAGCTGCCGGAGGCTGTGGTTCACTGACCACAGGTTCCTGGATCTGGGTTTTTATTTCTGGGAAACAGAAACTTAGGCCTAGCCTCCCAAGCTGCCAGTTGTAGCCTGTCATGGAGTCAGGTTGACTCTGGCTAACTCAGTCCTCTCAGCAATATGTTCTAATTGGTTGGTTCTGTATTCACCTGTGTCTAGCTTGTTCTCTCTGTAACCTGTCTCATCTCTGTAAAACTGCCCCAGTAAAGCTGCCATACACCCACAAACCACCACTTCTCTCTCTCTCTCTCTCTCTCTCTCTCTCTCTCTCTCTCTCTCTGCTCTTAAGTAGCCTCTCTTTTCTGTGCTGTTCTTGTAAGAGTTGGCCATGTCCTATCTCTGACTCATTCTGTCAAATCTCTCTCTGATTCATCACTTTGGCTGTCCCTCAATTAGCCACCCCTTTCAAACATGGCTGGTTCCTTCTACAAACTAACCTTACCTTCATTGTTAGGAGTTAAAGGTGTATACTAAGGATGAGTCTGTATTCCAGCCAGATCATACTGTAATCCAGGGCATGTCTTCATTCTGGCTGGATCATATTTTTGGATGTGACCCCTTGTCAGAGCATCCATGTTGCTCGATTAAAATTGCTCTACACCAACCAATGTTGAAGTGAGGTATAGAGGAGAGGTGAGCTGCAGTTGTGCTATATGAATGACTTTCCATACCCAACTTTGCACACCTACTATTTTGTATGGCTTAGTGCTTAGCTTTGCAAGAGTGTAGCTGTCCTGCTTTTACCTCTATAGATGTGGTACTAGTGGCTATAGAGTGGGAGTCTCATTTTCCACATAGAGAAGAGTATTAACAGCTCCTTTTTTAGGATCATGTTAAGTCATGCCTCTCCTCTAAGATGCTGATCACTCTAAGTGGCCAGATACCACAGCCTGAAGAAATCAGGCTGTCTATCCCCGAAGGGCACTTCTCTGGGACAGAGTTAGGAAGTGACAATATGATGTAGCATCACAGGCCCTACTTTATGGTATATGGCTTCTCCATGCTCTTTGTCATAGAGTCTATCCCAGAATAAGTCTTATGGATGGAACTTTCCACCAACCCTGAAAGGATATAAAAGTCTGGTATTTTTCTCTGTCTGGAGCATTTCTCTAAAGGACCACTTCAGGGTTTCATCCTGTCTCTCGTGGTCTTCTCTTAAACTATACCTCGGAAGGAAGTTCTTCTCTAGGCTTTAAGGTGAAACTTCTTTTTTGTTTCAAGTCTCCAAACATGTCAGTCACCTCTGCTATAATGTTCGGTATTGTTTTAGATGAGAAAGCCCCCCCCCCCCCATAGGCTCATACATTTGAATTCTTGGTCCTTCGTTGGTAGAACAATTTGGGAAGGATTAAGAGGTGTGGTCTTGTTGGAAGAGGTATGTTACTAAGGATTGAAAAGCCCACTCCAAGCCTAGTCTCTCACTCTGCCTGTAGATGACATGTGAGCTCTCATCTAATGATCCAGCACTACGTGTGTCTGCTGTCATGCTCCCCACCATAATGATCATAGACTCATCCTCTGAAATCATAAGCAAGGCCTCAATTAAATGGGTGCTTTCTTTTATAAATTGCCTTGGTTGTGGTGTCTCTTCACAGCAAAAGAAAACAATTAAGAGGCCAGGCAGTGGTGACCCATGCCTTTATTCCCAGCACTTGGGATGCAGAGGCAGGCGGATCTCTGAGTTTGAGGCCAGCCTGGTCTACAGAATGAGTTCCAAGACAGCTAGGACTACACAGAAAAACCCTGTCTTGAAAAACCAAAAGAAAAAAAAAAAGAAGGAGGAGGAGGAGGAG
>LR749797.1:1150571-1256874 GCA_902729485.2 Mus minutoides
GAGGAGGAGGAGGAGGAGGAGGAGGAGGAGGAAGAGGAGGAGGAGGAGGAGGAGAAAGCAATTAAGAGATATACTGAGTCTTTTTAATGCTTTCCCACCTCAAGTCCTGATCACAGCAGCTCCCATAGCCAGAAGACTCTCCTAATAACATTTGTTCTTGAGGATAATGTGTGATGCTCCTTGTTCAAATCGACCCACATGTTGCTTTCTCTTCTTTCTAACATAGAGGTTTTCTCTTTTTCAGTCATGATTTTATAATAGCTTCTCTTTTTTCTGCTTTAGATTCAATGTTTTATTAGCCAGTCAATAGTGATCAAACAATGTTGTGCTGGCTAATTTTTATGTCAGCTTTACACACACGTGAATCACCTGAGAGGAGGGAGCCTCAGCTGAGGAAAGAGCTCCATAAGACCCAGTGATGGGCAAGCCTGTTGGGCATTTTCTTAATTAATGATTGGTGGAGGAGGGCCTAGCCCACCATGGGTGGGGACACTCCTGGGCTGTGGTCTCAGGTTCTGTAAGAAAACGGTAAGAAGACTGAGCAAGCCACTGGGAACTTGGAAACAGCACTCCTCCTCCGTGGCTTCTGCATCAATCCATTCTTCTAGATTCCTGCCCTGCCTTCCATCATTGATGGATTGGGACATGGAATATAAGACAAATAAAGTCTTTCCTTGAGTTGCTTATGATCAAATTTTATCACAGCAATAGAAACCCTGACTACTACCACCAGCATGTTCTTTTCTAACTTAGAGCTCTGTAACAAGTTAAAAACATGTCCTTTCAGATAATGACAGCAGAACATTTAATATCCAACAAGAAGTTAGGTAGTGACTGAAATATAGGACTGGAAGTAAACATCAGTTAAAGTATGTACTTAGCATGCACCGGCCTAGGATTGACCCCAGCGCTGTCACACATGTATACATGCTTGCACATGTCTACACACACACACACACACACACACATACCCTGTGTGTACCACACATGCATATACATGACTGTGCATACTCACAATCATATATACAGATATACGTGTTCATATGTGTGTTCATATATATGATATAGATATATCATAGATATCTATAGAATATGCATATGTATGCATGTATATGTATCAGAAGCTTTAAAACACCTCAACACCAACAGAACAGATCCACATGTTTGTAAATTGGTGGTTCAATATAGAGTAGTTACAGCAATTCTTCACTTCTTAGGTAACATTGACTGCATCTACTGAGGAACTAACCCCTTAATTCTACATCTGTTTGGAAGCTCATATCACGCTCTCACGTACTCTCTGCTTCTCTTTCTGTAGCACTCACAGCTTTTTTCCACTCCTTCCCAACTGATAACATTTGGTCTTTCCAAGGAGGCAAACTAAAGCTTCTGGCTTAACTCCATGAGATCCTGGTTTAAATCCTGGAGCTGCAGAGTAGAAAGGCCTAACCTTACTCCCTCAGTTCCCAGATCTGAAACCTAAGGGCAAGTGGCTACCCCAGAGCCAGGGACTAGGGAAGAACAGCTGCCTTGTCATGCTCTGGTCCTTGGTATGCATGGCTCCTGGTCTTGCATACTGAGCCCTGGTCATTCCAGATAGCTGTAGGATTGTCCAGGGTGTCAGGCTGGGTCCTGCTTCTAGCACTTCGTTCAGGAAACTTCCCTTACGCAGACTCTGTACCCGCTACCACCACCACCACCACCACCACCACCACCACTACACTTCAGAAACTGAGTTTACTTTCATGATTTGGCTAGAGTACTTATACATGAAGCACCTTCAGACTCTTTCAAGTCAGGTAAACACACGGTGTCTCTTGTGATCTCATTATTGAAACCTTAGTAATCCCCATCATTCAAAGGATGACGTGCTTTCATTCCAATGGTGTTATCCAATCAATATAATCCCTGCAATACACTATACACTGGATCTGTTGGTCTCTACTTTAAAATAGGGCAGTTGGGGCTCACAGATAAGCTATTTGCAAGGAGCTCTGCAAGTAAAATAGATTCCCTCACTACGGAGAGTCAAGAGCCACACGTGTAACCACTGACCATGATGCTGTATGCTAGACCATTGTATAGCACCTGTAGCACAAGATCTGACATGTGTGTGCTCAGATCCACAAATGTTTTCCTTTCCCATTAGAAGACACAATCAAAGGAATGGCTTGAGCTTTGCCATCTTTTTCTCTCTACGTGCCTGGTAGTTTCTTTCAGTTGTTTACTGAAGCAATGAATGTATGAGATAACCACTTTGCTTAAAAAGCTCTTAAGATGGGGTTCCAAACTAGTCCTTACATAATGACCATCTATAAATGAGAAGACAGGAATTGTGAACTCTATGAACAGAGGTTGACGTCCCTTGCTGGACAGTACAGATCACTGATAAAAGTGTCACAGAATAAAATAGGACACCCTCAGCCCAACAGTGGATGGAGCTTGGGGATGCTTATGGAAGAATAAGAGGCAGGACTGTGGGTCCCAAAGTGGACAGGAACTCCACAGGAAGATCAACAGAGTCTGATTAACCTGGACCCTTGGGACTCTTAGAGTCTGAGCCACCGACCAAAGGACATACATAGGCTGGATCTAGGCCTCCCTGCACATAGGTAGCAGATGTGCAGCTTGGTCTCCATGTGGGTCCCAAACAACTGGAGCGGGGGCTATCCCAAAAGCTGTTGCCTGTATGTGGGACATGTTCTTGTAGCTGGGCTGCCTTGTCTGGCCTCAATGGGAGAGGAAGTGCCTAGCCTCGCAGAGACTTGAAGTGTCAGGGTTGGGGTAGGGGGTAGTGGCGGTGGTGGAGGTCACCTGCTCAGAGGAGAAGTGGGGGGGAAAGGGAAAGAGTTGTGTGTGTGGGGGGGGGGGTAACTGGGAGAAGGGGCAATGAGAATGTAAAGTGAATAAATAAAAAATTAAATTAAAAAATAAAACCAATCGTTCCTATCAGTTGATATGGAAATCTCTCTCTCTCTCTCTCTCTCTCTCTCTCTCTCTCTCTCTCTCCTTTTCTTTGTTGCTAAGAAGAGAATTAAAACAAGAAAAGAAGGAGCAGAAGATGTAACACTAGCATGGTTCTCCGTAAGCTGGACGCAGAGCCTGCTCAGTAGTCACTTGGCTTCCATGAGACTCTGGCTTGTGAGACTGTGTGTAAAAACAGCTCTTTCAACTTCTCAGCAGGGATATGCTTCTGAATGCTCGCTGAGGCCTTTCAAATGCCACATTCTGGGATTTTTAAACTTTCCCAGGTGGTCTGTGGGCTGATATGAAATAAAGGTCATATGGAAAATAAAAGTTATTTGGGGATTCTGAAAAACATGCATATATTCATATATACGAGTGGAAACTAATATACACATATGTTAGACTAAAAACTGGATTTAAAAGAATTTTTAAAGAAATTGAACCTGTGTGTTTCTTTTCCAGGGTCAGATCTCTAAAGACTATGCTGGTTATGGTATGGCGTGTGTGTGTGTGTGTGTGTGTGTGTGTGTGTGTGTGTGTGTGTGCGTGCACATGTGCGTGCATGCGTGCGTGCGTGCCACAGTCCAAAATTGGAGATCAGAGGACAACTTGAGGACCCGGGTTCCCTTCTTCCACTATATGGGTCCCTAAGGGAACAAAGTTAGGTTGTCAGCTTTCTTGGTAAGTGCCTTTACATGCTGAACTATTTGGCCAATCCAGAATATTCTTAATTGTATAAAGAAATCATTTATTTGGTTAAATTTTAAATTATTATAATTTTTATAGATGTTTAATGAAATATATATGCACACACACACACACACACACACACACACACACACACATTTAAAAACACTAATAGCAAAAGCAATGAATTTTACCAGAGTTGGTCATTACTCAGTCAGGGGCTATTTGGGGGTTTTGCTTTGAAGCATACAATGTTCCCACAGTGAAGCATACAATGTATAAGTTCCTACAGATCCCTTGAGATAATTCATGTAGCTACCTCAGGACACCATGAGCATTTTATCCTTTGCTGCTCTCCATCTTAAGTGTGTTTTATATAGTCAAGAACAGCAACCTCCCCCATGCACTGTTCTAATTTGCATTTTCCTTGATGACTAACCTGACACGCCCGACAGGAAATCCTTGCATTTTTCCATCTCAGTGAATCCTAACCTAGTTTTTTGTCTTGTTTCTGTGAATTGGGAAAGCTCACAGTAACAGATGAGAAGAGTGTAATGTTGGCTTGTCCTCTTTCTCAAGATGGCCATATTTTTTAGATTATCCATTTTGGAAAATGGCAGTTCACAGTCCACTCCGTCAACTTTGCTGTAATGGGAAGTCATGCAAGTGTTGCCTGAATTGGTCTTTTAAATTCTCTCATCTGCCTCAGACGGTAGGATTCATGGCAGTGAGTCTGTGTACCATGTACTCCCATTTAAAATATTCTTGGAGTCTCTCATTTGTAGTAGGCTCCAAAATGGTGTGACTCTGGGCCTGCCTTTCTGCTGAAGTGACACACGACTTTGCCTTGTTTCCTGAAAGGGTGCATTTTCTTTCCAGAGCATTGAGAGATGGTTTCATGTCTCTGCATTTGTACCAACAAGGAGGAAACAATTATTCATTTCTATTTCTTCTTTGTCACAATAGTTGACAAGCTAATTTTCCGTGGCCTTACAGTGGACATCCATCTCCTGGTTATTTATAGGACATAATGATCATTCTTCAGGAACTCTTGTCTGTATCCACATGTTAGCTGGCAAGAAGTTTCACTCCAGAAACTGCTCCAAAACTAGATTTGGGATGCCCAACACGTATTGGTGGTGGGAAATAGGATGTGGGAAATATTAATTTTGTACTAATCAACAACAGGTCAGGGATTTAGATTTAGTGTGTGTCAGGTGCGGGTAATGTCTATGTGAATGGTGGTTCAGTTCCTACAGGTACACACTTGTTACCAACAACACATCAGGGATACTGACGAGAACCTGAGTCCTCTGGAAAAGTGGCCATTGGTCCTAACAACTGAGCCACCTCTTCAGCACCACAGCATGTTTTTAAAGGTTACTTGGCATTAAACAGGTTTTTCTCTTTGTACATCTTGAGGGTCATTTGTCACCTCCTCTTGTCTTCAAATAGACATCTTTTCTCCACTACAGATGGATGCATGAGGATGCATGGTTGTTACTAGCAGGAGGAAAGGAGGGTGTTACCACACTACATTTTTCTTTATTGCCTGTCATGGGTTAAATTGTATGTGCTGCACATTTGTATACTTCAATATGTGACTGCCTTTGAAGAGGTAATTAAAGTGAGTTTGCTTGGGTGTACCTAATCCAATATGACTGGTGTCCATAAAAGAAAAGGGTAGGTCACAGATGAGAAAGAAGATGAACATCTACATGATAACCAGACTCTACAGAGTGAAAAATGACCTTGCCATCTCAATGGTGGATATCCATGACTGTAAGGAAACTTTTTTGTGGCTTTGTGGTTGATTAAAGCAGCTCTAGTTAAGTGACCAATGGCCTCTTGATATAAAAGCTTTCAATTTAAAACTTAAAAAAAATATTTATTTTCAATTTTATGTATATGAGTATTTTCCCCACAGAAAATAAGTTTACCATGTGCATGCCCACAGAGGCTAGAAGATGGAGGTAGATTCTCCTGGGACTGGAGTTATAGCTGTAAGTAGCCATGGAGTTCTGGGAACTGAATCTGGGTCTTCTGTAACAGAAGCCAGTGCTCTTAACCACAGAGCCATCTCTCTAGCCCCAAATACATCAAGTTAAAGAAGAACAAGTTCCCTTCAATGGCCATGCATACTAGGATGAGATACCCCTACTTCCCCAACAATGCAAGATACACCTTAAAATTTAGAGACCTGCGTTAATGACAATATCTGCTTCTTCATTTCTACCCTCCTTATACTTAAGTCCTCTGGCACCTGGCATGACCTGGTGACAGTTCAGTCCTATTTAGGTTTAGATCCTGTTGCTATAATTTTTCTTGCTTATGGTATGGGGAAGCACACCATTTTTTTTTAATGTAAAGCACATCCTTAAGAAGAACTTGGAGTTATCTCACAAATACATTTTGGTTTATTTAGAATGGTCAACCCACATGTACCACTCAAAAGGAAATAAGACGGGCAACCAGGAAAGTGAAGTCCCTGGTTCTCTTCCAGGTAGAGGTCTAACTCTGTGAGATGTGCAGACACAGAGAAGAAGGTCCAGAAACGCCGGGGAGGCATGAGTCTCCCTCTTTTGAAGACATTTTTAAAATGTTTAAAGAAAAGTAGCAGAAGTCGGGAGAGTTGCAAAACACACTACAAGTAACTTAGATGTTAGACTTGGTACTCCATTTATAATTCTCTCCCGAGAGCGCCATCCTCCAGGTCTTTACATGGAGTCCTGTTCTTTCCTATCACAATGCCTTTGTGATGTGGCTTTCACAAGTGAGTAGGGTATGGATCTGGCTCCGCCTCAGTTGTGACAACAGCGTGTCCTCTGCTACTGCCCTGACCATAGACATGAACCTGGGTAGTGGATTCTAGTTCAACACACACATGGCTTCCGGTGCAAGCAGGACAGGAGGCCGTCTCACAGAGCTCTGTCTCACAAAGCCCTCTCTACTCACCCAGAATCTCTGCTTTCAGATCTTTTCAAATGTCCAACCCTCTGATGAATACAAGTTGAACACTTGGCTGTCCACAACCTTCTTTGTTATAAACACAGGGCTGAGCCAACTTCAGAGCACAAGCAGCCGAGGAAGGGGATCGTTAGTGTGTGATCATGGCACACAAAAGCGGGCAGATGCTCAAATCCCCCCTCATCCTTGACTCTGTTGCTTCCTTTTATCCATTCTTACTTTCTCTGTAACCTGTTTTGCATTCTGCCGGCACATCCAAATCCTCCCCTTCAGAGGAAGAAAGCTAAATTGTTTTTAGATAAAAGTGTCATTTGCCTCCCTCAAGATGGGGAGTTCAATTATACAAATGACCGTACAAACGAGTGTGGTGGAGGCTGCTTCTACATTTCCAACATGACGTCACTCAGAATGAGACAGGCTACGGCAGCTGTTCATTCTCAGGAGTCTGGGAGCCCAGGCACAGCAGAGGCTACACAAAACTGCTCCCCTTGACCAATCACTCACTCCAGGCTCCAAAGTCTTAATTGTCAACAGCAACCAAGAGATCTGACAAATCCAGGGCGTCCATGTGCCATGTTCAACCCAGCACAGAAAGTGGGAACAGGCACTTGCTGTGTGGGTGGGGATGAAGGAAAAGCTCTCCAAACACCAGCTTCTCTGTGTGCTTAACACACAGAGTGAGCAGCCAAGAGCTGTAAGAGCAGAAAGGGCCACACAACTCAGGGCCTGCCAGCTAGACATCTCTTCTCCTTCTTGCCAGAAGCCTTTTGCCCTGGGACTCCTGTTCTTTGCTTAACGCTGTTTGCCGAGGTAAATGCAGAAAGCATTTCTGAGACTTTACTCATTTTGGTTGATACAGCTCTAGCACTTTAGTCTGTGAACTATTCATCCTATTAAGCCACAGGACTGGAGGGGAAAGTGCTCATTATTCAAGACATCCGGCACACAGTAGGACTGTACACAAGTCTTTCTAGAATGCTCAGATGGTAACTGTTATCCCCATAGTAGGTGGGCTATAAGTTGAACATCAGCTTCCTCATTTGGTATGCATAATGATGACAAAATGAAGGGGAATATTTATTGAGTGACTACTGGGGCCAGGCCAGTATAAGGGACTGTCATGTATCTTGGGTAGTCCTTTGAAGACCATGTTTCATGGGAATTTTTTTTTCTATTTTTAAAAGTAAGGATGTTGAGGCTGACCATATTTAAATTGCCTCAAGTTTCTATACAAGCAGAATCAGCTATGATTTGACCTGTCTCTCTCTACTCTAGTTTTATTCCATGTTATATTTGGGAGTGGAGGTGGGGGGGGAGGGTAGTGGTGACTCCTTTGGTAAAGTGCTTGTCATGTAAGCAAGAAGGCTACATAAAACGTTAGGAACCGCAGTGTGAAGATCTCAGTACTGGGGACATGGAGTTAGGAAGATCCCTTGGGCAAAATCCTAGCCAACCTGTTTAGATGTCTTTAAGCTAAAGACATCTAAGTCTTTACATCTAAGACATTCAGGAAGAAATTGTCTCAGACAACAGCAATGTGCAGAAAAATTGAAGAGGGTACCTGATATTGACTTTTGGATATTGACTTCTGGTCTTCAGAAGCATAAGCACACACACACACACACACACACACACACACACACACGAAGGCATACAGAAAACCAACTATATTCCAAGAAACCCTGTATAGTTTCAGCCTGTACTCTGCAGGACTATCATACCTTTAGAGATAAATTACTCCCAACTCAATTAATAAAAGTTCCTCTTTCCTATCTCTTCCTTCATAGCCCTTCTTCCTTTTTCTCCTTTTCTAGCAATGAATGAACTTGTAAGAGAGGAAAATATTAACAGTATGGGGAAAAAAATGTGACCATACTCCTCAGAATACTGAAGTGTTAGTCTGGAGGAACCCATGTAACTCTTCTCTCACTGAAGGTCACTCTTCCCCAAATTGAATAGTACAGTACCCCCCCACCCAAAAAAAAAGAACAACAATGGGCAGGAAGACACACAGACACAGAAAGAGCCTGGCACCTTTTCCATCTTGGGAAAAAAAAAATCATTAGTCTGCGATGTCATTGTGAGCTAAGGATCTGACGTGGGAAGCAGGTGACAGTTTGTGTGGAATGGTGCCTGCTCTGTTTACTGGGGAGGATTTAAGGGTTTCATTGAGAGAGCCTGGAATCTTGATAACTCAGGGAGAGTGCTAGGCAGCTTGCCCTCTGCTGGAGAAACTTGGGGAAAGGACAACGCATCCAAGGCAGGACTGAGGTTGAAAGTATGGCAGCTTAGAGGTTAGAGTGTTGTAGGAGTGGAAATCTAAATGAGAGACCCATCTTACTTAGGAACTGCTCAGGTTTTAAAGTACAGGGCAGGTGACGCCAACAAAACTCATAAAAATCTCCCACGGACTCTTTAGGGTCTTCCTGCACTTTCTGTTAACCTACTATTTCAGGTCATCTCTCCACAATCCCCACAGCTCCATTCTTTCCCTGGAAAGAAAAACGTTTGAACACAATCCTACAGGGCTTCCTGCCGGTGCATCCTGCAGATGCTCTTCCGGTTTACCGGTTCTCTTACATCTCACTTCCTAGTATTTGTATTATCTCAAACGTGAGTCACATGTTTTATGTCCTTTTCTTAATCTCTATGGGCATCTACCTGTGCCACCTTTCATAAAATCCCCCCACCAAAGTAAAGTCAATGGAGGCTCTAAACTCATCGGCATCCAGATGTTTCTGCAGCTGTAGAGCCCACTCGGGACTCTGCCTTCTTACATAGACATGTACCTTTCAGTGTTACACAGAGGCTCTGACACATGACAGGTCCCCTGGAAAACAAAATAAATGCTACTCCAAGCATATTTGGTTTAGCCAGGAAAAAAAAAAAAGACATTTGAGATTCAACTTTAAATTATAAAACACTGAAGGACAAACTTGTTTGCAGGATGTTCTATTTAATATAAAATCAAATAAAATACAATTCTCAAGCCTAAAAAACAAAACAAAACAAAATGTAGTTGTTATAACCCCACAGAGGGCTTGGGCCAGCACTGGGAGTGGCAGGTGCTTCTCCAGATTCTTCACTGCGGTTCATTCATCAGAAGAATGGCTTGACGGCTTGTAGATTTTGGCTAGCCTACACACATTTTGGCAAGAGGAAATAAAGTTTACAAACAGAATTTCCCCAGAAGGAATATGGTGGAGGCAGAGGACAGTCTGCCAATCCCCTGTCACCTCTAGCCACACTCCAGAGAACCAGAGAGAGTGGAGACCTCGGGTCTGCAAGCAAGTTTGTCTCAGCAAACAAAGTAAAATCAGGGTTGATACTTTCTTTCACGATCCTAGACCCGGCTGTCTTAGACTATCTCAAGTCATTCCAGAGCTAGCCAAGCTGTAAGCTTCCATACTGTTCAAATGTGCCTAAAAACAGGTTATCCAGTGTATTGCATCTGATTTTTTTTTCCTCTTTTGGAATTATAAAGGCCCCTAAAGTTGTTTACTGTGCCATCTCGGGGCCTGTTTAGTTAGCTTCCTGTTGAGCGGGTTAATATCCAGTCTGAACATCTCATCCGCATTGTGTCTGATGTCGGCTGAAGGAATCTAACTTGGTATTTGTTGTGTCTCGTGCTGGCTGCAAATGGGAACACACAGCTGCAACAGAGCAATCAGAGTGGGGGAGGTGGTAATTGTTCACGTTCTCCCACACAGAGTATTCCCGTCAAGGTCACGTATAAATCAGATAGGTGTCAGATCATAAACACCCCTCCACAACTGTATTTCATTATGAAGATGGGAAGCCGCGCTGTTAATGGGTGTCTAAGGACTAAAATCAATTTAACTTACAGGCGCTCGGCTGCTCCAACAGTTGTGAACATGTCTGAATTTTAATAAACACTGATTAGTTTTAATATTTTACACGATTTTAAATGTGGCTGGCACGAAATTCTCAATCTAATGGACAGAGAAGTCTGCTGACAAAGATTTATCCTCTGTATTCACTTGTCTGAGGAGATTTTCATAGGCTTGACGGCATTAGCGTTGGATTCCCGGGGATGCTGCCGTGCATCTTGCCTTTTAGAGACATTAACAGTCTCATAAACTGAAGAAGGTTGACACTCATTTGTCACTCGGAAACAGCAGCAAAATGACACTGAGTGAACGAACCGGGGAGCGGCAGCAGCTGCAGGATGTGAATAGTGAGGAGAAAGAAGAGAGCTGACGGCCGGCTTCTCAAGGACAGATCTGGGGCCAGCAGCCTGGGCCTCCAGGATGAGTGAGCAGTGGTGTCAAGTCAAGGCTCCCACAGGGAAGTCACCTCTCACTGCAAGTATAAAGGAGCAAGACCCAGGGAGCGAACCCATTGGAGTGGCAGACAGCTAGCTGAGCAAGCTACGCACAGTGTCGATCCAGCTTCTTCATCATTTGCCGTCACTCCCAGTGTATGAAATGAATGGGCTTAGCTGAGAGTTAAGGCCAGGGAGACACATGCTGCAGGATTCAGCATCCATCATACGCAGGCTCTTAAACAGTGCGACTCGTGGAAACAGGTAGCGTAGAAGTTGGCGGGGTCTGAAAGGTTAAGTGTGGATCAAGCGAAATAAAACTTCAAGCCTGATAACCTGAGTTCTGTTCCCAGGGCGCTCTGAGTGCCCGTCCCCAGGGCCCACAGGATGGAAGGAGACTCACACCTTGGCTTCAGATGGCCAAACCTGTGCATGGCTGTATGTATGCATTTGGGCACGCGCTCACAGAAACACAAATAAATGCAAAGAAAAAGTTAAATCAGATGTAGTCCTTTGTTGGGGATGGAGGAAACCTGAGCGAGTGAAGTCTGAGTATGTTTTGGATAGGGGCATGGCTGTGTCAAGGGTCAAGAAACTCTAGACCCCCGGATGCCAACTCAGAAGGATGCGAAGCCTTCTTCCAGTCCATATGCCGATGTTAGTATTGTGCGCAGAAATGTTCTCGGTAGCTTGTGGCCCCTGGGTATTCACAACATGAAGACCACTCCTACTGAGACTAGACAAGCCCGCCTCCGTGACTGGGTTGTATGGACTAACCCCGCCTCCCTGGTCAAGTGCATGTAATAAACAGGATGAGCTCCCAAGTGCTATCTATGGTCCTCCATCTGAGAGCCCCAGATCACACAAGATCCTATCCTAGCTTCTCTGTGTGCCCGGGTATTTGTCTTTTCTCGAGTCCCCCGATGTCCCAGTCACATCTGTCCCTGGAGCCGTGGGAGGATGGGACATTCCAGAGTTAATAGTCTCTGTCTGTTGTGTGACCTGTCACTGTGCCTTCAGGTAGACCCTTCTTACTTCCTGACAAGCTGCCTTTGTTCTTGGGCACCTCCTTCCTGGGAAAAGCTCTTCCAAGCTTGCATTGTGTTTCCCCTGATCCTGAAATGGAATTGGTCATCTCTCCACGGGTTGTTTTGTTGTTGTTGTTGTTGTTTCTCTGTTTGTGGAGTAAGAGTGTGGCTGGGTGTTGTGTACTGATTGTTGTTGTGGTGTCATAGCTTCTGAGCCCTCTGGTGTACCCTTTAAAACTGAATTCATACAGTTACTATCCATTCTGTTCACCATCACGTGTCCTCTCTGTTTTCAATTCTTTATTCTACTTCCCATCTCACAGTGGGAATTTTAGCGCAAATCTTAGCTAAAAAAAATATGTTAGATCCGTCTTTGGTATCCCGCTTGGCTTGTACAAAAGACTATCAGCCTGGAGACTAGATGGACCATCCTCAGCCGGTAAACACTCTATAGATGCCTAGAGGAAGTCACACTGCCAGGGACAGCTTTTGGCTGCACACAGCTGGAGCTCTACACGGTGCCCAGGAATGACTGCTTCAGAATGAACATCACCCAAGGAGAGTTCTTCTCCTGGTGGCCCAGTGGAAATCCTATAATTGATATAAATAGGTAGACTTATTTGCATGAAGGATTATGCCATGATTTACGCAAACATGGACCTTCATTTGCATATCAGACATTTGTGATTGATGCAAACACCTTCCCCACATCCCCTCTCTGGCTAGGCAGGCAGCTTATATCACTTGTCAGTCATCTGAAGACATCCGGAGCTGCTGTCTGTCTGCTGTCACGTGAGGCTCGAGGAAAGGCTTCATCTGGGCGGTCTCTTCTGCCTACTGTCACCTTTATTCGCAAGAATGCAAAGAAAAATTATAATTTTCCATCATGAAAGTGGCAAGTGACTTTAGAGCTATTCTCACCCCCCCCCCCGAAACTAAAATCTTTAAGCAGAGAATTCCACCCTCTGGCATCCTTTGTCAATTTTTGATGGTTGAAAAGTTTAACAAGGAAACATTATCATCACTTGAGAACTGAGGTAAACACCGACAGATCTCTGTCATTTCTTTTTTTTCTTCTTTTTTCTATCTTCCTTTTTCTTCCCTCTCTTCATTATGTAGATTCTGCTCAGGTGCCTTGACTGACACAGGTGGAACCCCCACTTTTAACAAGCACCCCCTATTTGGGGAGGCAAGCAATGAAAGAATCTAATGAAGCTACCTGGCAGGGGATCGGTCTTTCTTCACCTTACCGTTCGATAGTCTCACCTGTTAGGTGAAGGAAGTGGATCGGTTGTTAGTCTTGTTAACAACTTACAGCCATCTCTTCTGCTCCTCCCCTGACACCACGTAAGTTAGGAGCAAGCAGAGCATTTCTTTCCTTCCTTTGGTTGGACTGACCAAACTTTCCTTGGCTGTGACAAGTCATGAGACTGGAGCACTGAGGATAGAGGCTGTCAAGCCGTCATCCCCTTTGCAAATCAGCTTTCTATGGAGCAAACTGAGCCAACCTGCTTTCCCGCGGAAGAGGGTCACCTCAGCCCCATCCCTGACAGATGGTGGTAGCAGGTGTGTGGTTATACAGGCACGGTACTGTTTGTTAGCCCTGTGGCAGTTTTGGCACATGTGCGCTTTGTTTCCAGATCTATCACAAAAGCATCAAATCCCTGAGTTCAAAGAATAGAATGAGTTGAGAGAAAGAACTCATTCTTTCTCTGGTTGTGATGAAGGTCAAAACAGTGTTAGCTTCACACAGGCCTCATGCTTTGTTTCTGTATATTATATTGTCCCTACAAATAAGTGGATTGAGAATCAGGCTTCAGAATATAACATAAATACAAAATTGTCTGACCTTGAAAAGGTACACATCAATCCTTCATCCTTTGGACATGTGCCCAATAAGATTTGAAACTAAAATCATTCTTGGATGCCAAAAATCTTCTATAGTCAAAGCAATCTCTGAGCATTCCTGAAACCACGGCTGTAACTCCATATAGCAATTCCAGTTTGAATATGACTGACCCTTTAACAAGAGAAACAAAATCGAATTTGTAATGAGGATGTCTTGGTATTCAACACATTCACCTTTCAAGAGGAGCGTCGGATCTTAGACTGCGCTGGGGTATGGACGGGAATACTGTTCCACCTTCGCTTTGTATTGACCTCACGTTCTAAAGGCAGTGAACACGTATTTCTGTGTTGTTTTGAGGAACCAATGGCTTGTATACATCAAAGTCCACAGTCCTCAAAAAGTAAATATGAGTTGATTTCAAGTCTGACACATGTTTGTTCTGATCCCATCTGCCGCTTGTCATGTGAACTGATATGACTGTGTAGACATATTTTTACACTTAAGGATTTAGAAGTGGGTTTAGAGTCCCCTCAAATGAAGCTATACTGAAGGGACAGGCTTTTATTATTTATTTTTGTATTTAAATTATTATTATTATTATTATTATTATTGTGTATGAATGTTTTGCTTGTATGTATATCTGAGCATCACATGATTGCCTGGTGCCCGTGGAAGTCAGAAAAGAGCATTGGATAGCCTAAGACTGGAGTGATAGATGATTCCCTGTCAGTGCTGGGAACCTGGGTCCTCTTGAAGAGCAGCCAGTGCTCTTAACTGTGAAACCCTATCTCTAGACCTCAAGAGATGTTTTTTTTTTAATTATTTTTGTTATTTATTTATTTATTTATTTGCTTGCTTGCTTGCTCAAGACAAAGTTTCTCTGTGTAGCCCTGACCATTCTGGAACTCACTCTGTAGACCAGGTTGGCCTCAAACTCACAGAGACCCATCTGCTTCTGTCACCAGAGGGCTGGGATTAAAAATTTGTACCACCATGGTCAAGCCCAAGAGATGAAAACTGAATGCATTTTGACAATATGACTAAGTTATGATGTCTTCTTGGATAATTCATCCCTACCAGTCCCTCGGTCAAAGTTCATACACTCCTCCTCTCCACAAGTCCCTACAACATGCTCCTCCATGTTTGATCCCATGAGCCCTTGCAACATGCTCCTCCATGTTTGATCCTACAAGCCCTGGCAGAATGCTCCTTGTTCAGTTCAATCCCATGAGCCCTTGCACCTTGCTCCTCAGTCTTTGATCCCATGAGCCCTTGCGGTGTGCTCCTTGCTCCATTCTCTAATGTTTCTCATTGGTAAGGGTATGCATGGCTCAGAGAAATTTCTTGGCAATTACTTTAATTCTCGGTGATGACATGGAAAAATTAATAACATCCGTTCTGAGTTTTACTCACTTGAGTATTAATCAATTTAAAGGATAGTGTGTGTCTATTCCTGTACCTATGTCAGGGGGTTTAATTAAAATTAACCCCTAAGAGAAAATATAGCCTATTTAGAGAAGGGAATGTCTTTAAATATATTTTGAAACAGGGTCTCATGTAACACAGGTTGGCCTTGTCTTTCTATGTTCCCAAGTATGGCCTTGAACACCTGGCCCTCCTGTCTCCTAAGTGGTTGGGTCACAAGTGTGAGCCACCTCTCTTGACATATAATTTTTTTTTTGAGACAAGGTCTTACTGTGTAGCCCTGGTTCTTCTAGAACTCACTGTACAGACTAGACTGCCTCTGGAGGATTGGAATTAAAGGTGTGTACCACTATGCCTGGCTGGCCTATGATTTTTTAACTTTTAGTAATGTATTTTAAAAACTTGTTTTCTTGTGATGCTAAAGACTTACTTATTAGACACAGTTGTGTGAGTGTGTGTTTTAAAGAGATTGGGAGGGGGTTATATGTGCATGCTCAGCTCATTTTGTTTTAATTCCTAACTTTTTTTTAAGGTCTACATCAAGATTTTTACAAATGACAGCTCAATGTCACAGGAGGAAAAATATAATCACTGCTCACTCTGTGCTCCAATCCCTACACTGACTCCCACCAGCCCTCAGCAAGGACAACAGAGAGGGAATTTTGAAGATCACGCATCATGCTACCCTCTGGGTTCAGTTGCTGTGAACAAAGCTGGCTGTGGTAGGAATCCCAGCTAAAACTGAAGCTCTGGGTGACTTCGATTCCCTGTCCCAGATTTGACTTTGCTTCCATGGTTAGGCCCCTTTATTACCTAGAAATGACTAAAGCATTTCATTTGGGATTGCTGTTCTTCAGCAGATGGTAGAAATAAGCTAGGAGGTGTTCTCAGGGTGTGTACAAACCACTGGGAAAGCAGCAACACCTCACGGAGGATAATGACGTTTCCCAAGTGAATCTCAAAGTGCACGATGTCTTGAGAAGAGGGGGTAGAGCATAAGCTAGACCACGCATTGGGGGGGGGGCAGGATTTTAAAGAATCAGATGTGAAAGGGATATATATACACACACACACACAGTAGTCAAGAGAGAAACAGACTATCCAACTCACAAAAATGGGTAGTTAAATTTGAATTAAATGTAATAGATTAGTTATATACATATATATATACATGTATACACACACACACACACACACACACACACACACACACACACATATATATATATATATATATATATATATATATATATATATATATATATATATATATATATGAATGATGAGAGTACAAATTCAGGTCCTGAGAGAAGTATAATAACTGAATACAGGACAAAGGAGAGCCATTTCAAATCCTCTTTCAGTAGAAATACAGCAAAAAAAGGAAGCAAAGAAAAAAATGTTTCAGAGGAACTTGGGGCTTGCAAAGTGGGTCAGGTGCAAAGAATATTAATTCTAATATACAAGGAAAGCAGTGGAGGGTGAAGGATTGGAGACTGTTAATCCATCCCTTTCTAGGCCAGACTGAGCACCACCCACATCATGCCAGGAAAGGTTTAAGTTGGGGCCATGAGCTTAGAGGGAAATTGAGTAACACCTATAAATGCTATTTACTCCCCTTTCCAGATCATTAAAGATATTAAACTAGACCAAAGCCAACACAGACCCCTGCAACAGCCCATGACACATGGCCCTAGAGTTAATCACGCTGCGGTGAAGCACTGGCCCGTTGCTCATAATCACCCAAGCATCCTAAATATGACTATAAATAGGTTCTTACACAAGCCTGGTTTTTATTAATGTTGAAAACAGGATTGGGAGGTCCCAGACAGAGATCCCTTTTCTCCTGCACTCATTCATTACAAAGCATCTCCCTTCTTGGGAGTATCGCTGGTAGGATGTGCCCTCTCTCTGCAGATGAATGTTATGTGGTAGGCATACCTCCCCCGTGCTCCAGACGTTTATAACTTTGCTTTTTCAATAGCTGTACTGTATCCTTTTCATCTGTTGATCTAAGAACAAGCAGATTATGGTATCCCCACTCACAGTTTGTAAAAGAAAAACATGTGATTTGTTCTCCACTTACTTCTTAGCTCCTGGCTTCACTTTCAGCAGGACCCCTAGTTTCTACCTGGGGCCATTGGGTAAGTTTCTTTAACATCATTTAAAACCTTCCAGACTTTGCTATTATATATATATATATATATATATATATATATATATATATATATATATATATATATATATATATATATATATATCAATTTGGATATACTACAAATTGATATTTTCTTATCCTAAATTTTACATTTTTTTCTTTTCTATGGATAGACCTTATTTACGTCATAGATCTGAAAGGTATCTTGGATCCCTTTAAAGTTAGATATCTCTGATTTTACAACTAATATCTCTCCAGGACTCTGTTATTTTTAGCTCTTTATTTCTCCATCATTTAGTAATACAACACAGTGTGCATAGTGGAGGATCAAGTCGTTCTCTAGGATGTTTTCTTTTGATGATACAAAACACGGAAACAAGCTTCATTAAATGAAGCACAAAATGGTGCGACTATATAGTGTGTGATTAGCATCCAAACAAAAACAACATGGTCCTAAGGGAAAAGTGCTAGCATGTGAATATGAAAGCTGAACTCAGAGTGTTCAGTTTCTGCGCTGCAGTACTCAGGTGGCACTGTGAACTCTGGACACTTTCCCAGGCCTCGCCCCTAGATTCATGCTTTTGGTTTCTGTTTTTATTAATTATTTATGCTCTTTATATCCTAAGTGAAGCTTGCCCTCCCTCCTCTCCTCCCAGTCCCTCCCTCCTGCCTCCTCTCCTTCTCCAGGGGAGCCTTCCCATGGACATCAACCAGCCTTGGCATATCATGTTGCAATAAGACTAGGCACATCTTCTTTTGTTGAGGGTAGACAAGGCAGCCCAGTTAGGAGAAAGGGATCCAAAGGTAGGCAGTGTAATCAGAGACAGCCCTTGCTACTTGCTCAACTATGTTCATAGCAGCTTTATTCCTAATAGCCAGAAACCAGAAACAACTTGGATGTCCCTCAACTGAAGAACGGATAAAGAAAATGTGATACATTTACACAGCGGAATATTACTTAGCCATTAAAAATGACATCATGAAACTTGCAGGCAAATAGATCAAACTAGAAGACATCATCTTGAGTGAGGTAACCCAGACCCAGAAAGATTAAACATGGCATGGATTCATTAGTAGATATTAACCATTAGAATTACCATGCTACAAACCATGGACCCAAAGGAACTAAGTAACAAGGAGAGCCCAAAGCTGGGGGGTGGGGAGGCGGACCTGAATTTCACTGAGAAGAGGAAATAGATTAGACTTTGGGAATAGATGGAATGAGGGAGGGGACTGGGTGGGGAGGGGTGGGAGTAGGGTTTGGGAAAGTAGAGATAAGGTGGGGGAAAGCAGGGAGAAAGAACTTTCTGGGAGAGACAACTGGATTGGGGGGAGGGGCAAATCTCTGGGATGAGCTAGAAACCTAGGACAATGGAAAATTCCAGGAATCTATGAGGGTGACCCTAGCTAAGACTCATAGCAATGAATGATATAGAGCCTGAACTGGCCATCTCCTGTAACCAGGCAAGACTTCCAGTGGAGGGATTGGGATACTAACCCAGCCACAAAAACTTAGGCCCATAGTTTGTCCTGCCTACAAGATGCGAAGGGGTAAAAGATGGAGCAGAATTTGAAGGAAGGGCCAACCAATGGCTGGTCCAGCTTGAGACTCATGACATGAGAGAAAGCCCGTCCCTAACACTATTAATGATACCCTGCTATACTTGTACACAGGACCCTAGCATAACTGTCATTTGAGAGGCTTCACCCAGCAACTGATGGAGAGACCCTCAGCCAAACATTAAGCAGAGCTTAGGGAATCATGTGGAAGGGGTGGGGGAAGGACTGAAGGAGCCAGAAGGGTCAAGGACACCCCCACAAGAACTCCTGTGAATCAACTAACCTGGGCCCACAGGGGCTCACGGAGACTGAACTGCCAACCGGAGAGTATGTGCATGGGTTGGACATAGGCCCTCTGCACGTATTTAAGAGTTGTGCAGATGGGTCTTCATGTGGGTTCTCTGAGATACTAATGAAGAAGAGTGCTCCATTTCCACTCCATCATTTCCTACTCCAAGAGTCACAGACTTAAACTCGACGTAGGTTCAGTACTGATGTCAGTGACTACTATGAGCTTGGATTTCTACCCCTGGACACATACACTTGGTGCTCCCCGTGCAAAAGTTGAGGATTTTGCCCCTGTCTCCACGCGTTCCTGCCACCCATGCATTCCTTTTTCATCTTCCTCCTCCAATATGGCTGCTTCATAATTGTTATTAAGAGACTCTGAGGGTTTCTTTGATTATAACCCTGTACAGTGCTGTCTGTAGTTAACTGTGCCATTCCCCCTGCCTTGAGTAGGCTAAAGAGACCTTAAGTATTTGCCACAGTTGGACTTTAACAATCCAGGTCTTCTGCCTTGACACACTTGCAATTTCCTACAGCAGAAGACTTCCCGCTGAGCTTGCTTTGCAACACAATCCAACTGAAACAAAGGATGGGGTCTCTGGGCTCTCCCTATATAAACACAGTGCTGAATATTAAACTTTGAGCCTTGATCAGAAACTTTGTCTTGACTTCATCCTTCTTTCACACCCTGTCCTATTTCATTTCCAGCTCCAATTTCAGGTATACCCAGTTCGCCCATGGCTGCAGAACAGCTACAGTTAACTACAGATATATGCACATATACCACTTCTTGCATTTTCAAAAATTTCAATATATGTTTTCTTGTTTGTTTTAAGATCCTTCTTCTACAGGGCTCTAAAATCTTTAGTCCATTTTCAATTTTAATAATTTTCATTTTAACATTTTCTAATATGTCAAGTTTTATGTTGTAATACGATACCCGATGCTGTTCCAATTTTAATAACATCTTGTGTGATTTTATTTCTTTGGCAACTTTTATTACTAAAGCATATTTTCTCTAACATTTTATTATAGAAAATTTCAAACACATAAATGCTGAAAGAAGTATAGTGAATCAACACATACACACACACACACACACACACACACACACACACACACACACACACGCGCGCTTCCTAAACTCAATAGTTATTGCTGTTTTACTATAATAGTTTTGTTTGCATATGTCTATTTTTGCCAAACAGCTCAGAAATCAATTGCAGATAACCACTGTGATTTCTGTCCTAGATACTCTATTATGTGTGAGGCAATCTGCTCGTGCTGGTTTGCCGAGTATTCTCCTGGACTTTAGGTCTTGTGTCATGAGAACTGTTCAACCCCACTTTGAGTACCAGACATACCAGGGCAGTCAATCACCCTAAGTGTATGATTCAGACTGATGGGAATATCTTGTTAAACTCTCAGTATCGGTATCATATGTGAAGTAATTAAGATTAGTGCCATAACTAACTGTACACCTATATTGTTAAATTTGTTTTTATAGTACATATAAGTATAGATAGATGCCTCTTTTCTCTGACAGCAGAAACCAAAATAAATAATTTAATAAAATGTTTTTTTAATACCACACATTGAATGCATTGTTTCTTCTTGACATAGTATGACCTTCATCATGTCCTATGAAAGGTTTTAAAGTAGAGGAAATTGAGGTTAAATATGTTTGACAAGTTCATTCAGTAGGTTGACCATGAAACCTGGAGTTCAGCATGAAGCACAATTTCAATGTTTCTCATTATTAACATATTTTAATACAAGGTCTCACTATATAATTCTGAAATTCAACATGTCAACCACACTGGCCTCAGACTTACAGAGATCTGCCCGCCTCTGCCAGTGAATGATGGGATTAAGACCTGTTCCACCATTCAGGCCACTACTAAGAGCTTTAGGTTTGAATGCTCAGTTCAGGTGATAATCTCTGGATCTTCCTTACAAAAGGAATGAAGCTTTTGTAAGTAGAATAAATCAAAAGCTGTAAGAGAAGGAAAGAGATGCAAATCAGGTACCAGACGAGTACTCCTGTTGTCTACCTGTGGGAGGATGTGATCCTATATCCAGTAGTGCCACTGGGAACACAAGACATTGTTCTTACTCACCTGAAGTGATGGGCTTACCTGCACCTCCTCAAACTATTTTCCAAACTGTTACTAAAATTTAAACCACACTAAAAATTAAAATGAAATTGTATCTCATTACGGCCACTCCTCATTTTATCAATGACTTCCCATTGTTTATGAAGGAGTCAGAGGTTCAGCGTCTTGTCATACTGTGCTCCTCAATCCCACAGCAGACTTCTGTGCCTCAATGGTCTGTGCTTCCTCTTCTTTGTGCAATGCTCCTAACTTGGCCCTATTATTGGGGACTCTGCGGCACTGAGTTTGAGTGAGGATAATTTATACTTGATCCTTAGCAGTAGAGAATGGTTTGGGGTAATGGTGAAGAAAGATATTAATCAAATAGGCATACCCCAAATTTTAACTATGTATTATAAAGGGGAAGACCTAAGAAAGCCCATAAGAGAGGGTATCCTACTCAACCCTCATTTAACTATTAGCAACTGTCTTAGTTAAAGTTTCTGTTGCTGTGATGAAACACCATGACCAAAAAGCAAGTTAGGGAGGAAAGAGCTTCTTTGGCTTACATTTCCACAGCACTGCTCATCCAAAAAATCGGGGCAGGATCCTGGAAGCAGGAGCTGATGCAGAGGCCATAGAGGGGTGCTGCTTACTGGCTTGTTCCCCATGCCTTGTTCAGCCTGCTTTCTTATAATGACCACCATCCCTGGGATGGCATCACCCCACACACACACATTGATCATGAGTTGAGAAAATTCTTTATAGCTGGATCTCATGGAGGCATTTCCCCAATTGGGGGTGGGGCTTTTTTGGTTTGGTTTGGTTTGGTTTTTGGTTTTTGGTTTTTTCTGTCTGCTGACTCTAGCTTGAGTGAAGAATATACACAAAACCAGCCAGTATAGTAACTTGGTCAAAACTAAACAACAACAACAAAAAGTCAATTCATGCTTTAATCTCACAACCAACAATTCTATTCACCTAGTGTGCATGTGTGTACACGTGCATGCCTAGTGCATGCATGGTATTCGTATGTGAGGTGTATGTATGTGTGTGCCACAAGACACCTATGGAGGTCAGATCACGACCTTTTTCAGAGTGGCCATGGGTGTCTGCTCTTGCCTTTCCATATCAATTGAACCAGAGTCTTTTCAGAGCCCTGTGAGCCCTTCTAGATGGTCCCTGGGCTTCCAGAAAGTCTCTTGCTTTTGCCTGCTATTTATCCTGTAGGTGTGCACTAGGGTTATAAATATACAAGCCTGCAAGATGCCTAGGTTGGTCAAGATGCTTTCTACCAAGCCTGATGGCCTCAGTGTAATCTTCAGAGGTCAGAATACTTCAAATCCCCTGGCACTGGAGTTATAGGTGGTTATGAGCTGTCTGAAAGGATGCTGGGAACTGAACTTGGGTCCTCTGCAAAAGTACTGTGTGCTTACTTTTACCCACTGAGTTATTGGAAGCTGAGGAAGTAAACTCCATGAGTCAAGTCCTGACTGAACGCATATTGTTAACATTTGCATGGTCACATCAAGAACTTTAGTGCCCAAGTACTGTAGGAGTAGCAAACATGTTTCTGAGTGAAGTTTGGGGGGATGGCAAAGCTTTCCTTTGGGGTCTAAGTTTGAGTGAGTTACCAGTGTGTATAAACTCTAGCAACTGGTACACACTGTAGCTTCCTCTTCCTCTTCCTTACAGCCTGAGAGTGCTGCCTACAGAGACATCAGTCCTCCCACTGTGATAAACATACATAAGAAACACACTGAGGGTCTAGGTTGTAGTGGTCGTAGGTGTCAATATACAGGAGCATAAATACCCCAGCTTTCCTGAATCTATCTGTCTTCCATTTGTTCAGTCTCTGCCCTTTCTTCCTTTCCTCATTGACTCTAGTAAAGGTTCCCAAACCCAAGCCTTGGTCCATCTCTCTAGTCGCTCTTTTTGTCATTTCTTGAGACATTATCACTGATCTCACACAATCAAGTCTCCCAACTTCAAATCTCAAGTATTCGGGACTCCTGTCAGGGTAAGATCATGTCTAGCTTAACACTTATTTTCAAGAGTAAAAATTAGAAATACTCAATTATCTTAGAGACCATTCAAAACACCTTTTCTTCTAAAATTTATGGTTAGTTCTTCTCACAGGATAATTTTGTTTTGTTTTGTTTTGTTTTTTGAGACAGGGTTTCTTTTTATAGCAGGATAATTTTTAACCTTACAAAGAGAAACTAATTTTGAGTGTGATAGCATGAATGAATTTTTGGATTTCCAGATGCATGGAAGTAAAACTTTGTTAATATGCTAATTTCTTCCCTTCTTTTCTTCCCTTGACTTTTTTACCCCTAGATTTTTCATCTCAGTATTTTTTTTCATCCATAATTAACCTTTTGTTCCATAGTTGGTGCCCTTAGCCTGTCTGGGAAGATTTACTAGTGTGATTTGTAACTGGATGTTCCTTCATTTTCCATGTTAGGCTGATGACTGAGGAGGGAGCTGGATCACTTGCGTTGGGTGTCTGCCTTTCCGTAACGTCGGCGAATCTGCTGCTGAGAGGATCCGTAACATCTTCAGCGAATCTGCTGCTGAGAGGATCCGTAACGTCGGCGGCGAATCTGCTGCTGAGAGGATGAAGATTACTGTTGTCATCTTTGCCACCTGCCTGCGTTTTTGTACCAGAATGACTCTCTGTTACTCAGATGCCTTCATTTTCCAATAGGCTAGTCCAGAGTTGTGAACCATAGCCCTCAAACGGGATGGGTAGTCACTGTCAGCCTGAGTAAGGTATTCCTTTCCCATTGATAGGCATGACTGGAGTTATAACACATGAGGAGAGTGTTCTCAGTCTGGGGGTGTCCAGAATTATAGCTTTTGGTACCACTGTGAAGAATCCAATAGTGGCTGATGCCTGAGAACACATTAAGTTCTTAATCCATCCTAAACACTGCAGACATGGAACACTGGGAGATAGACGTAAGTCTGCCTTTTGCTCATTCACTGTCGGACAAATTGGAAAGCTCTCTGGCAATTTTTCTCATCTTGTCGATGGGATTCTGCAGCTGCCTACGGAGTCAGGAGAAAGCCTGGCTATTTGGAAGCCCAGGAGGAAGAACAATGCGTGCTGTAAGGCTTGTCGAATTTCTTTTCAAAATGCTGTAGCTACCTGTGAAGCAGAGGAATAATTATTTCTTTTGTCCCATCTAAAGCCTATGGCGCCCCACACTCATGTGTTCGGGGAGCCGGATAATTCTTAAATGTACACTATGTAATATTACTTGAATCCATGTCATTTTTCATGCAGTAGTCATGTTTCCATGAAACCTGTCATTTTTACATGCAGACAGCTTGTGAGGGAGACATGTCATAGACTAACCGTAACATTGGCTTCTCACAAATCATGTCTACATTCTTGTTGGGCATGAATCACCTCTTTAAAATTTACAAATATTTCAAAAGCTTTGAATATGCTTTGACTCATATGTTGAAAAACAGCTTTGAAATATATTCTTTCCCAAAATGGCATTGATGGGAAAGTTTCCAACACACACAGTATTCTTTAGTTCTTCGTTTATATGCAAAACAAGTTGGAGCCTTGCTGTATCTTCTCTGTTCAATACTGGTTGACCCATCTAATATGCACTTTAACTTAATGGTGGCCACTGCTCTTCCTTATGACCACTGCACTGACCTACTCACTATTTTTTTTTTCCGAGATAAGCCTATATAGCCCTGGCTGTCCTGGAACTTACTTTGTAGACCAAGCTGGCCTCAAACTCAGAAATCTGCCTGCCTCTGCCTCCCAAGTGCTGGGATTAAAGGCATGCACCACCACACCTGGCTCCTACTCACTATTTTTACGATAGCCATTGTCAACGGTCTACCTCACTTCACAGTGGCCCGTTTTACTTTTATTAAAATAGAACACATTGTAGGATACAAGTCAAATCTCCTGAAATACCATTCCATATATGTATTTCTACATATTAACTTGAAGTGGAACTCTGTGGCTTCTGTGAAGACTCAGTTGTATCAAGTGATGGTTTATATGGAAGCTGTCTTTACAAGAGGATGTTTGCTTGAAGGATGTTTTGCTGAGAACAGACAACATGTGGCGTTTATCTGGAAGCTGTCTTGTGAGAGGGCTTCTATGGTATTTTGCTGGAATGGACTATTGAGACAATGTGTGATGTTTTAAAAGAAAATAAATATAACGATACAGACTGTGAGAGGATAATCCTGCATTGGTTCACCTTGCAAGGCTTCACTGGTCTTGGCTGGCAATGCTCTTGTATTGGTTCGCCTTGCAACACTTTGCTAGGCTTGGCTGGGCTTGGCTGGGCTTGGCTGGGCTTTGCTTGTCATGATTTTGTACAAAGAACTCCAATGAACTTCTCATGATATTCTGTCTGCCTCTTGCTGCTTCTGCTGACTCGTGCTGATTCAGCAGAGCTTCGAGGTTTCTTCTGGATGGAGTTGCTGCTACTGATTTGTGTTTGATGTTTTGGACTGGGCAGCTGATATCCTGACAACCTAAAGAACTATTTTTCAACAGGTCCAAATCCCCCTTGTGTGGGAAGCCGGCATAAACACTGAGCTAAGATGGCGCCCAGCTTAGTGCTAAGCCTTGTAACCCCATCCTGTTTACTAAAACTCCTGAAAACAGCAAGCTGAGTCATCCGCACCTGCCGCATGATCTGAAACGTCATATAGCCTTACCATAGTGTTAGCCAATGATCTGTTGTCCTGCCTGCGCGTACAACTCGTGCTAGGGGCTAGGGGCGGGATGATGCTGATTGGAGAGCAATGAGTGGAGTGAGATGATGTAAGAGGGCTGGGGGTATATTGAACTTCCTTGAGGGTGATCGAGGAGGAGGAAGGAGTTCACTGCAGGAGATTGCTGAGGGAGAGGCTGTTACTGCAAGAATAAAGGAAGCAGAGATTGCTGTGAGAGATCTGTTGATGAAGAACCTACCTTGGCGTGAGTGTGTCGTTATTCCCATTCTCTGCTGGTCAGAGATTGGGGTCACGGCACCCTTGTCCTATTAGCCATTTTTTCTCTCCTACCTTTGATCAGCAGGCTAGGAGGGAGATCAACGCATTTAAGAACCTTTATTAAATTATTAAATAAGTAGGTTTGAAATTTTTCAGCCTACACTAACCTTTAACCAATATTTATGTTTTGACAAAAACAACTTGTACTTCTCTTTCCGTAGAACTATTACCCGCCATTTCTCCCAGGACCCCTGATTCCTGATACAAAGGAATAACATAAGAATCAAAGTCTGCCTGGCATATGGCTCACACCTGTAATCCCAGCACTTAAGAGGGCAAAGCAAGAGAACTGCCATGAATTCAAGTTCCACCTGACTTATACAGCTTTAGCCTGAACTGAAGAGGGAAAAACCCTCAAAAAACAGATTAGTCTGAGTACTTGGTATCTTGAATATACTTGGTACATTCAGTGATATTGGTATGACATTGCTTTTTACTGAATGTATCTACAACACACATAATCTTAATTTTATGAGCTTTATTGATTTTTTATTTTATGTGTTTAAGTACTTTTAACTGCATGTATGTCTGTATACCATGTGCATGCAGGGCCTGTGAAGGCCATAGGAGGTCATTGGACTGCCTGGAACTGGAGTTATAAACTGTAATCTACCATGTCAGTACTGGAACTGAACCTGGGTCCTGTGGAAGAACTGTTAGTGTTCGTGACCACCGAGCGATCTCCCCAGTCCCATAAAACCATGAATTCACTAAAAAGTTTCTAAAATATTTATTTACTTAACCTCTCCAATGTCATATTTATGTCTCTTTTCCTTTACACTAAAAGTTCTGGTTTGGGGTATGTGTGTGCAGATCTGTTTTGATGAAAATGGTTTTAGAGTTTCAGGGTCAGTGTCACTCTTAACAGCAAACAATATGAGGATAAAATTTAAGATTTCCTTCCTTCCTTTCTTCCTTCCTTCCTTCCTTCCTTCCTTCCTTCCTTCCTCCCTCCCTCCCTCCCTCCCTCTTTCTCTCTCTCTTTCTTTCTTTCCTTTGTTTGCATTTTGGTCACCACTTAGGAATATATATAAAGGGCTGGAGAGATGGGTCAGCAGTTAAAGGCACTATGTCCTCTTCCAGAGGACTTGGGTTCAATTTCTAGCACTCAGAAGGCAGACTGTCTCTTAAGTCAAGTTCCAAGGGATCTAGTACCTTCACATAGACATATATACAAACAAAACATCAGTACACATAAAAACAAATAAATCTTTATATACATATACATGTATGTATATATGTATATATATATATATGAAATTTTATGTACAAAAATCACTTGAGGTAGCTCTCTGCAGTTCCCCATGCAACATACAGTCAAGCACATTTATTTCTCATTTATGTTTAGACTTGTTTTATTTAAGCCTTGCTCTTTTGCCTAATATTTTTGAATACCTAAAACATTCACTGAGTCTAAAAGGTAAAAATAAGCAAGGTAGGCGCTTCTGCCATCTTTCCAGCTTCAGTCGGACAGGCGCGGAGACTCTTCTAGAAGCCACTCTCTCCCCCAGAATCACCGTGATGGCTGCCCAGGAAGAGCCGCAGGTGCCGTTCAAGCTCTTCCTGGTGGGCACTGGGAAGACGCCACTTGATAAGCAAGTTTGAGAAGAAGTATGTAGCCGGCTGGGTGGTGGTGGCACATGCCTTTAATCCCAGCACTTAGGAGGCAGAGGCTGGCGGATTTCTGAGTTCGAGGCCAGCCTGGTCTACAAAGTGAGTTCCAGGACAGCCAGGGCTACACAGAGAAACCCTGTCTCAAAAAAAAAAAAATTATGTAGCTTCCCTGGGCGTGGAAGTGCACCCACTCCTCTTCCATACCAACAGAGGTCCCATCAAGTTCAACGTGTGGGACACAGCTGGCCAGGAGTTGTTCGGGGGTCTGCGTGATGACTACTACATCCAAGCCCAGTGTGCCATTACAATGTTTGATGGAACCTCAAGAGTTACTTACAAGAATGTACCTAACTGGCATAAGTGTGTGAAAACATCCCCACTGTCAATTGTGTGGCGACAAAGTGGATATTAAAGACAGGAAAGTGAAGGTAAAATCTATTGTCTTCTACCAAAAGAAGACTCTTCAGTACTATGACATTTCTGCCAAAAGTAACTACAACATTGAAAAGCCTTTTCCTCTGGCTTGCCAGAAAGCTCATTGGAAATCCTAACTTGGAGTTCATTGCCATGCCTGCTCTTGCCCCACCTCGGGTGGTCATGGACCCGGCTTTGGCAGCACAGTACGAGCAAGATTTAGAGGTCGCTCAGATGACTGCTCTCCCGGATGAGGATGGTGACCTGTGAGAAAGTGAAGCTGGAGCCCTGCATCAGAAGTCTAGTTTTATAGGCAACTGTCCTGTGATGTCAGCAGTGCAGCGCGTAAGCCACCTTATTTAACTAAGCGGATCGTGTACCTTATTGGGATGCTGAAGGAGATGAATGGGCTTCGGAGTGAATGTGGCAGTTAAATATACCTTCATTTTTTTTTTGGACTTGCTTATTTAGCTGTTTGTAACAGAGTTGTTTCCTTTCTGAATTTCAAAGAGAAGACTGCAGCAGTCGCATCACAATATCCAATCAGTGAAATCTTGTTTGTTACTGTCATTCCCATTCTTTTCGTTTAGAATCAGAATAAGGTTGTATTTCAAATAATCTAAAAAAAAAATTAAAAATAAGCAAGGTATATTCAGGGGGGAAAAAACTCATTTTAATGTTTAACTTGTCCCAACTAATCAGGAAATTCCCAGTAAGAAACAATGATTATTTTTAATTCCTTGAGTTTGGAAACATTCATCAAATAGGTGTGTGGAATGCCTTCCTTTCTTTTACAAAGTCTATCAGTGCCAAGTTAGGGTTTGCAACATTTTTTGTTCTCTTGACAAACTTAACTGGAGAACTTTACAATGGATACATTGTAGTTCATTCACTACCTATGGATGGTTGTTTCCCGTTTCAGAGATCAAAATTAAGGCTGCAGTGGGCACATTTATGACTTTGCCTGTTCTACTTTTGTAGAAACACAATTTTCTCTAAAAGATGATAATATGTATCCTACTTATGACAGGTGATATTTCTCTAGAGTCATTCCAAATCATCACAGATAAGAAAAAAAATGCTATTTCAGATTTGAGTTCTTACTCAAAATTTCTTGGAAGGGTCTTTAAGAGTATTGTCTTTGGATTTTGCTTTCTTTTTTTGTTTTCTTCTTCCCCATTTTCAAGTCTTTATAACAAATACAAGCAAGAATTCATCAACAATAAGAAGTATTAGTTCTTTGAGACTGGTAGCAAAATTTTTCTATAATTTTGATATCTACGCTTTGACCTTGGATATCATAAAGATGTTTTACATGTTTTTAGAAAATTATTGAGATCTTATTCACATGTGTCTTAGCAAGTGTTCAATTGCTGTGAAGAGGCGCCATGACCAAGGCAACTCTTAACAGAGAAAAGCATGTAATTAGGGCCGGCTTACAGAGGTTTAGTTCATTGTCATGGCAGGAAGCATGGTAGCATGCAGGTAGACATGGTGTTGGAGGGTAGGTGAGAGTTCTACTTCATCCTGTCTCTACAACTGTTGATTAGTTTCAATCTGTTCTTGATACATTTGCTTCTAGTTTCTGTTTTAGTCCTTCACTTACCTGGAGTTTATCTTATAAAAGACATAAAATATGAATCTATTCTCCCCCACCCCCCATGAGCAGTTGTGAGACTCACTGGAAAAGTCCCTCAGGTTCCTATTGTTGCTGTAATAAATTACTGTAGACTCTAGTAGCTAAAAAAAAAAAAGCAAAAAAAATTGTTTTCTTACAATTTTACAGGTCACGTGTTCCACAACCCCTAATCCCTGAGTTAAAATGGATGTGTTGGCAGGGCCAGGGTTGAGTTCCTTCTTGAGGCGTCAGTGGAGGACATGTCCTTTCCCTTTCCAGCTTCTAGGGACTGCCACATCCTAGGGCTGAATGCCTTTGCTATCCTGTCTTCTGCTTCTATGTCACAGTTCTTCTTCCTGTTTTGATCTCATCTTCCTCTGACTACAGTCTCTGTGACTACACTGGGCACATCTAAGTAATGAAGGGTAATTCCTTCCCTTCAAGATCTTCTAAAGTGGTCCCGTCTGGAAAGTCCCTCTTTACTGAGTAAGACAGTGTATTCTCAGGCTTGGGGAGCAGGATGTGGACATCATTAGAGGACCATTATTTAGCCTACCACACCACACCCCCAGTGTTCTGCGCTGGTATCCACTAAGTGGCAAATTTCACTATTCATTGTGTCTATGGTTTGGGGCATCTGTTCAGTTCCCTTGTTCAGGAGCCGCTGCCGCATTGTCCTAGAAAAGGGGACATGATGATTCTGCACTCTCATCTCCGAGCTCCCATTAGGGTTTTCTTTGTGCTGCCTACTTGTTTGTTATTTCCTGTAAGTTCTAGAACAAACTGGCTCCCGAGTCATACTGACTTTGCATTTATACATTAACTTATGGAAATGTGATGTTTTCCTGTTGCATATTCAGCCTATCCAAGAACTAAAGACACCTCCCATTTGGTTCCCCACATTTTCACACCTCTAGGGAGTGTTTTGCAGGTCTCTCACACAAGCTTTGTTCAAGTCATACAAAGTTTCTTTCTAACTGTTTTACTTTGTAAAGGGGAACTCCTCTTTAACCATCACATCAGCTGAGCTATTGTCTGTGTCTGTGTAAGAGAGGTCTGTAAATTAATGGCACTTTGCTAGTTTGCTTTGTTACTTTTATTTTCTTGTTTAGTTATGTGAATTCTAAAAGGTATTTTAAAAGGATTACTTATTACTTTATGTGTATGGCTATTTTTCCTGCATATCTATCTGTGAACCACATATGCACTTGGTGCCTGCAAACCCAGAAATGAGTGCTGAATTTCTTGGTACTGAAGCATCATATGGGTACTGAGAATTGAACCTGGGTCCTCTGCAAGAGCAGCAAGCTGTCTTAGCCATTGAGCCATCCCTCCAGCGCTATCATAAAACATTTAAAAATATTTATATACCTGGATCTATTAGCTATTATTTTTCTTTCCATTTACTCTATTTTATTGGCTTTTTATTTTGCCATGTGAACCCGGGGAATCATGCATGTTAGACAAGAGCTCATCACACACCCCAGCTATTCCACAGTCCTTTTCTTCCAGATGTTTAATCTTACAAGTCTTTTCTTTCCTCCTAGTTATAAAAAAAAATACAACTCAATTTCCAGACATGCTATCAAAGCCATCAGCCCCATATCCAGCTATGGTCACTTCTTCCTTTTACATTTTCATAGAATCATTTTTTCTTTTTCTTTTTCTTTTTTTTTTTTGGTTTTTCGAGACAGGGTTTCTCTGTAGCCCTGGCTGTCCTGGAACTCACTTTGTAGACCAGGCTGGCCTCGAACTCAGAAATCGCCGGCCTCTGCATCCCGAATGCTGGGATTAAAGGCGTGCGCCACCACACCTGGCTAGTATCATTTTTTCTTGACTTGCTATGGTAGCTAAATCCCTCCAATGTAATATACCTAGCAATGGAGGTACCAGGAAACGGGTTTTTTCCTGGAGAACAATAACTCCTTTTGAATGCCCCTGAAGCAGACCCTGAGAATCAACCTTTGCTAAAAGTGGTGACTCACTGGGGCTCACAGGACAACTGAACACACGGACGACACCCGGACCTCTGCCTTTGTCTTTTGCCTGCCATTTCCTTTACTTTGGGTCTCAATAATTAAAAGAATTATTTATTATTTTGTGTGTATGGGTCCCAATTATGTTAAGTAGTAACAGGTCAATACAAAACACACAGCTCTCGCCTCAGAAAGAATAGAGATGACTCATCCTTTACTAGTTACAGAACAAGAAAAAGTCATAAAACAAAACACACCAGTGGCGACCACATTATGGGGGGTGGGGTGGTAACAAAGCAAGGGAAACGCTCATCAGGTTTCCGATGTGATAGGGCAACATTCTTCATTCTTGGCTCTTGGACTGGTAGAACTTAGTGATGAGCTGCTATGGGTACATTTTAAAGGTTTTTGATAACAGTCACCAGGATGTTGGCTGAGACAAAGGGGATGGCAATGCAGGCTTGAAAGGAACAGAAAATAGCACATGATAGTTTGACTCTTTTTTTGTTTTGTTTTGTTTTGTTTTTCGAGACAGGGTTTCTCTGTGTAGCCTTGGCTGTCCTGGAACTCACTTTGTAGACCAGGCTGGCCTCGAACTCAGAAATCTGCCTGCCTCTGCCTCCCGAGTGCTGGGATTAAAGGCATGCACCACCACACCCGGCAATAGTTTGACTCTTGCCTGGGATGTTTGAGCTCTTCATAGTCTCCAGGTTCATGCATTTAGTCTTGCATGAACATTAGTATGACCGTTCTCTTTTTGACTCTGGAACCTCAGTCCACACATCAAAGACAGTTTGACATGTGGAACGTGTCTCTTTTAAGGCAGTCTGAACCCACGTGTTCCATACCACGGCCGCTCACATTTGACTCGAGGATGAGTCATCTCTATTCTTTCTGAGGCGAGAGCTGTGTGTTTTGCGTTGCCAGACACAAAGCAGAGGGAGTGTTTCAGTTTTGATCCGTCTTTTCTTACTTCGCAGCTGCCGAGCCTGTCAGGTCTCAGGGAAGCTTTCTTGGTTTGGTTTGGTTTGGTTTGGTTTGGTTTGGTTTGGTTTGGTTTGGTTTTGCTTCTGCTTGTTTTCCCTCTCAATATAACTTTTTGCTGTTGCATATAAGATGCTCCAATTTTCCAGGAAAAACACAATTTCGTAGGACTGATAACTGCCAGATGAAGGCAGCTATCTATCAGGGAGCAGCTGTACTTGATCATCCCTTGAGGGTCACTTGGTCCCCTCAAGTAATAAGGAGTTCTTTGAAACAATTGCAGACCCATGGCAGTGGGGTAAGACCCTGCCTCAAGGACTAAGGTGGAGAACAATCCAGGGGAAAGCCTGACATTGACCTTCACAAACTTGTGACATACCTATGTATGCCCATACACAAGCACACAAAAACAATATTTTACTTGGACATGGTAGTGGTATATATACCTGTCTTCCCCACAATCTCCACTGAGGCAGGACTACACACTGACCTGGGTAATATATTGCCATGGGCTATATAATATATCCCTGTCTCAAAAGGCCACAAAATAAAAAATAAAAATAAAAGAAATTCTAGCTTTATTATATTCTAACTAGGTACTGGCCATACTTATTATATGTTGTGGACTCTAGTGACATTTTCTTTGTGATTCAATGTAAATATTTGAAAAGACAGATTTATTTTTTTAAATAATCAAAAGATTGCTGCATTCCCAATGTATTTACATTATCATGCAATTCACTATGCTTCCTGTATGTTTGTGTCCTTGACCTGTTGTGAACTGAAAAAGTTTGCCTCTTTATTAAATGGCTCTAAATTTCTTAGCTGCAAAGGGAGGTTGTGGCTTGAAGGGGAAGTTGTCCTTTCTTTCTGTTTCATCTGAAAATCTTTGGAGAAACTCTGGCAAGCTGGCTAGGGTCACTGAGCCCATGGGATGGATTCTTTTAGGTGAGGCAGAACACGCCTGGCTTGTTATGATGCTGCGCCTGGCTGGAAGCATGCTGTCTGACACCTCTCCTCTTTGCAAACATGCACTGTGTGCACTGTGACCTTGAATGGAGCATGCCCAGAAACTCTTATGCCATCCGTCTTTTTTGTTTTCAAATAGCTTATAGCCTTACACTGAGCATGCTCATAAATGGTCACCCTAAATTGAACATGCTGGGAAATTTGCCTGCTCCTGTGTAGTTTACTGTACCAACCGAACGTGTTCAGTCTTCCTGAATACAATTCCCATACTTCCTTTGAGGAGATGACTGCCTTCTAAGAATTCCAATGCTCTATTTAGCCCAGGAGTTCTTAACCTGTGGGTCCATGGCCCCTTTGTGTTGGGATGGGGGTGGAGTGGGGAGTTGGGGGCAGGCAAACAACATGTTCACAGGGGTTGCATATCAGTTATTTACATCATGAATGGTAACAATAGCAAAATTACAGTTGTGAAGTAGCAAGAAAAATCATCTTATAGTTGGGGGACATAGCATTGGAATGGTTGAGAACCACTCCCTTAGCCCATCTCTTCACCACTTGCCCTCCTCCCCTCCCCTTGCCCCTCCCACTCTTCTCTCCTCCCCCCCTCCTCCCATCCCCCTCCCTCCCTTCCTCTGTCCCTCCTCCCTATTTTGCTTTCTTCTTCCCTCTGTCTTTGGGCTGTTTCCATAAGTCACATGTTTCTATTTCTTTCATATTTTCATCTTTTAGTCTGAATAGAGGAATCTCCACAATGACTGAGTATATCCTTAGAACATGAAGATTTTAGCATCCTGTGTGTAGAGGCCCGTTAGTTCCCTTGCTACAATGTTTCCTATTCTATCTAGCTAGTCTTTTTGTCTTCTCAAAATAAGTCTATCTGCTCCAGGGGAGACAAACAAATGGATTCTGAATGTTTCTTTAACCCTGTATTTTAGTGACTCTGATTAACCCTTGCTTTGACAGTATTGGAATGATTTCTGAGCCTCTCGGTGACTTTGAGCTGTCACTTTACTCTGTTGGCTTTTGGGTCTAGTTTTCTCACCGCGGCCCTGACATTTAAGCCTTAACCATCTACTCTCTGGCTTCTAAAACACAGTTGCTATTTTGTTCTTGAACCTTTCTCTATGTCCCCATAGGTTTATATATTTTTAATCACAACACTGTTTCTTTATAGGGCTGTAGGAATAAAAAGGATTTTCAAAGATTCCAACTTATTAGGGACCTTCCTTTGGGGATTTTTCCTCAAAGATATTTTTAAATTGCATTTGCGCTTTCTACATCCAGTTAGCACTGCCTCATCAGGATTTAATTCTGCTCTCACCAGACTCCAGCCTCTATTTCTCAGTCCACATTCTCAGTTAAAGACAATTGCTTTTCTGGACTGGTGAAGTGGCTGAGGGGGGAAAGGCTCGCCCTGGTTTGCTCCATGGGACCCACATGGTGGAGGGAGAGAAGCTAGGCTGCAGGTTGGTCTCTCATCTCTATGGCGAGCTGCGGCATGTGCATATGACTATCATTTCTGCATCTCTTCTCCTTTTCCCCAGTTTCCTGGATCTTCAGCACTCTGTGTTGTATTTCTGCTTGAAAACTCCTCCTGCACTGCATTCTTTATTTTAGGAGAGTCACTTCTAACTGTTGCTAATATGAGGCCACTTAAAAGTATATACATGGCTGGAGAGATGGCTCAGTGGTTAAGAACACTGACTGTTCTTATGAAGGTCCTGAGTTCAAATCCCAGCAACCACATGGTGGCTAATAACCATCTGTAATGACATCTGACACCCTCTACTGGTATGTCTGAAGACAGCTACAGTGTACTTACATATAAATAATAAATCTTTACAGATTTATTTTCTGACTTAAGGACCTTGTGTTCTCTTTCTGACAAGCTTTGTCTGGTGAGAAGATATACTATATATTTACATACCTAGTGTGAGAACAAACTTCTGCAAGCAATGCAGCTCTCTTAGCTCTATTTTGGAATTAAAATTCAATTATTTCTGTGTATGTTCATGCATGCTGGTGTACGTTCATGCATGTCAATGCACATATGTACTTACATGTGGAGGCCAGAGGTCAACCTCAGATATCACTCTTTAGGAGCTGCCCCCCCCCACCTTCTTTGATACATAGACTCTTACTTGCCTGAGGTTCAGAGGTTGAGCTAGACTGATGGCCATGCAAGCCCCGGAGACCTGCCTGGCTCCAGCTTTTCAGTGCTTGGGTTAGAAAGCATGCTAATGTGTTCAGCTTTCTATATGGACTCTGGGGGGTCAAACTCAAGTTCTCACATTTGTATAGCAAGCAGTTTACTGATAGAACTATCTCCATAGCCCACAAAGGTTCTCATGTGAATAGTCATGGTTCAAGCTAAAATTAGTTGAAATAAAGTGTAAGAAATATCCATATATTCTCCAATGAAAGTTAAGCTTGTGGCTTCCATGCCAGCTTTTATTCATGTATCTTGGTAAGTTTTGCTAGGGAATAAAATGCCCTCTCCTGTCCTCCACAGGTATGAGACAAGTACACATCACACATCTTACACACACAAACACACACCACACACATACAGTATACCCATGAGTATAGAATAGAGTTTATTTGGGGTATGGGGAGTTGGGAAGGGAAGAGAGAGAGAGAGAGAGAGAGAGAGAGAGAGAGAGAGAGAGAGAGAGAAGCTGGCCATGAACATGGAGAGAGAGGGGAAGGGTAATGGGGAGAGAAGGAGTCAGGCACACATGACTATTGCCAGGTAACTGTGGGGAGGGGTGGAGTCTAGAAGGAATGCTAACAGTCATTAATTTGTGGCTACTCCAGCTGTGAACAAGGATTCCTTTTTTTCCACATCACCTCCAACACTTATCAGATTTTTTAATGACTTGAGCAAGGTGCATCTTTTTGCTCGTTAAAAATTCTGCTGAGTAGTTATCACATACTGTTTTATTCCGATCTACTGTGGTAGGATAGAGAAACACAACGGCTCTCCTTAGGTGCATGCAGACCCTAATGAGGTACGGGTGACGACTGTGGCCTTTGAAGGGCTTTAGATAAGTGGGCACCGCTTCTCCCCAACACAGAGGCAGAGAGCTTGGAGCTTGTGAAGAAGGGATTATCTGTCTATAGCCATAATTATATTTAGATAGTTAGCTTTTATGGTTTTACCCAAAATACTACAGGTTCAGGGTTTTTAAAAACGATTAAGTACTCCTGAGTAGCTTGTAACTCTGAGCAACATCTGCCGGCATCTTCAGTATAACCCCAGTACTCAGAGATGCCCAGACCCTCAGTGGATACTCAGTACCCAGAGGTGCTTAGACCCTCAGTGGATACTCAGTACCCAGAGGTGCCCAGACCCTCAGTGGATACTAGTACCCAGAGGTGCCCAGACCCTCAGTGGATACTCAGTACCCAGAGGTGCCCAGACCCTCAGTGGATACTCAGTACCCAGAGGTGCCCAGACCCTCAGTGGATATGAAAGACTCACAATGTGAGGACTCCCCCACGTTCTGACTCAGGAGAGGCGACACCCCAAATCACTCACGAGAAACAGTCTTGATGCAAACCGCAAGACTTAGGACTTTTATTCTAAGAGTGCTCCAGAGCCCACAGTGGTACACCATGCAGGATTAGAGGACCATGGGCTCCAAGTAAGAGGGTATTTAAAGGAAGAAACCACAACTCACGGGGTGGGGAGGGCGTTGTTGGAAAATACCAAAAATACCAGTTAAGAATCACGAGGAAGTGGAAGTCACAAGAGTCACAAGGAATACCTGGTAATTGTGCGGGTTATTTCTCAAGACAATTTCTATGAGCCTCTAACAATAGCACATTTCCATAGCGGGTTCTAAGAACGGTCAGGATGACCCATTTTGAAGGAACACTTCCTGAACCCAGGAAGCAGGTGGGTGGAGGAATGTCGCTATCTGTTTTATGATTAGCATGCCTTGGAGCATTGAGTCACAAAGGTCACATTCTCAAGCCTGGGCCTAAAGGCCTAGTTTTTTTGTTTTGTTTTGTTTTTATGTCACATTTTTTCAGATACTCAGTACCCAGGTGCCTGGACCCTCAGTGGATACTCAGTACCCAGGTGCCTAGTCCCTCAGGGGATCCCCAGTACCCAGAAGTAACCACTCTAATATTTTTCTACTTATAATTCTGTTAGGTGTTGTCATATTCTTGGGTAGGATGCCAATTATTGTGCTCTGTTTATTGGGTTGATATAGTTCAATGCTATTCTTTCCTGCTGGGAGGTGGGTACGGGTCTCACTTTAGTTTTGTAAAGAAAACTTGTTTTTCTCAGCTCTGGCAGCTTTAAAATATGCTTTTATGATACATTTTTAAAAAACATTCTTTGATGCCCTCTCCTTGAATTTGGGCTGAGTATTCTGTAAAAGGTGTGAGAGAAGTTATCCTGTATGGCTTCTACCTGGTTCCTTACATAGCCACCATGCTGCGAGCAAATCCAAACACCGTAGAGCTACAGTTGACTACTTCTGCCCATGGCCCCAGAGAAATTGCAGCCAATAGCGACAACCAACTTTACATCTGAATGATATCCCTCAGATTTTAAGTCTTTCCTCCTGGTATTGTAGGGCAGAGAGAAGCCACCCCAGGCACAGAAACTATGGAGGACAACATATGACTAGTGTTTAAAGAGAGCCTTTTCGGTGAGCCTTCTGAAATAGAAAAATAGAAAATTAGAAAAATAGAAAAATAGAAAATTGCTTCACTTACCCTTGGGAAATTTGCTCTGACACTGAGAAACCCTGGGCTAGCCTCCTTTCTAGAAAGCAGGGAGGGAGGGAGCACCACAGTACACTGATTGGCTCTAGCTCTTAAATCAGCACACTTGCCACTTGATTGGTCCCAGCTCTCTTGGTTGTGAGTTTCAGGAAACAAGTAACTATACAAATAGAAGATATCGCTTCGTGGATCTGAAAGGTCTGATGTAGATGGATCTAGCTTTCATAATCTTCCTAAATAAATAAATAAATAAATAAATTTCTACCACCACCACCCCCAGCAGACCAGCAGGAAGCCTGACTACATTTCTTTGGCTCTAATTGGACATGTGTCTATCTCTGAACAGTTTTGGAGAAGGGGGTTGCTTAGCTAGATCTGGGTCCCATGAACTTCCTTGAAGCACATGAATTAAAAACAGAAAGGGTGACTTTGATTAGGTTTTAAATTAAGTTTCAGTAACTGAAGAAAATAGACGAGGAGCTGAGACTTGCCACTGGAGACAACCTGGGCATCACGAGACAACCTGGGCATCAGGCCTCCTCCCTGCCTCTGCCCCGCCGCACCACTCCTTGACTTGTTTTCTAGCCTCTCATAGATCTTGCTGGCGGCGTGCCATCAATTAACAATGTTCTGCCAGGAGCACAGATCTGGCTTCCTGTAGTACATCCTTGTCTCTCTTCTCTGCCTTTGCTTAGTTCACTATCACTGACTTAGTGATTGTCCCACAAGGTTTCACTGGACATGGGGCAAAACCTCGCCTTCAGATAGAATATTACAATGGAAATCTCTAAGCCTCAGCCAACAGTTATTCAGCCGGTTTGTAAAGCTGAAGATGAATTCCAGTGTAAACACAGAACTCGGCCAGGTCCCTCAAGAACACACTAATCGGATTAGACCTGAGGTTCTTATTATAAAACTCACTCAACCAGACTTTTCGGTTTCTGAGGTTTTTAACTAAAGGGGAAGCTCAAAGAGATGTGGCATGTGAACTCAATAACGCTTTTTATTTTAACAAAAAAATTAATTCAAATGCAGTCTGAGAACTTATTATGCGACATATAAAGTTTGCTCCTAAGAATATGCGGCACACAGCTAGATTTTCACCTGTAATATTATGCAATTCAATTCACCAAGATGGAAGGAAAAGACTGGTCTGCTGGTAAGTTTCCAATTAAAAAAGAATTTTCATACTATGATTAAAAAAAAACATACATTTTTTCCCTTTGAAGGCCTTTGTAGGTCAGTTCTATAATGATAATGAACAATTTAATAAATATGCTTAGAATTATTTATTAGGAAGCACATAAGTGCTCTGTTACATAAACAGGCAGGATCTCACACAGTTGCCTAGGTGGGCAGGGACTCACTACAATCTTCCTGCCTCAGTTTCCCTGAGTCACCATTACAGGATCTCCCATTACTTTTATTATTTAGATGCAGTCACAAAATTATATTTAAAACACTATCTTTTGTTACATTCTAAATCCATATCTTCAATGAGTTTTCCATACAATTTTACAAGTACTTTATATAAAGTAGATTTTGTTATCTGAGAACAAGGTTCCCACATCTGTTTTGTTACATGCAGGACAAGTTTAAACTGTATAAAATTGTATTTTGGAAAGGCTACCAGAAGAAACATACGTATACATAGTGATCAATGATGTGATATGGCTCCCAAAACTAATAAACGGACACATATCCTTATGTCAGCAAAAATCAAAGGAGATTTCAAATTTTAAATGGTAAAAATTTAAATAGCTGACTAATATATTCATAGTCAAAACTTATCATCATCATCATCATCATCATCATCTTATTTACCCACCACATTGTGGGCTGGTCCTTCCATTCCGGTATTCACTAGCTGCTTCCGTATGGATTCTGCATGCTGACACTTCACCAAGTGGGACATGATACCTGTCCCCCAAACCAGATGCTTACAAGGTCCTTAGGTGAGCTGATGATTACTGTCCCGTGCTGGAAAGCTGATATTTCTAAATCATGTGTGCTTGATGTGTGTGTGTGTGTGTGTGTGTGTGTGTGTGCTCACGCACATGGAGGCCAGAGGACAACTTTGTGAAGTGATAGGTTCTAGAGGTTGAACTTGGGTCTCTGGGTGTGCACAGCTGGTCTCGTCAGCCCAAATCCAGCGACTCCTTAAAGTGTGGTGTGGAGTAGCATTTGTGTCTGAGGAACTCATGTCTGTACCCTCTATAGAACAGACATTTTATCTGCTTGATCCAGAGATCCTGTAAATCTGTATTTGCTCAGAGAGAGAGATCAGAAATGTGTGTCCTACTTAAGCCAGCAAACATGCTTGGCTGTGGCTGTGAGGGATTGTCTCCCAAAAAGAAGAGACCTCTCCTGGCTCTCCTGGCTCTCCGGGATGTCTGCCTCTTCTACCCTTCCATCTTGGTTAGTGTTGAAAGCAGCCTTTGCGGGTACTGCCAGTTGGCCCTAGTGTTTATCTTCCTTCTCATGAAGGATGCCAGCTTGGCACATCCAAAGGTTCACTTATCAGCTTTCTTTTGTGGCCAAGCGAAGCCAAATGGGATTCATCACACTAGCTTGCCCAGCCGCCTGGTCATTGACGATGCCTGTGCATGAACGAACCATGTTACTAAGTGTATCTGCGTGTCATTTCAAAAGCAGCTTATCTGATTATTGGAACAGTATATAAAATTGTAGCTCCCACAAAGGGACCAGATTAATAGATGTAATTTCATTATCTTTTTTTTATTATTATTAGATATTTTCTTTATTTACATTTCAAATGTTATCCCCTTTCCTGGTTCCTTTTCATTACCTTAATGACATAATAATTATTGATTTTATCACCTGATACAGTTATTGATTAAATAAACTGCCCATTTCAAGATTATTGTAGTAAGAAGTTAATGATGACAATGTACTACAAATTAAGAGCCAGACCACACATAGTAAGAGTTACCATGGTGATAGAAAGTACGCAGACATCTTGAAATAGCATTTCTGTGCTGAAAGTCTGGGTAATATGCATGTGGATATGAGACAGGTCATCACCAGCAGCAGGAGAGATGCTTGTGGATACTTCAAAAATAGACACGGGGGCTGAAGAGATGACTCAGCCATTAAGAGCACTGACTGCTCTTCCAGAGGTCCTGAGTTCATTTCCCAGCAATCACAACCAACTGTAATGGGATCTGATGCCCTCTTCTGGTGTGTCTGAAGATAGTGACAGTGTACTCACATACATATAATAAATAAATAAATATTTTTTTTAAAAGACAAAAAGCAAGACTAGAACAGGGAGGAGAGTGGCTGAAGTAAGAAACTGCACTGGTGTCTCTGCCAGAAACATGGGCTGCAAGCAACTGCTGTGGACATCTATGGCATTTAAAAACTAATGCTGAGGGTAACAGAGATATTTTCACATAAATCTACCTCCTACAGAGTACAAAGGCAGGATGGTAGCACACCCCAACCTGCCTGTACCTTTACATTAACCCACCCCCTGCTCAGGCTGGCTCTGCTGTGGCCCCCGGAACTCAAGGCTAGCTGAGCAGAAACTCTGGGCCACCGGGCCACCGCAGCCTGAGGGGAAATCCTGGGAGCAATCTTTTTCAAATTCAGTATCCAAAGATTAGAATTGGTGTCACACTGAAACATGTTAGAAGTTATTATATATTAGTATATGAGTCTGTATAACTAACTAATCCTACTTTATCTGCGTACAGAACTTTATTCTTAAGGTGGAATAATTCTAGGACTCAAGCACTTCATTGACTGTGGTACCCCTTCTTCCACCAGCATAGCTGGCCTTATGACCAAGCCTTAGAAAGCCGCACGCAGCGGCATCTGTTGTCTTGTTAATTAGGCTTGATATAAGCCCGGTGGCCCTGCAACTTCACCTTGTGTCGCACAGGACCTTGGCTCCGCCCAGCCCACCTACGACCAGCCCACTGGTGCAAACCCAGGACATCTCACCAGACTCCAGGCTTCCCGCCAAACTCTAGAACGCCTGCGCAGAAGACTGGAGGCGGGCCTCCCTTCCTTTTTTACCCCCAAGTGTTTCTCCTCCATTAAACAGTCGCATTGAGCAGCAACCATGTAGCCATGGCAATGTTTCCTTCCCCATCTCCCTTAGTTTCATTTCAGCTTCGGGCCATCCCTCCAGGGAAACCCCGTCCACTGCGGGCAGTGGACCCCAACAATTGACAACCTTGGTCCTCTCTGGAGCCTCAAAAGGAGGTTTTCTTTTGGGAAAAGAACGTCTGTAGACCCGACTTTTACCTCTCCTAGGGATCTCAAGTCTCTGCTCCACGTTTATTAATTTGTAAAGAGGACCCAGCCTTCCATGCCTGAATCCAGGATGCATATTCTCCTGGAAAGCCCCTGAAAAACATACTTTCAGAGGAATATGCCTAAAAGCAGCGAGACAGGAAGACGCAAACAACTGTCTTCTCATTGCGCCCAGAACACGGAGCATCTCCCAGCCGCATATCTTAAGAAATTAGTCATTCATTTCCATGTTCTCACTTACAATTTGCATCGGCGAAAACCATTGTTTTGGCACAACTGGCGAGATCAGTGCTCTGCTGATCTCTTCACCGTGTGGCCTACCAATCGTTTAATGAGTCAAGTCACCTTGGGGAGCAAGTCTCCACAGAGGTGCACATGAGCTGAATGTCTTCAGCGTCTTCACCATAAAACCAAGTCCCACCACGGGCCTAGGCTTGAGCAGAACAGGAATGATAGCGACAGTTGGTATGAGGGCAGAAGAGAGCTCAAGAACAAGACACACACACACAATATATATATATATATATATATATATATATATATATATATATATATATATATATATATATATATATCTTAACACTTTTCCAAGGATTTCAGAAGTAAAACAACCAGCTGTTAAATAACAGGCATAGAAAAAATAAAAATGGTAAAACATCAGAAAAAAAAACCCAAATAACAAGAGACAAAATAACAACAACAAAACCAAACCTTGACATGCCTTGACATCTGAGTCAAGGACCCAAAGGTATCATTGTCTCATCTAACTCTCTCTATTGCTCCAAAGGTACCGTCTTCCTCTACGGCAAGTGGGGTTTTAGAGAGGTGAAGTAATGTGACTAAATTCACGAGTGGATGAGCTGGCTGTTATTAGGGTCTAACCTGTCTCCTCCAAGGGCCTAAGTCTAACGGGCCAATCCGACATGAAGGGAGAAATGGCCTGGACTGAAAGTGTCACAGAGTAAAGAACATGTAGCCAAGGGACAAGCATGCTTAGTCCGTATTGGGATAGGAGTTGCTATGGTCGAAATATTCTTGTCTCCTCAAACTTCCTACGTAATTCCAGCCCATTGACAGGATGCTGAGCAGGAGGCTCTGGTGGGCTGTGTAGCAAGATTTCTGTCTAGCGTATGTCTCAACAAGGAAACAGAAGTCCTGGGTGGAAATTCAACCCCAAAGGTGATAGCACTCAGAGGTGAGGCCTCTGGGCGGTGATTCCATCAGGAGAGTAGAGTCTTCGAATGGGTCAGTTCCTTACAAAAGCGCGAAGGGTGGCCGTTTTCTTTTTAGAATAGAAGCTCACAATTGAAGGACAGCACCTATAAAGCTGGGGGTGGATTCCCCACCCACTCCCCCACCTCCCACCCCCACCCCCAACCCCACCCCCACCGCCAGCTCCAGATTGGTGGTTTCCACCCACTTAAAGCATTTTGCTACAGTAGCCAAGATGGCAGGAATGGAAAGTAGAAGGCAGAGGACCGCCTGCCTGGTGAACAATGCTTTCTGGGTCAGGGTATGCTGACCTATCCTGGCTGCCTGCCAGCTTGTCTGGAGTGCTCAAGGCTAAGTTGTCTCCAGTATACTGCAGTATATTGTCTTCATTTACATTTGCTTTCGGTGTCATTGCTGGTCTAACTGTGGGAGTCGGTTTGTAAGGCATAAACACTCTGCAAAAACACAACTGAGTTTCTGCAGAAGAGGGGGCTGGATATCGGGCACTTTCATTGTGCCTAGGAGCCAAGAAGTAAACACTTCAAAAAATTGACTTTGTGTTCTGTCCTTGAACAGCCTCTTGCCACGGAAACTTCAGACCAATTAGGGTAATGCTGCAAACCTAAAGTCCCATAAAGCCTGTGGGTCTGTAAAGGAGTCTGTTTTAAACCGGCTGGAAATCTCAAGCTGGTATGTCCCAGGGTTTCTAAGATACAGTTGACTCCAAATTGGCTCACTGTGTTGTGCCCTAGGGCAGTGCTACAGTGTAGCAATTGTGTCTAATTAACCTCCTGCTAACCGCAGGGTGTCAGCGCGGCAAATCACCGAGCAGAGAGGGAGGATCTTATTTCCTCAGACTTTTAGCTTTTGAGACAACGCCTCTGAAACCTGACATCACATTAGTACTGTATTTCAAAGTCGGGTTTTATGGGGCCTTGACAGGGTTATATTTTAAACCTGGAAAAGGTAAAAGGCATAGGGATTATTTTCTGAGTATTAATTTGGAGGTGGAAGCAGGATTTCAAAATCAAGTTTTGAATCCACGTACTTACTGATCTCTGCATATACCAGGTGACAGCGCTAATGGGGTATTTTCTTCATTGATGTGGGAGCCAGGCAGGCAGAACAGAAAGTTTTGCCTTATATACAAGTCAGAACACATAAGTAGATGTCAGTAATGCTCAGATGACCTGTGGCTTTAAATACCAAAGCCTTGCTTTGTGCCTATATCCATTGACATTAGGTCAGCTGGGACCTAGCCCTAGGAAACCTGACATCGCTGGGGTACCAACTGGATTGCTATTGTTGCTTCAAACTTCCCCACAGCTTGGGCATTCAGAGCAATGCCGGCTCATTGTTTCACAGGTAGTCTGGGGGCCAGAAGAGGCTCAGCTGGGTGGTTTCACGTCTGTTGGGAGATTGCTGCTGGGGTATAGGAGCCCAAGGGTCTGCTTCTGTGGATAGCTTTCAGTTCCCTGTCTGCAGAGTGGGTAAAAGCAAGCAGGATCTGCTGTCTGCTGTAACCAGTAGATTGTATTGGTTAGATACATTCTAGTTTGTAGCAAGTCATAGTAGAGTAGGTCACCCTCAAGGGGTGGGGCCTGAATGGGATATGAATTCTGGGAGTCACTGAAAATTAGGGGCCATTTGAGAGTTCATCTGCCGCCAACCAAAGGCATGAGGAATGGCTCTGGAAGATGTCACTTTCATTTTTATTTGTGGTCATGCCAATGCACACTATCACAGTAATTCTAGTCCTGTGTGTACCGCGTGTGGGTAGCACATGCCTGGAAGTGGGAAACCCACAAACTTTTGTCTGTAGCCTTAACAACAGTTGTGTTTTGTCTACAAAATAAAATTACTTTGCTCTTTGTAGAACAAGGAACCAATTACAAGCAGATGAGCTCACAGAACAAAAGTTTAAAACTTAACCAATTCAATCAGGGTGCTCTGTCCTTCTCATGGTAGGGCTCCTTAGATGCAGAGATAGGAAGAGATAGGAAGAGGGTTTTAAGAACCGTATCAGGGACATGGTCACTCAGAGTGTAGATGTGAAGGGGAAGAGCAGAAGACTAAAAAGAGGTATGGGCTTACTAACCCCTGAAGCACAGATGAAGTTATTCTGTGTGGCACAGAAAGATGGTCTATGTTTTCCTCAACTCTCACCAGGCTAAGGGCTGTCTGCAGTAAGTGGCCATCTCCCGCCCACTTGCTGCCTGAGGGAAATACTTGGGCAAAGGGTTTCACCTGTTTGCAGTAGCTCCCTGGTCAAGCACATTGGCATGAGGGAGAGATGTCTTGGGTAGGACTCAGTAGCCTCCACTACAATCACTGGACCAGTCTTATGTGGGACTCAAGTAACTGGAATTCATAACAGGGTGTTTCTTCTGTAATTGTTATGGTGATCTCACCAGACATGATCACTCAGACAGTTTCTAGCCAACTGAAAGTCTTCATTCCAGGTAGCTTGATATATACCACTTGGGTATATAGTAGCCCTGAGTGTTTAGAGGAAGAGATTTTTTAAGGCAAGGGGAAGTTTTGCTGAAGGAAGCAGCTTAACAAAAGCAGATAATCAGCTGGAGTGGAAGGTTTGCAAAAGCAGGCAGTTTAGCAGAAACCGAGATAAATCAGCTAGGGCATCTTGACCTCGGTTTCCTAGAACAGAGTTGGGTTGTTTTCCATGGAGTTTGTCATCGGGTAGAACCACAACAAAATTACCTAATGGCACATTTCTCAGAACGCATTCCTGTTGCTACACGGTACATGGATCTACTTAGTAATTTAGTATCTGTGACACTGAAGTTCTGGGCTTCTCTCATTCGGACTCTGTGTTTGTGGGCAATAATAATACAATGTTAACCCTGAGCTTTTATTTGTAAGTATCAATACTGTTCATTTATTGATGTTATGACTTTGTGAAAAGCAGTGGAGATAGTCCTAAGGACAGTCCATGTCTTTGTAGTTCCACAGGGACTGTAGAATAAGTGTGTGTGTGTGTGTGTGTGTGTGTGTGTGTGTGTGTGTGTGTGAGCCTCAGATGCAGATCCAAGGGGACCCTGGGGTGCATTGTTGGGGGATAAGAAGTTTATTAGAAAATTAACTCAGAGGTGATAAACAGCAGCTTAGCAGAAGCTCTGTGGAGAGTTCATGCCCTCACACCAGAGTCAGCATGGTAACGACTCTGAGGAGAGGAATCGGGGTCAGTGTGGTGGGAGTGGGCATCTTAAAGCTTCCTGAGCATGAAGATGTTGTCAGAGCACTGGCCTTGTATAGGCAATTTGTCAAGGAATCTGTGAACCCCTCTTGCTGAAGAGTACACAGGAGAAGCCGTTGTACACACGCCCCCTAACGTCTGGTGGCTTGCCACACTCTTTGTCACCTACGGAAGCAGTACTTTGCCATCTCCATCTCTGTAATGATAGTCTCTGTGTACAGTTCTGTATTCTCCTCGTTGTGGTATTAGGTGTGTTTTATCGAATGATTTCCCACTCGTTACTCTATCTGCACTGACCCTGTTTAATGTTCTGATGTACTGGGGGTAAAACTTCAACACATGAATTTAAAATAAACACAATTCGATAAGTGATGCCAGGCAATCAAAGCAGCCTCTGCCCTGATCCGGTCACTACTGCCATCTAGATCCTAAAACTACATGACAGGCACGTCGTCTCTCTTTGTAAGCCTATAGATGTCTTCCTTTGTAAGCCTATAGATGTCTTCCTTTGTAAGCCTATAGATGTCTTCCTTTGTAAGCCTATAGATGTCTTCCTTTGTAAGCCTATAGATGTCTTCCTTTGTAAGCCTATAGATGTCTTCCTTTGTAAGCCTATAGATGTCTTCCTCCTTTTGCATTTAACTAATTTTAAAGAGTAGTTTGTTTTCCCTCGTGGCGGTGGTGGTGTGATGTGTGGGGTAGTGGTGGTGTGCAGTGTGTGGTAGTGTGTGATAGTGGTGTGTGATGTGTGATGGTGGGTGTGTTTGCAGGAGGATACTCAAAGATCTTGTAGAACAGGAACCACAGATCTGAGGTAGTGAAAGCCCTAGGTTCATCTCATACCTGTTGGGTTTCTGAGCCTCGAGTACATCACCAGAGCTTTCATTTTGGGGCTTCAAAGTATAAAACTCTAGGTGTTCATAAGCCCTTGGGTGACTCGGCTGTAGCTGTCTTCTCAGGCCAATACTTGGGAGCTTTCAGGGTAGAGATCTACTTCCCATACTCTTTGGCTCCTGCTTGTCAAATCTGATGTTCTTCTTAAATGGTTTTGTCCCTCTGTCTGGAGTTAACATGGAAGGTTGTTTCTTAACATTCCATAGCTCCATTTTGGCAGGGTTCCACCTGTGAATATGTTTGGGGAATACTGACTTAATCATGATAAAATCAATTTACTCTGTTTTTAAAGGTAAACGATTTTTTTTATTAGTATCTTCAAGTCAAGGAGAAACATTAAGTGACTATCTAGAGAAAGTGGTGAACATACTGAGTTGAAATGGAAATTATTGAATCAAAGGATAAAGAAAACCATTGATCGTTCATATGAACTACATTATCCTTCATAAACCGGAGACTATCTCCAGATATTTTAAGATGTCCTCATGTATCAGGAATGAAGTTGAATAGTTGGTGATACGATTACATATTAAGATATTCTATTATGACAGGTTAATACCCACTGCTGGAAAAGAGTGATCTGTTAGATTCCAACCTGGCACATGAAAGGGAGTCAGTGGAAAGAAAAGAAAGTGATCTTCAATGGAAGAGTCAAAAAATTTAGAAGAAATACCAAACGTGCTGCAACCCCTTTGTCTCTTGCTGTCTTAACTCTCCAAATCCCTCACGGAAACAAAGACATTATATATTTTGACTGCTTTGATTTTTTTTTAATGTAATTTTTTCCCTTAAGCTTTTGAAAACTAATTACATCATTGGATGCTGAATTTATTTCTTTGCATTAATCAAAGTTGTGCTCCAGGAGTCCTGACAGATCATAAATAGAAAAAGTATTTCCAGCCCTGAGGCTGCTTGGTATTTACGAATACCCACACTTCCATCAGCACGGGTAATGATCGTGTTGATTAGGCTCTTAAAACAAGTGACTTCTGATTGAATACATTGTCTTGCCAAGTAAAGGACAGACAAAGATCCGGAAGAAATCCCAACGTAATCTCGGTAGTTCACATTTTAGGCTATTAAGCAATTTGTCTGGGAGTTAACTTTCTGTATGGTTCTTTGGACCACCAGCTTCACAGTATATAATATTTAGGTGAAATCCATGATGTAGATACCATTGGGCTGTCACAGGGAAACGGGCAAAGATGAATGGTAGGGACAAAGAAACAAGGACAGCAATATGCACGAGTACCCACCAACTGCTGTGCAATAAATCCCCCTCAAAACTGGCTTAAAACTGCAGCCAGTTTAATTATGCCTGATAATAAAGAAGTCAGGGAGTCAGGAAGGGCACGGATAGGCAATTCTGCTGTGTCAGTGGGGTTATTCAGGGGCGTCCAGCTGGAGGATGAGCGGGTTTGGGAAGTTCATAGTGATTTCTTTCAGAGGCCCAACTTCTTTTCAAGTCTTAGACAAGCTCCTTGTTACTCCATTTCTCTATTTTCTACAGAGTAATTGAGCTGTAAATATGGTGGGCCAAGGCTCTGAGTATTTGCCAAGATGTAAAGTGCTATCAGCTGTTTTCTTGCTCTGGAAACTAGTGATGCACTGTCTCTCTTGTATCCTATTGGCTAACACAGCAATGGGTTCAGAAGGAACAAGAACAGGTCTCACCTTTGAAAAGGGAAGGGTGTGAAGGATCTGTGGCTGGACCAGATTTAGAACAGAAAAAGAAGAAAGCTGATGGAGAACACTGAACTTTTCAAAAATGAAAAATGCCATGTCCATGTAGGTAAGAGATGGAGGGAGAGGGGCCACTGCAAGATAGATGCAGAATTGGAAGGGCCCTGCTTCTGTGGTTCTGAGGAAGCCACAAGACTTAAAGTTACAATGTTATGTAACTTTAATAGTTTATCAGATATAGTATATTTTATATACTTATAAACTTAATATATATTTAATATATTACTTATATACTTATATGTTTAATAATATGTTAAATGTAATATGTTATATGTACTTATATATTTAATATTATATTTAATATAATGTGTATAATATAATATTTATATGTAATGATATTGTTAAATATAGTATATTTAATAAGCTATTAAATAAACTGTTAAATATACTATATTTAATCATTTATTAACTAATATAGCACAATCATGCTAGGTAATGCAAAAAGAAAACTGTAGTAGGCTAATATTTTCAGAGTGAAGAAAGGACCAAACAGATGAAATAGTAAATATTCCCATCTGGTTTTCAAAATTGAATTTCTGAAGTTCATTTCATTCAAAAGCAAGAAACAGGTTATTCAGAACAAGCAAACTTTGCAGTTTTCCTTGATCCCAAATCTAAGGAATCTTAGAGGAAAAAAAAAAAACAAAAAAACAAAAAACAGAACAGAAAGCATAACAGGAAGGCATGAGTGCTTCCTGGGAGACTGGAGAATGCTATTCCACATGCACATCCTGCAGGCGACTGCTGCAGAGGTGCAAGCCATATGTTTAGGAGAAGGTGTTCTCACTGATAGAATAGCCAGGACATTGCGGGGCAGGCTCTCAACGCTGGCCTGCAGGAGCTGGGAGGAAAACGGATCCTTTTCACCCGGGTACTTAGGAGGCTTTTCATGTTCAGCAGGAAAATAATAGATTTCCTCCATCTGAACATTTGTGTCCTTCTTCCAAATTAAGAGAAAGGGGATTCAATTTTATGACTTTTGGATGGAGATGGGAAGGGTCCTGGATTCTCTGTTTTGTGTTATAAATGAAATGGGTCTAGAAGTCAGATACCTGAAGGGTCTCTAAGACTATGGCTTCTCATATGTAAATTATTTTCCCTACCACAACTAGCTTATTTGGCTTACAATGCTGGAGCTGCAAGCCCAGGGCTCGGAGTGCTGAGCAAGAAGACCTTTACTAATTGGGCTGCTCCACCAGCTTTTGGATGTAAATTCTTTGGAACTGACCGAGGTGTCCTTCTCAGGACACTTAACACTGGGAAAGAGAAGAGAATGTTTTTATTCTTTTGCATCAGAGTCATTAGTCCCAGCATTAGGGGAGACAGCTCTAATGGCGACAGATCTAATCCTTATGGAACAAGATGTTTCAACAGGAAGTGGTAGCCAGTGTTCTTGACACATCTGATGGTTATGTGTCCGTATCTCTGCACAGGGCCTTTTTGCAAAGGTGCTTAAAATCCAGAGCAGGTATGTTATATTATCATGGTGTAACAGTGTTTTCCTAAAGTGTAACTGCAGTCTTCTCCTCCTGTGCACTTTGTCACCCCCCCCAAAAAAAAAACCAACTCTGAGACTGAATTATTATAAATATTTGCCTAGGCCAAAAGTTTTGGCTTGTGCCCCCACTAGCTCATATTTATCCTGTTTCTTCGAACCTATGAGGGTCACGTGGCTGGTTACCTCGCCTCAGGTTTATGTGACCATCTCCTCCTCAGAGTTTTAGCCAAATCTCCCACCCACCCCACCCCACCCCCATGTTCCACCTTCTATTTCCTGTCTCAGCTCATTGGCCATAGTCTTTTTTATTGACAAGTTGGGCTTCCATAAACTAAATAATAGGTTCTCCGTACCTATAGCCTCAGTTGGCAAGGAAAGCATTAGTCTGGGGAGTAGAAGGGTTGGTGCTTTTTAAATATTTTTAAGTCCTTCAGAATTAACATACATGGAAACTCCAATTTCATACTAGTCCCTTCTGGTGAACAGCTTCAGGAATAGATCCCTGGATTTTCAAGTAGAAATATATCTATTCCCCAAGTTCAGTCTATTTCATAGATGGTACTAGAGTTATCTTTTCAGAAGTGGATTGTTATGGTAACAGTTCCATTAGGGAGAGCTCATTTCTCCTGGTCAAAAGTCTGCCCTTGTCCTCAGGTGGAGGCCTAACATTCAACCTTCTAAAAGAACAAAGGTTAATCCAGTTGGGCCTGTCAGACATCTGTGCAGGGCCCACTCTCCCAAGTGCCATGGCCAGTGATGGGACAGAGCTGGATAGCTCTCCTTCTCTCATGACCCAGGGGCCAGCCCTCCCAGTTGCTACAGGTCACGGTGAGGGGGTGGGGGAAGGGCATCACAACGCACCCACGCCATCTCACGGCAGACAAGCGCCCTCACCCTTGGGGCTGGTTCACCTGCAACCCCTCCACCAGCTCTACTGTGCCGTCTGGGCGAGGTGCAGGACCTGCACTTCCAAGAGGCAGCTGTCGAGGGGCAGGGCTAGCTCTTCTGAGCTCATATCCCTATGGCAGTTTTCCCGACTACCAGAGGTAGTGAGCGATATGGGATGGCATCCGCTCTGCACCCACGCCACCCTATGGCAGATGAGCGGCCGGGTCAGCTCTCTCACACTCATACCTGCAGACAGCTCAAACACACCCCCACCATCAGGGTCAGCTCTCTGTGCTGACTGGGCCAGGCACAGGGTCCATTCTCCTGAGAGCCGGCCAGCAACGAGAAAGATGGAGCCAGCTCTCCAGAGCAAAACATCCGGTGAGGGGCGGGGCCCGTTCTCTCTGGCACCCCTGGCACCCCTTGAAACTTTCCCAGGTTCTCAATGCTCATAGAGGTCAGGGAACAATAGCACATAGGGAACTTTTCTCTATGGTGTATGGTCTCCATAAATGTCCTGCCTGCAGAAATCTGCTTTGAACAGATCTTCCTCAGTTCCACTAATCCCTTCTCTGTGAGAGCGAAGGGAGGTGGTTAGCGGCCAGGGGTAGATTTCCCCTTGAATCCCTAGGTACTTTAGCCCCTACTCTTGCCAGAAAGGTAGTGGCTAAGTGCCCAAGCTTAGACCTATGTTACTAAATTTCAAAGTCTCGGCCTTTAAGTAGACAGAGCAGGACCTAACATCTTTTGTGGTAACAGCAAGAGAGTCTCTCAAATCCCCAAAAGATGTAGTCATCCTTCCTAGTATAACAAACATCTGATCTTTGTGAGTTTTATAACTACAGATGCAGCTGGGGTTTTTCCACTACATTCTTCGAGATACTCCCGCTCAACTTTTTAGCAAGTGATGTCATCACTAAGGGCCTCCAGGGAGCAAAGGGATTTCATGTGTCTTGAGTCTGAATCCAGATTACAATGGTGTATATAAATCACATTACAGTATTTGAAAATATGTGACTCATTATTTTCTTTGGACCACTGAAGTACAGCATTTAAAAAGTCCAAATTAAAATATTTGGTTTATTTCCCAGACCAGAACTCATTACATCCAGAGTTTTATGAGCTCTTTCAGAGAGATAAGACCTAACTTCATTCCACTCATAAGAAGAAAAATAACCACTGTAGATACCCTGTGGCTTCTATCTCCTGTAGCAAGCTTCCTGTCTCCAAATTCTTAAGGATTGAAAGGATAAATAAACAGAGGATCTTGGTTTGGAAAGGGGAGAATATCAGGGCAGAATAGGGAACTTACTTCACCAGACAACTGAAAAATAAAAATAAAAAAAAGAGGGATAGAAGCGAAATCTCCCAAATAGTGTTTGATGTTTTCATATGTAATACAAATATAAAGAACATGTTAGTTGCATGTATCACGAATCAGTTTAAGGCATTATTGTCACAGGCACTTGACTGCAGTAAGAACATGGTCTAACAATATACATTTATAATGAGGAAATGTCATCTTTTGGGCTGTCTACCAAATCCTCCACAGAGACTCCCGTGAGAAGGGTAGGAACTCCAAATGGCAGGGGTTAGCGCACTTGGCCTTGATCTGAACAAAATAAAGCAAATGAAACTTCCCAGCAAATATTTCTGGAGTACACTGAGGCCAACTGTTTGGTTGGACAATATTCTAGCCAAGTGTTGCACATGGGACGGGTACCCGGGTCTGAGTCTAGTGAGATGATCTAGGCAGGGCTTGGTGCAGGATTTAGGTATCAGGAGTAAAACATCGATTAGTCTCCATTGTTGAGTTTTCAAGGTATCAGTCAACTCCTAACAATAGTAATATATATTTTTTAAATTTAACATTAAGTCTATTTATTTGTGTGCATGTATTGGATGTGGGACAGTGTGTGGGAGTTCAGAGGACAGTTTATGGCAGTCCACTTTTCTCCTTCTATATGTAGCATGGATCCTGGGAATTGAACTCTGGCCAGCTGCTTTGGCAGTGAGTGCTTTCGCCCACAGAGCCACCTTGCAGGCCCCAAAGCAGCTTTTATTCTGGTGCCCGCGCTCCACTTCCACTCCACACCGGAGCAGAGTCGGAGCTGAAGAGTTGAGACAGTCCACCCAGAAGAGGAGTCTCTAGAAGCTTCTTTCACCAGCTTTTGAAGCCGTGATTTGGGGGGCAATCATAACGAAAGCAAGCTGGAGCAGCCCTCAGAGACTATAAATCAGGGGCAGCCATCCCTGCAGTGGGGAGGTGCCGTATCAGAGCGCTTTCTGTGGTCGGTAGAGAGAGCGACCTGTGAGGCGGCTTCTCTTAGCTTCGTTGTCACGATCAGCTGAGCCACATTGTGCTGCTCACAGAGGTAAGGCTCCTGTGGCTCATCTCGGGTGAGTATGTTAACAGGCAAGGGTGAGGGGTGTACCTCACAGCCTTTTTCCCTTAGAGAATCGGAAAGCACTTTGAAAATATATTTAGCGCCATTGAACATTTCTGGGCTCACTGCTGGTGGCATTTACAGAAATCGCATGGGGTAGAACAACCTCACTCTCAATTATCCCACTGAGATGACTGAAGGTAATGATGGAAATTTCCCATCACAACTCAGGTGTAACGAAGGTTGACATGACACTGGATCCTAGGGGCCAGAAACCTTGGTCTCCCTGTTGGGGCCCTCCTCTGCTTTTGTATCCCTTCTACGCTCCCTCCAAGTCCTCCTGACTGCCTCCCCAGTCTGCCTAACCTAGTCCCACAAACACTCACCCTTCATTTCTGCCAGAACCTGCCCCTTCCCATCTCCAGAGCTTCCTTCGTTCCTTTCCTGCCTTCTCACAACAATACCCAGAAATCACCTTTTGCTCTTGCAAAGCCTCCACATGGTGGCTCACCACTTCCTGTAACTCCAGTTCCAGGGAACCCGCAGTCTCTCCTGTCCTCCGGGCATGCACGTGGTACACAGAAAATAGATAGATCCAAATCACTCTTTTAATTTTGAAATGAAAAAAGTAGTGAGAGTTGACATCTTAGTTACTTTTCTATCGCTGTACTAAAACACCATAACCAAGGCAATGTATAAACCAAGCATCTAATTTCAGCATACACTTTCAGAAGATTAGAGTCCATGACCATCATGACAGGGAGCATAGCTGCAGGCAGACAGCCATGATGCTGGGGCGGGCAGTAGCTGAGCGCTTATATCTTGATCCACAAGTATGAAGTAGAGAGCTAAGAGTGTGGAATTTTGAAATCCCAAAGCCCACCCTCCTTGACACACCTCCTCCAACAAGTCCACACCTCCTAATTCTTCCCAAATAGTTCTACTGACTGGGGACCAAGTATTCAAATATATGAGCCTATTGGGTCCACTCTCATTCAAACAATCACAGTAGGGACTGAATCTCTAGCCTCTCTACATATCAGCAAGCATTCTACCACTGATGTATACCCTTTACCTTCTTTCTACTTGTTATGTTTTGGTGAAGTTTTGCTAGCTTGTATAGGCTGTCCTTGAATGTAATCTGTGCCTTAGCAGGATTTGAATTTGAGATCCTCCTGCCTTAATCTCCTGATTAGCTTGGATTATAGATGTGTGCAGCTAGACTCACCTATTGTGTCCTACTATTTACTAACTGGAATGGAGTCAGTTACAGAAAGGATCAACATCTCGGCTCAAGTCCCTAACTATAAGCTATTAAGTTTAGAGTTCCAGCTATGGTGTTGTTCAGCATTACAGTATCTGCATTTCCTCTGGTTTAAGCCACCCCAAGAGACACTTTGCTATTATAGGAACTTTCTGTTCCTGCTGTATAACTATTTCTTCTGAATGGAAGCATTGCCTCCTGGAGTTTGGAGGGAGGCATTTAAGACTCAGGAAGCTTAAGAAATTTGCAAGATTCACAAGGCCCCTTGTCAAGGTCATGTGAGCAGTGAACAATTGCTGGGAAGAAGAGTGGAGGCTTCTGTAAGTCGGGCAAGAGGCTCCGTGGATGCAGCTCTTCTCAGTGAGTCATCAGCTACTCTCGGGTGGGCTTTTCAGCAATGCAGCCACCCTTGGGTCTCCTGTGCTCCTCTATATAAGCCCTTACCCTCTTTCTTGAAAGGTACTTGATAAATTCATTGATTCACCAAGGTCGACTTGGGTGGAATTTTTCTTTGGTATGGCTCATTTATTTGAATACTTGGTCCCCAGTCAGTAGAACTATTTGGGAAGAATTAGGAGGTGTGGTCTTGTTGGAGGAGGTGTGTCAAGGAGGGTGGGCTTTGGGATTTCAAAATTCCACACTCTTAGCTCTCTACTTCATACTTGTGGATCAAGATATAAGCACTCAGCTACTGCCCGCCCCAACACATGCCCCTATCTATGATTAAAAGACATTTTTCTGCTGTCTCTAGGAAATTACGTTATATCCTCTGCCCAACTGCTATTATAATACAGGCCCAGTTTATATCTGACCCAGAATATCAGCAATCTGATTCAGCCTCACCAGCCCATGGCAGGGCACAGGATGATGTGGCAAACCATTTATGTGTGTGTGAGGGAACCTGTCAGAAACTATCTAGGAAAGGCTATGTATGGCAAGCAAGTGAGTTTTGTGGAGATGGCCCACGATTTTGTGTGGCTGCAATGAATGCACTCTAAGATCCGAGATCCTCAGAGGCTTCATCCCAGGATTGCTTCTTACCACTGGGATGCCTTTCCTGTCACTGTTACCTAGTCTAGTGATTCCTGGGCATCAGCCCACCCTATTGGGCACATTTCCTGCAGATCAACATGAAGATGAAATACTGCGAAATGAATTAATTATAGCATCCCTGATTTGGTGCAAATAATTATAAGAAATTTTAAGGAGATGGTTCTATTGTTTTGCCAGAAAGATGTAATAAAGAATCAAGAATAAAATGTGTCCTCTCCTCATAAAATAGTAAGTAGAGGCTGCATAATAAGGAATAAGAGAAATAGGCTTGGACAGATGTGTGATCAAGGGTCAGGTCTAAGGACGAAACCACATGTGTGGTAAGGCCATGTCAAACTGTTGCTTTGAACTTACTACTGACATCCTTCTGTAAGAATGTACCCAAGCCATTTCCAACTTCTAGCATTACCAAATGACCATCATATCCCCTCTTCTAACTCAACCTGCTGTGTCCATGTCAGACTTGGAACTCACTGAAGACCACACACTGAGATATCATTGCAAAATGTAAACAAAATAAAACATCAAGCCAGTATCTTCTCTCCCTGACCTGCCAGTCTTGTGAGAAAGCTTACTGATGAGAACCACCCAGATGAAGCCTGGGATACAGAATTCAAGAGAACAACCATAAACTCTATCAAAGAATTCAAGGAAGGGTGGAGAGATGGCTCAGCGGTTAGGAGCACTGACTGCTCTTCCAGAGGTCCTGAGTTCATTTCTCAGCAACAATATGGTGGCTCACAACCATCTGTAATAGGATCCAATAGGATTCTTCTGGTGTGTCTGAGGGCAGTGATGGTGTACTCACACACATAAAATATATAAAATCTTCTTTAAAAAAAGAATTCAAGGAGATTAAATAAGACTCAAAGTGTCGCAACCCACGTCTCCAACCAGCAGAGACAATGGAAAGAACGACACAGATGCCAAAGCAGGTCTCACACAGCTTCCACTTTATTCTGGGACTGCCCATAATTTATCCCCTTTAATTCACTCACACCACACTAAGGAGTCCAATCATAGACACATACACCCTAGGCATGACTTTAGCGTGCAGGCAAGCCTCTAATGGATAGGCTGATAGAATGGTATCACAAGGCATTAAGCCATATATCTGGCGAGTTACACGCACTGCTTCTATTGCAAATGACTTAGACTGGGACAAACAAGCAAAGGTCACGGGGCTTGGCATAGAGCCAGGGTGCCATCTTGGCCCATGTGGCTACGCCTGCTTCCCACATCAAAGAAACAGTTCAGTTAGAGTAAAGAGAAAGAACTAAAGGAGGATATATACCTATGAGATGGAGAAGAAAACACAAACATAAAGGCAGATAGATGTGTAGAAAATCTAGGACTGAAGCATGGAATCCAACGAGGACCCAGAGATATTCAAGAGTAGTCAAGTAGAAATGGAGATGGGATCAAAAACCTCAATAACTAAGTTAAAAAAGAAAAAATAAAAGGACTCAAATCAAGCCTTCAAGCAGAATGAGTCACGCAGAAAACAGAGTGTTAGGACTCCAAGATAAAGGATACAACATACAGGCCGAATAAACACATAATATGAAAAAAATTAAAACACAGAAAAGGAGCACACAGAGAATGTGGGACACCATGAAAAAAAACCCAAAAAACTAAACCAAACCTTTGAATTATAGGCATAGGTGAAGGAGAAGAAGCACAAGTCAGTGGCATAGACCAGATCTTCAACAAAACCACAGAAGTAATCTTCCCCAAAAACTAGGGAAAGACACACCAATGGAGATACAGGAAGCACACAGAACATCAAATAGACAAATGAAAGTACAAACTTCTCATGCCATATCATGATTAAAACATTAAGTATGCAAAGCAATGAACGTGTATTGAAAGGTGTAGGAGAAGAATGCAAGTCACATACAAGGGAAAACTCCGCAGATTAAGAGCTCGTTTCTCAATGGAAACTTTGAAAGCCAGAAGAGCCCGGAGCAACGCATTTCCAAAGACTATGATGTCCAGCTGAGACTAATATACTTGACAAACTATTTACCATAATTGAATAGGACATGCAAACATTTCAACAATATAAACAGCCTAAAAAAGTTTGTACCCAACCAAGTGAACCTAAAGAAAACACAGAAGGCAGTAGTTCCAGCTGAAGAGCAAAATGAGCAGACATAGAGTCTGTGGGGAGAAACATGAAGCCATAATCATTAAAACTGAAAATATCACTGAGAACGCAAAGCACAGAGTAAAAATCAATAATGTGATGACTGCAATCACACACACACACATTTTAATAATAACATCAAGTACCAATGTCCTCAGTTCTCTAATCAAAAGACTCAGGCTGATTGACACAAACAGAGAAACAGTACTACAGACACCAAAGAAATTCAGACTATTGTTAAGGGGATATTTTAAAAACCCATACTCCATTAAGCAGGAAAACCTAAAAGAATGGATGAATTTTTGGATTCAGCCAACTCGCTATTTTAGACCTAGAAGAAATCAGCATGCTAAATAGATACACTCCAAATGAGAAGATTAAAAAGTAAATAAAAATCATTCCAGCTTAAAACAAACAAACAAAAAATAAAACAAAAGAACAGCTTAAGAAGGATTGGCCATAAATCATCTTTGAAAGTCTAGTAGAATTCTGTTGTCCACTAGACTTTCAAGGACTATTTATAGCCAATCCTTCTTTAACTGCCTTAAACTTAGAAACAGAAGGAACACTCCCAAACTCCTATGAAGTCAGTATCAATCTACTATCAAATCCGAGTAATGACACAAGACATAAAACCACAGACCAATACCCCCCAATGAATATAGGCTCAAAAATGGTCAATACATCCTTGCAAATAGAATGCAGACAAACTCAAAAATTTTATACACCACAACCACGTTGGCTTTATCCTTGGAATGTAGGGATCTCTAGACATGTGCAAGTCAATGTGGTAATAAACCATATAAATGGACTTAAAGACAAAAATCAAATCATCTCAGTATCTGCAGAAGAAACCTTTGACACAATTCAATACAACTTCATGGTAAAGGTCCTAAAAAATATGGAGCTAGAGGGAATGTACCTCAACATAATAAAAGCCATAGCCAACATCATCCTTAATGGAGAAAAGCTTGAAGCAATCTCACTTAAGTCAGAAAGGAGGCAGGAGGTTAAAAGGGCAGACTTCTTTTTAATGTTGTGCTCAAAGTATTAGCTAGAATAATAAGGCAAGAGAAGGAAATTAAAGGGTTATAAACAGGGAAAGAAGTCAAACTCTCCCTATTCACAGATTGCATGATATTAGAGATTCCAAAAATACTCTCAGAGAACATTAGACACAAACCCAAAAATATCAGCAGCGTGGCAAGATACACAATTGATTCTCACAAATCAATAGCTTTTCTGTAACCACCAATAAATATACAAAGAAGGAGATCATGAGCACACTCCCCTTCACGATAGCCTCAGAGAAAATAAAATATCTAGGAATAAACCCAACCAAGGAAATAAAGGGCCCCTACAATGAAAAATTTTTAACTGTTGAAGAGAAATACAGACACTAAAAAATAGAAAGAACCCTGTTTCGAAAAAAAAAAAAAAAAAGGAAAGAAATCCCATGTGCATAGATTAGTAGAATTAACATTGTGAAAATTTCCATTTTACCGAAAAATATTTACAGGCTTAATGCAATCCCAGCCAAAAATTCCCATCCCGTTCTTCACAGAAATAGAAAAAAATGTCTCATGAAATATTAGAAAGCTATCCACGTTACCGCTGTAATGGCATGGCACCAACAGACAGGCCAGCCAGTTCTCAGCCCAGCAGACTCTGACTTAGAGCTCTGAAATCTCTCTACCTGGCTTGCTAAGTTCCCATAGTGGGCCACTGCCATACATACCCCATGCTTCAAATCCCCACTGCTAGCTGGGGTGCACTTCTCAAAAACCCATGTTCTACCACTGTGCCTTTCTCTAGAACTCAATGGAGTCCGCTGGGTGAAGGAAAACACCACACAATCTTAGTTTAGAATCAACAGGTAACACAATCATTGGTCGCAGCAACTAGCATCCTAATTTGTAAGCTATTCTAAGTTATAAGTCCTCTGGTAATGGATCTCAATGTATCCACCACCTGAGCTGAGCTGAGGGCCTCCCCTGCCTACATTGTGCCCTTCATCATCTCTCCCATCCAAAAGGAAGTATCTTTCTCCTGCCTCCCCTCTTCTTCTCTCCAACCCAGAAGGCCCACCTACTCCTCACCCAGTGATTGGTCCCCTGAGATCTTTATTCATTAGCAGAAGGTTCGGCCACAGAAAAATATATTCTAAGATCCACATGGAACCACAAAAGACCCTAATAGCAAAACCAATCCTGAGAAGAAGGAAAAAAAAAATAGCTAGAAAATGAGAATGTAGTTCTCCCCCTGCCCCAGGGAGGCTGACTGGAGAAACAAACCATTCTTAATTGGCTGCATGCCCGGCAGTAGGTGCCAACAGAAAACAAACTCTGTGGCATCTTCAGAGGTTCCTTGTCTCATGATGTAATGTCAGGGCATTTCATTTCTTTTAAATAAAAATTTTATATGTACACATACATATACATTGCATATACACGTACATATATACACACCACAGAAGGGGCAAGAAGCCACGAGAACACTACCAGAAGTTCTTTGGTGCGTTTCTCTACACAAAGTCATAAGAAATGATGATCAGCCAAGAGTGGCAAGGCGAACCAATACCACCTAGTGTCGTCCGTCCACTGTCTGTTGGATTATATTTATACCTTTTTAAATATCATATTTTCTCTCAAGCACCTGCTCCAACAAAACACCGCATGCCCCCTTTCAAACAGCTTCCAGAAAGACACCACATGTCTGTTCTCAACAAAGGAACTTCTCATCTGTCTGCTTTAGTAAAAAACATTCTCTCATACGACCGTTTTCAGAAAAACATCACAGGACACAACCAAAAATTTCATTTCACAAAACAGACATGTAGACTGAGGGAACAAAATTGAAGACCCAACCATGAGCACTTGCAACTTCAGCCACTTAATACCTGGCAAAGATGCTAAAAGCATGTGTTTTGGAAATTAAAACATCTTCAAGTATTCCTGGGAAACCTGTATATTCTCACACAGAAGAATAAAATTAGACCCTGTATCTGTCACCTTGAACAAACGAACTCCGAATGGATCAAAGACCTAACCCTGAAACAACAAAGATGCTAGAAGAAAACAGGCAGTGCCCTACATGATATTGGTGTAGGAAAAAGCTTTCTGAATAGGACTCCATTTGCCCAAGAATTAAGACCAATGATTGACTAGGTGGACAATCAAATGGGTAGAGAGAAAGCTCACATAATAGGAGAAAATCTTTGCCAGCTCTATATCTGTCTAGGTTAGAGTTACTATTGCTGTGATGTAACAAAACTAACCTGGAGAGGAAAGAGTTGATTTGGCTTACACTTCCATATCACTGATCATCATGCAAGGAAGTCAGAACAGGAATTCAAACAGGGCGGAGACCTGGAGACAGGAGCTGAAGCAGAGGCCATGGGAGGGTGCTGCTTACTGGTTTGCTCAACCTGCTTTTTTATAGACTGGGATGGCACCACCCACAATGGTCTGGGCCCTCCTCTAATGCCCCACAGGCTTGCCCACAGCCCAATCTTATGGAGACATTTTCTCAGCAGAGACTCCCTCCACTCTGATGACTCTTATCTTGTGTCACATTGATATAAAATGAGCCAAGACAGTGGAGCCCTTGTCAACATGACACCCAAATCCTTCACTTCTCAATTAGAACCTTTCCCTTCTCGTTTATCTCAAGATGGCACGTGAATAGTGATATCACATTTTAAATATAAATAACGTTTTAAAGTCTCATAGTTCTTACAAACTCCAATACATTAAAACTCAAGTCTCTTGAAAATATCCAATCTCTTTTTAAAATCCCAAAATCTCTTTTAAATATTCAAAGCAATTCAGCTGTGGCTCCTATAAAAATCAAAATTAAATTAAAGTACCTTCTCACTTCGAGAGGGAAGAACCAGGGCATGGTTTTGAACAAAGCAAAACCAAACGCTAACAGTATAAGTACCTCAACAGTCAATGTCTAGGATTCACTCACCATTTTCTGGACCCCTCCAAAGAGCTTGGGTCACTCTTCCCTCTATAACACACACAGCTTTCTTCTAGCCTCCCACTGGCTTCATTCCACTGCTGCTGCTGTTCTTGGTGGCATCTCCAAAATGACAGGGTCTTCTGCAACTGGGCTGCACTTTCACCAATAGCCTCTCATAATAGGCTCTCTTCATGGTGCCAAGTCTTGACTTCTCTGCATGACCCCTTCAGTCCTGGGCCTTCAACTACCATTGAGGCTGCACTGTCACCAGAGAATCTGTGTGATGACGCTCAGGAAACACTTCCCAGAAGATTTTGCCTCAGTGATGCAGGTCTCTTCTTAATCACCACTGAGGTCTCAGTTTCAGCTGACCAGCACCAGGGATCCCAGCAGAACAGAAGGCTTCACTTTAGTAGTTCTGATATCTAGTTAATCACAACTGATTCTTCAATCCCAGCTGACCAGAACCACAGAATCCTAATTCAAAACAACAGATGGCCCCAATAGTGTCCTTAAACTTTCCTCTAAAACAAGCTAGGTCTCTGTCGTCTGTGTTGCTCTCAACACTCTTATCTTCCAAGCTCCCACAGAACACTTCACGGAGCACTGAACAGTCAATGCCTTTTCTAGCCCAACATTGCAAAGCCCTTCCACTATCCTCCCCAAAACAACATTGTCAGGTCTGTCCTAGCAGACCTGTGTGTGCCCCATTATCCTGGTGCCAAGTTGTCTTAGTTAGGGTTTCTATCAGTGTGATAAGATACCATTATCAAAGGAACTGGGGGTTTGCTCAGCTTACACTTCCACATCAAAGTTCATCACTGTAGGAATTCAGGACGACAACTTAAGCAGGACAGGAACAAGCTAGGAGCTGGTGCAGAGGCTATGGAGGGGTGCTGCTTCCTGGCTTGCTCCTCATGGCTTGCTCAGCCTGCTTTCTTATAGAATCCAGAACCACCAGACCAAGAATGGACCCACCCACAATGGGCTGGGCCTTCCCCAATAAGTCACTACTTAAGTAAATGTCCTCCAGGCTTGTCTGCAGCCAGATCTTATGGAGGCATTTTCTCATTTGAGGCTTCCTCCTCTCTCTAGTTTGTATCAAGCTGACATAAAGCAAGCCAGTATAGCCTCTGACAGAGATTATATCCAGAATATAGTAAGAACTCAAGAAACTAATAATCATAATATCCATTAAAAAAATAGGTCTTGGGACCTGAGGAGAGAAATATTTCAAAAAAAAATGTTCATCATCCCTAGCAATTTGAGAAATACAACTCAAAGGTGCCTGGATGTAAGTAAAAATGAGCCAGAAACTCTGCATGTTAATAAATAGATCCAGAAAAGATCATAATTAGTTTTCCAGACCTGGAAAAACCAACCAATGTTATATTGTGTCTGTGTCTCTCTCTCTCTCTCTCTCTCTCTCTCTCTCTCTCTCTCTCTCTCTCTCTCTCACACACACACACACACACACACACACAGGGATTTTAACTCTCCATCCTCAGACAGCGAGACCCCCTAACTAAATGCTTTCTTTGTAAATTACCTTTTGTGATGTTTTGTCACAGCAATAGAAAAGCAGCAAAGACTCCTCATCAAGAAAACTTCTCTTTGTAACGTATAGAAACCCTTACCGAAAACCACAACCAATCAAAATGAAGGACTGTAGAGCCCAGTCCCAATAGATACATCTAAAAAAAAAAAAAAATCTCTTGCGTCTAAGGCCCAGGGAACATTACAGACCAAGCTGAAAGAGTGTAAGGATTAAGGAGTCTGCGGTGAGACTGCATCTCCTAGTCAGGAAAGTCTTACCAACATGGCTACGTAAACAGCAACTAACAAGAAAAACAATAGGTGTGCTAAAGCAGACAGGGGAACCCCCACAACTCCTCAGTCCTACACAAGATACTACAGGTAACTAAAGAATACTTAGAGTGGGAAAAAAAATCATCTTCCCCAGGGAAGAGCCCAGCAGTTGGTTACCCATGCCAAATGGTCAGCGTTGAAAACATGCGTAAAGTAACATTATACAGACCAAGCAAATAATATTTAGGAATATATATGAATGTACATTATATATGCATATAATAAAAATTAATGAGAAAGGAGGCTATGAATCTGAGAGAAGGTAGAATTATATATGTGGGAGGGTTTGAAGGGAGGAAAAGGAGCAGAAAATGGTGTAACTATATTATAATATTATGAATAAAGGAAATAATTTAAAATAATTTTAAAAGTGAATAAAGATTAAAATAACCATTATGCACGTAGTAGCACCTAACAAAAGAGCCAATATGCTGCCAGCAAGATGAGATTAATTCAATGTATTCCTCCCAGTTTACCAGTCTTGTATTTCTTTATAATCATATTATCTACATCTACTTTGGGTCAATAGTAATTGTCTTAGTTTGTTTCTATTGCGGTGATAAAGACCACGACCAAAGTTAACGCAGTGAGGAAAGGCTCATTTCATTGCACTGCTTAGAGACTACCCTTAAGGGAAGTGGAGGCAGGAACGCCAGCAGAGGCCGTGGAGGAGGAGTGCCCCTTACTGGCCTGCTCAGTTCGCTTTCTTATAAACATCAGGACCACCCGCCCAGCACGGCCCTGCCCACATGGGATGGTCCCTCCCACATCAATCATCCCTCAAGCAAACGCCCTAGACTTGGCTACAGGCAATCTGATGGAGGCATTTCCTGATGGAGTCATTTTGTTCTCAGATGACTCTGGCTTGTACCTAGTTGATTAAAATCCACTCAAGACAATAGTGCTTTCCATGTTCTAAATTATATGGAGTATTTCATCGCATTAAACCTCTCTATAATTTGCCTTATTCTATACTTCTGCACACATCCTTCATCGGTTCTATTCGCACACTATGGATGCTGTTTGTGGACTCATTCATTTTCCTTACAGCTTTTCATTAAAAACTTTCCCCTAAATAACATAGTAAGAAAAACCCAGTTGGATACGCTTTAAGAAATTAGACATTGCGCCCTACACAGACCCATACGCTGCCACGCTCATTTCAACCCCAAAGGCATTATATTTTGTACCTGAAAACAACAAGCAATATTTGTGTTTTGAAAATAGCGTTACACAGAATATTTATTTATTTATTTATTTATTTATTTATTTATTTATTTATTACAGCAAATGGAGAAATGCTGAAGGCCTGGGTTTTAACTGAGTTCTCACTTCCGGTTTCTCACCCAACTTCAGGGCTCCTTGGCAGCCATGCAAATCTCTACAGCGTCTGATACCAGGGAGCAGGCAGCCTGTGGGCATCACCCCCTCTCCAGCTCTCTCTCTCTTCATGTTGGAAGCCTGTGGATTTACGGCGTTTTCCAGGGAGACTGTGCACTTTGGAAGTTGTTTATTCTACCTTCCACGGCGCGTTTAGGTGTCACAGGGGAGATTTCCAAGATGGCTAATCTGCCAACTTTCTGGAAGTAACAGTCTTAAAAGTACTCTACATATTCTATGTACGGGAAACAGCCATTTCCCACGAGAGCTTCACAATCAGAATAGCTGACGTTCTCATAAAACATCTGCTTCGGCTTCTTTGGGAGCACGACAATTTAATCAGAACAACTCATTGTGTTTCGATGTTAAATTTTATATGATAGTTTTCGGTTCCATGAATTTATTTATTTTTTTGTGTGTGTGGTTTTAAAATAGAGAATGACAGCATATGCTTAATAGTTTCAAAAAAGAGAAACAGCTAGAATGTTTTCCCCTCATTAGAACACAGAGGGGAAAGGCAGTTTGCTTGCAAGGAAACAGCAAAATGCTGAAGGAATGAAGGGGTGGGGCTGCGGAATCAGCCCTGAATTGGTTAGGTCAGGCTTAGAAAGAAGGAATAATTCTGAATTGGTTAACTAGTACAGACATGAGGAGGTCTGATTGTAGTGAAGTAGGGTTTTAATGTGCAACTAGAACCCTACGTGGTTTTTTTGTTTTGTTTGGGGTTTTGGTTTTTTGGTTTTTGTTTTGTTTTTCGAGACAGGGTTAAAGGCGTGCGCCACTACGCCCGGCTAGAATCCTACGTGTTGGCTAGTTTTATATCAACCTGACATAAACTAAAATTATCCGAGAGGAGAGAACCCCAGTTGAGAAATTCCCTCCATAAAGCCAGGCTGTGGACAAGCCTGGGAGAGATTTTTCTTAACTAAGGAGTCATGTGGGAGGGACCAGCCCTCTGGGGGTGGGGCCACTTCCGAACTGGTCATCCTGGGTGCTGATAGAAAGCAGACTGAGCCGGCCATGAGGAGTAAGCCAGTGGAGGATGGAGTGCGCAGCAGACTGCCTGTGAGTTGAATAAGCCTCAGTATGTGTTTCCCAAGCCCCTTCCCTGAAAGGTCATCGTGGCCACAGCTCTGTGGATTAACATCTGCATACAACTGCCATCTCCTGCCCACAAAGTCATTGGGCGATTCTAGTATCTCATTAACACTATTAACAGCATTAACATTAATACTAGGTCCTCAAGTTATTCAACTTGATAATTCTATTTTTCTAATTATGTTTTAAACTTTTTTTTTTTTTTTTTGGTTTTGTTTCTTTGTTTGTTTGTTTTTTCAGGGTTTCTCTGTATAGCCCTGGCTGTCCTGGAACTCACTTTGTAAACCAGGCGAGTGTGCACATATGACTGCAGTACCAAGGGTGGCCAGAAGAGGATGTCATATACCCTGGAGATGAAGTTACTGGTACTTGTGAGCTGCCCAACGTGGATACTAAGAACCAAACTCAGGTCCCCTGGAAGAACAGTTTGTTCTCTTAACAACTGAGCCCTTTCTCCAGCAGCTCCGCCAAGTTCTTGCTGCAATTCTGGCTGATACAACTGGAAGGGTATTTTTGGTGTAAGCTGAGGCTAAGAAAAGAAGGAAGGAATTATGCTGATGTAGTCAGCTATACTTTTTCAAAAACATTTACTTAGGCTGCAAAAGGAAAGAGAAATGGTAACAGATGCAGAATGGATGTGTGTGGGTGGATCTGTTACAAAATTTGGTCAGTCGCCCAGAAAAGACTAATAGTATTTGTCATGAATTAGATGAGGACATTAGGAAGATTGCTCCCAGATCTCCAGCTTGTATAACAAGAAGAGGCAACATCTGCAACATGCAGAACACTGGAGAGAACTGGGCTTCCAAGTGTAGGCGAATGCATAGTGAGTAGTCTATCTATCTTGGCTCCAAGGACGTTTGATATGAAAAGCCCCTGGGAAAAGCAAGACAAGGGATGTAGTCAGCTGGACTTAGGAGTCTTGGAAGGAAGGTTTGGAAGATGTAAGTTTCTGAGACATGGTCAACAATGCCTCAGAGAAACGTTTAGGAATGGAACTTGAGCAACCCCATTGTTTTGTTACTGGACAGAGGAGAGGTACAAAAAGAAGTGTCAAAAATAAAACGTCAGTAGGCTGGGCAGTGGTGGCACATGCCTTTAATCCCAGCACTTGGGAGGCAGAGGCAGGCAGATTGCTGAGTTTGAGGCCAGCCTGGTCTACAGAGTGAGTTCTAGGACAGTCGGGGGTTATACAGAGAAACCCTGTCTCAAAAAAAAAAAAAAAAAGAAAGAAAAGAAAAAAAGAAAAGAAAAAGAAAAAGAAAAGAAAAAGAAAAAGAAAAGAAAAAGAAGAAAAGGTGGAGAAAACACATAGCACCCAGCTGTGTGACACAGTGCATTGTCTCGTGTAAATATCTGACAGATGAGGAATATTTTTCCTGACATGCACACTTGCCTCCCCTACTGGTGACAACCCATGTTTTCTCTGTGATTTTCTTCACCAAAAGCAAAGCAGACATTCTTCATTCATTCATTGCACAAGTTATGTCAGGTTCATGTTGCTGTAATCAAACACCTAACAGAAGCAATTTAAGGGAGGAGAGATTGATTTGGGCTCGTGGTTCCAGAGGGATCACTCCATCATGGAGAGGAAGGCATGCTACTGATGTGGCTTGGATCACAGCAACAGGAGATCTTTGCCTGCCACTTTTTAATACCTCGGTGGATCAGGAAGAACATTGCTGGGGCCAGAACCAAAAGCAAGTATTACTTCTTGAGCTCTCTGGTTATCTACTTCTTAGCTGTCATAGGCCCAAGGGCTCCACAGCATCCAGTAGTACACCTGGCTGAAGACAAAGAGTTTAAACAGCTGAGCCCTTGGGGACATTTCGGGTTCAAACCATAACATAGATACTTATGGTTATTAATGTAGAGTTATACATGTTAGGAACACTGGCTAATACTGTGTACAAAGGTCTTGTCCTTATGAAAGAGTCACTCTGGTAGGAAAAGATAAGGCTGGCCCAAGCTGTTAAACATGTCTTAAAATAGGCTTGTAGAGTAAACTCCCTGACCATGAGGTGAGTTAAAAATCCCCACTGGTATCTGGACAGATGCTTTATAAACTCCCAACCTTGTGAAACCGGCTCTGAGTCCTTGGCTCTCTGTCCAGACCTCAGGCTCTGTCCTTCTGTATCTCTGTGGTTTGGGAGCAGTTCTACTTCCCTCTGTCATCGTTACATTTGCTGCGAATAAACAGGGCTCATCAACACATTAGCAGCGGTCACAAGGATCGGCTGTGATGGTTTACAGGAAGTGTATCACAGCAGTGCCGGCACACTGTGAAGACTGAGCACGTATGTATGAGTGGTGTCCCTGGCTATGTCTAATGAAACCAGCACTTCGAGTTTTTAGTTGGGGACAGTGGAGAGGAGAGATCTTGGGACAGGCACAGCTTTATCTGCTGGACAGTTAGTGTACTTTCTCAACTTTGTACCACCTTCCCATACAGGATACACTGTACAGGAATAATACCTCACTTACTGCATCATTGTGAAGGTGAGACCAATACATATAAAGCATTTAAAACAGCACTTGGGCAATCAGCAAACACTAAGAAGACATAATCCAGGTGTGTTGAAGAAGCAGTATGCTATAGCCATAACTTGGCCTAAAACTCAAGAGCCAGCAAGCAGGAGCAGGAGGCTCCAGATACTGCTTGTGTCTTTGACATGGATTTGGGAGGGAGGGGAGAGCTGTTGATAATAAACACAGTTATTTGAACACTTGGGGGAAAGATAAAAACAGGTAAGTGGGAAAGAGTCAGTGCCTGAGACGGGTGATTTGCTATTTTACCAATAATGAATGCTAAATTGTTACAGTGCCATAGCTTAATATTTCTCTAGATGGTGTGTGTGTGTGTGTGTGTGATCAGTAATTGTCACAGGATTTATCTTCCACTGGCCCACTGATTCCAGAAGACATTGCTCCTAGAAACTGCGTTGTATATGGCAACAGCTTCGATCTCTGCGATTGCGTTGGCTCCTGGGGGCTGGTGCCGTTACTCTAGGGTAGGATATGGGCAATGCCTCATTTTGTTTCCCAAATAGCCCAGTTTATTTCGGTCTGCAGCTGTGACTGAGAACTGTCTTAGGAGAAAGAGAGAGTTTCAGAATCCAAATCAGTGGTCATCAAAACTCTTTTCCTTGCAGCTGCTAGCTACACAGGGTGCATCAGCACACGGAATAATGCCTGAGCTTTTCTGTCACGTCACTAAAAGCTGACTTCAATTTCTTTGGCTCCCATTTAGCAAAAAGAAAGGAAAAAGAAGAAAAAAAAATCTTTTCTTCTGTACATCCAACCAATATTTACTGAGTATGTGCGACAGGACAGCATTGTCTTTAGTTTTAGGTGACTAGCTTTATATGTGGTAAAGGGACTTGTGCCCTCGCAGTTGCTTAATGCACTGATTCATGGTTTATGTATTTCAAGTTCAAAGTACAATTTGTAACTGGTTAAAAATCAATTTGTGGATTTTTTTTTTTTTATTTTGAGAGATGAGCTCACTATGTTGCCCAGGCTTAAATTATAATCCTCCTGCCTTAACAACCTAAATACTGGGTTTCAGGTATGTACCACTGTGTCTGAAAACTTATGAATTCTCTAGGTAAAATTGCCTTCTCAACTTTTTAATTGTAGTAAAATATATACAGCAACGAAAATCTTAGCATTTCTTCAACATGAAGAGGTTAATCACACCCAAGAAAAGAGTAAGTAATCCAAGACCAGCACATCAAAAATGGAAAAATAAACCCCACATCATAACAACAAAATAATAGGAATCAACGGGTCAGGGCTCATTGACAGCTCTTAACACCCATAGCCTCAACTCCCCAGTTAGAAAGACATAGACTAACAGATTGAAATAAAAAGCAGGATCCATCCTTCTGCTGACTGCAAGAAATACATTTCATCATCAAAGATAAACCTCACCTCAAGGTTAAAAAAAAAAAAAAAGGATGGTGTCTTAGCTAGGGTTGTATTGCTGGGAAGAGACATAAGGAACACAGCAATTCTTAGAAAGGCAAGCATTTCATTGGCGCTGCCTTACAGTTTGAGAAGTATTGTCCATTACTGCCATGTGCCATGGTTGGACATGGTACCATGTGGAAGACATGGTACTGGAAGAGGAACTGAGAGGTCTACATCTTGATGCACAGGGAGCAGAAGGAGACTGTATGCCACACTGGATGTTGCTTAAGCATATAAAATCTCAAAGCCCACCTCCACAGTGACACAATTCCTCAAACAAGTCCACACCTAATCCAACAAGGCCACAACTTCTAATGGTGTCAGTTCCTATAGCCAAGCATTCAAACACATGAATCTATAGGGGTCATTGCTAGTCAAACCAGCACAGATGAAAAAGTCTATTGTAGGGAAAAGGATCCAAGAAGTATGACAGAGTAGCCATTTTAATATTTGACAAAATAGACTTCAAACCAAAAGTAGTCAGCGGAGGTAAGAAAGGACAGGACATACTCATGAAAGGAAAAACCCACCAAGAGGACACTGCAATTCTAAATATTAATGTACCAAACATAATGTCATTCAAGGTCATAAAAGAAATATTACTCCAGTGAAATATCATGTATTGACCCTAACACGGTGATAATGGCTGAATTAAATACATACCCTACTCTTACCATTAGACAGGTAATCCTGACCAAAAAAAATCCCAGAGAAATGCTGGAATTACGTAATTTCATTAAATGGACCTAGCAGATATTTATAGAACATTTCATTCAAACACAAAAGAATATTCTTTCTTCTCAGTATTCATGTGACTTTCTCCAAAACTGACCTCATACTTGGACTCAAAGCAAACCTCAGCAGATATAATAAAGTGGAAATAACACAGTGCACCCTGTGCTAATCTCATCACCATGAAATTTACTGGATATCAACAACAGAAACAAGAGAAAGCAGGCAAGATCACTGAAACCGAACAACTCATTACTGAAAGAAAAATGGGACAAGAGAGAAATCAAGGAAATTAATGAAAATAAAAACATGAGCAGGGCAGTGGTGGTACACCTTTAATCCCAGCACTTGGGAGGCAGAAACAGGTGGATTTCTGAGTTCGAGGCCAGCCTGGTCTACAAAGTGAGTTCTAGGACAGCCAGGGCTACACAGAGAAACCCTGTCTCAAAAAACCAAAATAATAATAATAATAAAAAAATAAAAAATAAATCAGATCTTGTATTAGCAATTTAACAGCACACCTGAAAGCTACTGGAAGGAAGGAAGGAAGGAAGGAAGGAAGGAAGACAGACAGACAGAAAGAAAGAAAGAAAGAAAGAAAGAAAGAAAGAAAGAAAGAAAGAAAGAAAGAAAAGAAAAGAAAGAAAAAGGAAAGAATACCCCAAAAGAGTAGACTGCAACAAATAATAAAATTTAGGCCTAAAATCAATGAAATAGAAACATTACCACCAATAACAAAAAAAGCAATGCAAAATTGCAAAATATCAGTGAAATGAAGAGTTGGTTTTTTGAGAGAAATCAATGAGATCAATAAACCCTCAGCCAAATTAACTAAAAGTTTAAGAGAAAAGTTTTAAATTAATAAAATTAGATATGATAAGGGGGTATCACAATGGACACCAGTGAAATCCAGAGAATCATAAGGACATACTTTGACAATCTGAACTCCTAGCTGGGCAGTGGTGGCTCATGCCTATAATCCCAGCACTTGGGAGGCAGAGGCAAGTGGATTTCTGAGTTTGAAGCCAGCCTGGTCTACAGAGTGAGTTCCAGGGCTATCTGAACTCCAGCAAACTAGAAAATAACAACAAAAAAGGGGAATTTCTTGCTATATACAGCCTACCAAAGTTCATTGAAGATCAGATAAGCAATTTAAACAGACCCATAACCCCCAGTGAAATTAAACTAATATTTAAAAGACTCCCAACCCCAAAGAACCCAGGGACAGATAGATTTAGCACAGAATTCTACCAGACCTTCAAAGAAATTTAATGCCAATACTCCTCAAATTAGTCCCTAAAATAGAAACTGGAGAAAAGATTTTCTAATTCTGTGAGGTCATTGTTTATCTGATACCTTAAGCACACAAAGGCCCAACAACAAAAAGAAAACTACAGAGCAATATCCTTTATGAACATAGATGCAAAAATTCTCGGTGAAATACTTAGAAGATAAATTCAAGACTATATTTAAAAGATCATCCATCATGATCTAGCAGGTTTTATCTCAGAGAAGCAGGGACAGTTCAGAATATATGACTCAATAAAGGTAACCCGCCATCTAAACAGGGTGAGAGGAAAAAAAAAAGAAAAACCATGATTATTTCATTACATGCAGAAAGGCCTTTGACAAAACTCCAACACCACTTCATGATAAAAGTCTTGAAAGACTAGGTATATATACAGGTATATAACACAATAAAAGCAATATACAGCAATCCTGTAGTCAACATCAACCTAACCAGAGAGAAACCCAAAGCATTTCCACTTAAATAAAAAACAAGACAATGTAACCTCCCACAGCCTTGAAGCAGGCTGATTCAGACCTTGCTGCCCCTGAATATGAGATCACCTGCGGTGTAGCCTTCCCACTTAGAAGGCTCCTTTGTTATGTCAACTGTCACTGTACTTCTGCAAAATCCTGCTGCCTGCTGAGATACCCTTGAGACATTCCAGAGACACATCCTGCACATTGCCCATGTGTCCTCTTTAGGCTGGATCCAGGTGCCAAGAATGGATTGGCGGGGGATGGGCCTACCATCTTTATAAGCACAGACTCTCAGTAAACTTCAAGGGGCCTTGAACAGAGAACTTTGTCTTGGCCTCCATTATTTCTCTCGCCGTTTACTCCCATACAGCTCAGTCCTCCCACTCGGGAATCCAGTTAGCGTAGGCCGCAGGCGACTTACAAGACAATGTTGTCCACTCTTTTCATATCTATTCAATATAGCTAGGGTGATATATAACAATCTTCCTAAAATAAAATATTTACATATATAATAGAAATCTAAATGGAGTCATCAAATCACAGAGGAAACAGTGCCTCAACTAGACATCTTTTGTCACCAAGTAAAACATTGTGTCAGGAATAGGCTACAGTGAGGTGAGTCATTGGACAGTGGGATCCCATGGGAACCCCCAAATAGCTCAAGCAATTTTCAAGGTTGCTCTCCACAAACTAATGTTAAGGCTCTATTTCTACAGAAAGTATTTGCATATCTCATTGAACACAGAGAGGCTGAGCTACTGCCTATGGAGAGCCTTCAACCCTGCAGACTAGTGGAAGATACTCTACATTCTACAGAGGAAAAAAGGAACCATCACTACAGCCATAAACACTGTGATCTATAAAAAGGATCTGCATATGAGATATGTTGGTATAATAGTGGCAGAAATGTTGTGGGATTAACCAATCACCTTCTGATTTAAGGATCTAAGAGTTGGGACCCATGCCTGATGCCCATTGCTCCGATGGCCACAAACCTTAGACTGGATAGGCCCTGGACCTAGGGGAAGACCAAATATGACTGACTTCTTGTGACATTCTACAATACCAATAGATCAGTGCCTAGCTCAGATTTCTTCTTGCAGTAGCTTCCTCTTGCATTAGGTGGGAACTAACACAGAGACCCAGAGCTAAACAATGTGCCCACAGTGAGAGATTTTGAAAGACTCACTTTTTTTTCCCCTTTGGTTTTTTTCAAGACAGGGTTTCTCTGTGTAGCTCTGGCTGTCCTGGAACTCACTCTGTAGACCAGTCTGGCCTCGAACTCAGAAATCCACTTGCCTCTGCCTCCCAAGTGCTGGGATTAAAGGTGTGAGCCACCACTGCCCAGCTGAAAGACTCACTCTTTTGGGATGCCTTCATCAAACTCCCCATCAAGATTCAGGGAACAATAAAGAAGAGGAAGCTTGTAGTGGGTTTAGTCTAATGCTGCCTGTATTATGTTAATTTGGATCCCCCAAATTGCATGAGAATACACATGTCCACACACAAGACACTGAATGAATCACTTTTCTGACCCCCATCTAAAAATTAACACTCCACAGGGCTCCCTTCTTACCACTCAAAGAAGAAGAATAAATTGATGTAAAATTTATGATCTAGCCTCCCCAAATCATGCTTCCTATTCTTTTACAAAATATAGCCTTTTAAGGTCACCATTCAAAAACCATTTCACTAAATAAGAATTAACAAAACTTTAAATGTTAATTGTTCATAGTCTCTAATAGTTAAAACAGGATTCATTGTTTTGAAGGATCTATTTTTGCATTACTTGCAATTTAAACTATGATTGCATGTATTAAAATATCTTCATATGGGCAGTGTCATATGTATACTCACTTTGTAAACAACAAACTTAACTATGTTTCATATGTATGCTACACCTCAATAAAATGTATTTTAAAACAGATTACATAGAGAAGTATATAGTAATAATCATGGAAAATATATATTTACAGGTTATATCACAAGCCAAAAATGAGTTTTCCTAATACTATGTAGAGTTTGCAAGATAAAAATGGAAAGGGCCCACAACATTAAAAATATTAATGTGTAAAGAATATGAACTTGTTTTCAGTGAGATGGCTCATTGGGTAAAGGTACTTCTGCCATGGGCTAGACTCAGCCGGTCCCTCAACCTACAGGAGAATCAGGGTTCTGGTACTCAGGTGGGCAAGGACTTGGTGGAAAATGACAAACATGTTCATAGACATGAACACCAGAGAGAGTGTTGGATCTGAATGTAATATCTCAAAGTGAGCATCAGACTTATATTACAGAAGAAAACAAGGAAGTTAGGTGATACATTAAGGTCATCCAAGGTACATTGAGGTTACCCGATGCAAAATGACTCTACACGAAACAGAGAAATGCATACATAAAATGTAGCAGGAACCGGGCAGTGTTTACAACTGAGATAAAAATCAGCTCTACCTAAGGTCAGCTTATTCTTAGAATCCAGGGGCAAGGTCTTCATACCCTTGCCATAGTTCCAATTCTAGTCTATTGTATAATCCACCTTCTCTCTAGGCCATTATAAATTCCTGTATATGGGAATGACTCAGCTGTCTTAGACCACAACCCACCTTCCTCCTAGGCCATTGTAAACTCCTGCATATGGGAGTAACTTAGTTGTTATTTTATGTAACTGTAGAGAACCTTCATTTATCAGAGGAACCCACCAAATTTATTTTAATATGTAATGTAGTCTGCCATACATGGCTGTAATGAGAATTCTAAGTTTACTTTGTTGAACTAGCCCTGAGATTTCTACTCTAGTCCAGTAAACGGCAATGCCTGATTTCTTTTACTATCTTTCTGTCAACACTGGAGGCAATTTGTCTGAATGAGTAGCATTCTTACTAAATTCAAACCCAAGGTTGGCTCAACGTATTTCCTAGGATATTGGAACACTGGTGGAGGCCAATCTAACTTAGCTATTTGTCAAATCATTCCTTGGAGACACTTATAATAAAACAATACTAAAGGAAAGCACGCAAAACTCAGGGACAAATCTTAAACACATCTGTGTTATGGGATGCCGAAGAACTTCTAGGAGACTCTTTTCTGTGAAACTTTTTGCCTCAGGACTGTGGCCAAGCTTTTGGGCTTGTCACACAGATTGCACTGGAGTGGGTGTGGCATACTTCCTGCTTGATGACCTGAGTCAAACTCCTGCACCCACATGGGGGAGGAAGAGAACTGACTCCCACAAGCCACCCTCTGATCCCCGTGTCCACATTAACACTTCACAGGGGTATACTGAGCCATGAACATGTAAGATAATGGTCAATCTTCTTTAAAAAGGGAAATACAAATAAGATCTGATTGATATGCCTTATTTGTCTATGAGATTGCTAAAATTATGGCAAGATCAACATCAACAGGTAGATGTGCATGTTATAGGGTGATATAAGCTGGTGCCACACTCACCAAAGACAATTTTATGATAACTACCACATGTGCAAATGGACTTTCTTTGGCCCAGTGATTGCACTTCTAAAAGCTCAAGTATTCGGAAACTGACACACATATCAGGATATTTATGGTAGCAATTCTTGCAAGTGCTCATGATGGAAAACCACCTAAATCTAATAGTGATGAGCTCCTAGATAATAGCACAGTCCTGAATTAAATCAACCCTAGAAAGAATGGGGATGTTCTTAGGAACTGATAAGAAAATATCTATGATATATTGTTGGCTGAAAATAATAACAGGGTACAATGGCAGAGTATATAGTTAAACTACCATCTACAAAAGACAGAGATGCAATATATTAATATTTGCTGGTTATATACAAAATATCCTTAGAAAGATATCCCAAAAATTTGTTATTATTGACATATCAGAAAGGGCCACTGGTTGGTGTGGGTGCCAGGGCTCAAGGTGGAGCTTTTCTTTAAACTGGTTCTGAACATGTTGAATATTATACTAAGTGAATTTATCTATAAAATGATAGGCTTTTAAAATATGTCCCCACATTTCTATCTTTCCAAGTGAATCTGAGATGCCTTCCAGAACAGAATAAATCTGAACCACAGTAGATACACAGGATCAGGTCGAGGGGTTGATTTCTTCTGCCTTAAGGGAACTGCAGGGTGGGGATGTGGAACAATATTAGTTTCTTCAAAGAATCCTCAGAGCCAGTCACAGAATATGGCTACTCAGATCCTAACTCAATCTCATATTCACTGCTCATCTTTCTGAAGAATGTTCTTTCTCAAATACTTCTATTCACAGCACACAGAAGACAGTTTTTATATTAAGACAAATTAGCTTTCTGGGTTTGTGTCATGTCTTATTTAGGGTGCTCGGCGTCATGTTGATAAGCCTCTGAAAATTATCTAAACTAGGTTTAGCAGTAAATTATCAAATGGCATGGCTGGACTGCCATTTGATGAACTGTCCAACACAAAAATTAAACACATTAAAGCGCTGAGTTAAAAATCAGACCATGTGAGCCTTCAGTGGGTCCCAGTGCTAAGAGACTTAGGAGAAATACTCATCTTTCCAATAGGATAGAGTGGTCATTTTGTCATCATTTGGATTCACATGAATGTACAAAGCAGACACTTTTCAGATGCGCTTCTTAATACGAATGGACGAGGCACTTAACTGAGGGTTCTCTCTGCCTCAGGAACTTTGACTATTGAATTTGACCACTGTAAGAGTTAGCTTAATTGTCTCTTATTTTCTAAAGAAGAAGCAAAGACCCAAAAAGAAGCCTATAGATTCACAGCAACGATTCAAACAAATTCAAGTCAACACAAGTGTAAGAAGCCCATGTTCCAGGGCTGCCAACAGAATGTGAAGCACTGCCTTCTCCCAGTTCAGGTCAGACTCTAGGGGTACGTACATCCCATGTGAGAATCATGTCTACTTATCTTCTTCTAACCAGGAAGATGCGCAAGGCCCGCCTCTATTCAAAGACATTAGTTAATTAGGATTTTTGAGACAGGGTCTGCCTCTGTCATCCAGACTGGCTTCAAACTCCCGATATAGTCCAGGCTAGAGTGAGATTCATGGGATTCCTGTGTCAGCTTCCTAAAGACTGGCTTTATAGATGTAAATAAACCACCACGAACATTATGAAAATAGTATCCCTGTTTAAAATGTTAAAGTGTTCATTTTGTGTCTGTTTTTCTTGATGGCATTCAAGATTGTATTCTTAGCTGTATTATAATGCATAGGAAGAAAATGTGGTTGTGTTTTTCATATAGTATATCACCTGAAAGCACAAAATATGCATTAGTTGCTTGTGGATGACATGGCCTAGATATTGATTCTTAGCTGTATTATAATGCATAGGAAGAAAATGTGGTTGTGTTTTTCATATATTATATCACCTGGAAGCACAAACTAATGCATTAGTTGCTTGTGGATGACATGGCCTAGATATTGAACATTTCTTCACCCTGTAATTTCTGGTATTTCCCCACCTTGGTTACAACCAACAGTACATAGGGGTATATGTTATGACTGTACATATATCATACTTCTTAGTAAATTTACCCCGGGACTTAGCATGCACTCACTATTTTTGTGCAATTCAGTTACATAAGTATTTGTTTTGTTATAAAATACTAACAGGTTCTGGGGAGAAGTGTGAGAACCACTTGTGCTTGTATCCCTAGTGCCTACTAAGAGTTGGCCACAGCAGCCAGTATCTGCAACCCTAGTTCTGGAACAGTAGAGATAGGTCATAGGTCATTGGCCAGGTTCCTAACCAAACTAATAGGCTCTGGGTTCAGTGAGAGATTTTGTTCCCCAGAATAAGTTGGAGAGCAATTGAGGAAGACCCCCACATTAACCTCTGACTCTATGTATATGCACACACATGTATGTGCACCCACATGTACACACCAACCTAAACACAGACAGACATCACACACTCTGGCAGACAGAAATGACAAACTTGTTAAAAATCTGAGGATGTAAGTTTCTTAAATCTTGATCTAAAGTTACCACATTTGATAAATATTATCCTAAGGTAAATTTTTTTCTTCTTTGGTTTATAATTGTGAGAGTTTTAGCATGTGTATAAATTGTGTTCCCCCTCCCTTACAATTGGTATAAAAAACAGTAGCTTATATGCTTTTATAGTAATTGTTCTCTATAAACAATTGAATTTCTTTACATATTCTTTATTTGAAATATGCATTCTCTTCATTACTCCTTCATAGAGGCTTCGCTGGTTTTCTATCGTATTATAATCAGTTACATAAAGTTGCAATGGCTGTATAGAACATAGGTTTATTGGCTAAATTCCTTTGGATTAGAATCTCCCTGTGAGATAGTTAGATCCTCTGTTCAGGGTCTTACCCGATTGGAATTAAAGTGTTGGTGGGGAGTGATGTTGGCTGATATTCAGAGCCATACTCCCTACTCACTTCAGGTTCTGAGGACCAAGGACCTCAGGGCTGAGAGAACATCCTTCTAAAGGAGCAGTTCTTAACATGGATGTCTGCCTGTTTGAAATCAAGGAGAAAGTGTCTGCCGACTTCTGTCTGTGGACTCCCCCGGTCCAGCCTAGTCTTTCTAGGGTATGTCCCCTCTAACTAATTCACAGCCCACAGAATTAATTAGCCTACCTTAGCTGCATCTGTAATCTCCCTTGCTCTATAATAAGACAGTCATCATCATGACACCTGATCTATACCCATAGATTCAGACCATATGCAGGGGAGGGAATCACACTGGAAGGGAGCCCTAGATCAGGACATACAAACCTAGATCTTGGAATTCTGCCACAGATATCTACAGAAAAGTTCTCTAAAATGTCGTGTGTGTGTGTGTGTGTGTGTGTGTGTGTGTGTGTGTGTGTGTGTGAAGTTAAACTTGAACCAGGTATGACAGCCACACAGAGCCATGCTTAGCGTAGTAGGAAAACAGCTACTCACACTCAGGCAAAATTCCTTCTGTGACGGGGACTACTTGTTAGATCTCCTGAGCTCTTTGAAGAGAAGTTAGTATTCTAAGTTTGTAATGTAATCTACCATTTCACAAAAAAAAAAAAAGAAAAGAAAAGAAAAAGAAAGAACTAAAAATTTAAACAGTTTTACAATTTACATTTTAAAAAAGTTAAGCAAAAGAATGGATAGTTTGGGGACCACATTCATGCTACTGTCTCTCACTTTACAGAACTGTCCTAGTGTGAACCCCAAGCTGTATAATATAAATAAATTTCCCAAGTTAGGAGACCTGCCCATGAGTCACTCAAGTTCATGTCAGGATTTCAAGTAGCACTCAGTTCCCATGGTGCCTAGCGCCTCCTTCACCTAAGTATCCGTCAGTTTGTCCCACTGTTATGTGTCCAAATAATCCACTTGAAATCGAGAGTGTTTTAAAGAGGTTAATAATTTCTCAAGACATTTATTTTTAAAATTTAAAAAAAGAAGAAGAATGTCATCTTTATTTTGAAATCAATAGCCACAGGGCAGGTTTTCATAATGGGTCTCTCTACCAGGGTATATTTCAACAAGTTTTAGTAATAATTTACATATTGCTTAAAAAAAATCTGCCAAGAGAGTACCCAGAAAAAACATGCTAAAAAGCAAAGGATCTGCTTAATTAACTCATATCACATTAGACATTTATGTCAAGTGGGTACTTGGTGGAGTTTGACATCAGGACAAATATAATAATAATAAAGACGTCTCTCAGGACCTTTCTGTAATATAAGAAATTACTACCTCAAGAGTGCTTTGCATGTAGAATCTGCTTTGTAAATCTCAAGTACTATTTATAACTAATAACCTTGAATGCCTTTGACATTAATCAAACATGATCTAATTTGATGTGAATCAAAGTTGTCCATGGTCAAAGAGTAGTATACATGCAGAATATCATACTCAATGAGTCTAACCAAATGTGTGTTTGTGTGTGTGTGTGTGTGTGTGTGTGTGTGTGTGTGTGTGTGTATGTGTGTGTATAAAATAACATAGTTCTAAAGCCTATGGAAAAAGTTGTGCAGGTTTTTTGTTTGTTTGTTTGTTTGTTTGTTTGTTGTTAAGCTACAAATTTTTTAAATTGTAAAAACAGTCAACAGAGGTCAACAATGCAAATGCTTTCTCAGGACATTTCCCCTTGGTTCCTAAACTTCCAAGCTTCCATCAGCGTGTCTCTGGTTTTCATGGTCCTTTCAAACTTGCTTACTGACTACATGTATATGTTGCTTTGAAACAAACACAAATCCAAGAGGAAAACCAACCAAAACAGAAAACAGGAACAAAGCCCCCCCAAGCCATGTTCCATTGTGAATTTTGTTTGTTTGCTTGTTCATATTTTCTACAGGGAGACATATTTAGTTCCTACACTTCCAAAACTGAACAGAAAAGTAAAATTAGTACTTCAACCACATAGTGAAATATCAATGACTCATCCATTCACAAGTTACTGAATCAAACCCCAGGACTTGGTCATTTCAGTTCCTTTGGAAGCCCTAAAAGAAGTCAGCACAATGGTGATGCTAACATCTGGGAAACCAAGTCAAGGAGAATGAGTTCAAAGCTAGCTTGGGCTAAATAGAAACTTTGAAGCCAGCATGACCTATGGGACAAAACTTAAAAGACCTAAAGAAATGAATACCCACAAGTCTTCGTAGGCCTAGAACATCCATAGATGTTTCCAAGGACACATTCAGGCAGCTTCTATTTCACTGGAATTAAGGAGTGCTGCTTTCAGAATGCTTGCTACTTATCCTGGCATTAAAACTACCTCTGTTAGAATACTCAATAATAAAAAGATAAGCCAATTAAAAAATGGACAAAGGAAACAAGCATATATCCTTGCAAAGAAAATATTCAGTAAATGGAAAGATACTCAAAATCAAAATTGTCAGCTTAAGAAAAGAGGGAGGAGCACTGCACCCACGGTGATGTCTAGAACCATGGTGATGTCTAGAACCACGGTGATGGCTAGAACCACGGTGATGGCTAGAACCACGGTGATGGCTAGAACCATGGTGATGGCTAAAACCACACGCTGGCCTGCAAGGCTAACGACCTCAGCTCAACTCCAGGATTCATGTGTGGAGGGAAAGAACCGACTCCTGCAAGTTGCCTTCTGACCTCTACTTGTTTGTGTGTTGTTGTATGTGTATTCACAAAGAATAAATACATATAAGCAGTAAAAAAAAAGTTGTTGAGCTGGCAGTGTAGCTCAGAGATAAAGCACTTGCCTGGTGTGTGAGGCCCTGGCTTCAAGGCCGAGTACACAAACATCTAAGGAACTGTAGGCATGAACATCAAGAAATTAGATGTCTGCCCAGCACTAGGGAGGCAGAGGCAGGCGAATTTCTGAGTTCAAGGCCAGCCTGGTCTACAGAGTGAGTTCCAGGACAGAGAGACCCTGTCTCAAAACACACACACAAAAAAAAAAAAAAAAAAAAAGAAAAAGAAAAAAGAAAAAGAAAGAAAAAAAGAAAAAGAAAAGAAAAGGAAAAAGAAATTAGATGTCTTGGGAATTACATAGTCCATTGTTTTCTTCAAAGGATAGAAAAACTCACAAAAACTAGAACAGATTTTTTTTTCTAAATAAAAATAGGATTTGTTAAAATGCAGACATTATAACCCTCTTACACTACTGATAGAACAGTATAACATTATATTAATTAGTAGTTTCTCAAAGTCTAGAAACAGAGTAGCCATATGACCTAGCAATATGCCCATATGCATAGATATAACCATATAACCATAGATATAACCCAGAGCAGGTGCCCGCTGCAGCATTATCCATAAAGGCTAAAAAGTAGAAGAAGCCAAGTGCACAACACATGTACAACACACAAATATTACTCATCTGTAAAGAGGAATGACCTTCTAACATATGCAACAGTATTAATAAACCTTGTAAGCATTAGGTAAGTGAAATAATTCATGCATAAAAGCATCCCTATTATATGATCATTTACAAAGAGGTTTACGTAGCTAGGCAACCCCACAGTCAGAAATCACAGTGGAGGATCCTATGGATTGGAAGTAGTTTTTAGTCTAAAAGAGAAACTCTTTAAAGAGATCTAATTTGGGAGGGAAACAGGCTTCAGGTTGAAGAGGTCTGAGGAATAGTAAAGCAAGCTCAAAGGGCAGAGGCAAACTAAATCTGGGGAACTATCCTTGGAGCTAATTATAGTCAGAAAGTGGAACCATTTCCCTAAAGAGGTAATTATCATAAACTCAGTCGTGACATTCAGAGGGAAATTAGAGTTTTCAGAGATGTGGTGCTCATTCTTTGGTTCGAGAAGTTCTGAATTCATTACCCTCTCCCCCCTGGACTCTTTGCCTCTTGTGAGGTTCTCCATTTCATCTGAGATCCGGTCTCCAGAGCTTTACAGCTGTGTGCCTAGCTGTGTGCTTAGCTGCTGGTCTCTATTTTACCAGAGGCATTCACTAGAATGCCTGACTCAAAACTGCACCAGGCTGGCAATACTTATACAATATGATTTTTCTCATAAAACCAATGTAAGAAATGCTGAAATTCCTGTTTAAATTTCATTTCCTCCTTTTTTCTTTTTTCTCTACCCCAAATCTCACCTTTTCCAGACTGGCCTCACCATGTAACTGAGAACAGCCTTGAATGTCTGATCTCCCTGTTTTCAACACCGACATGTGGGAATTACAGGCTTGTGCCAACATACCTGGTTTATATGTGCAGTGATCAAACCTAGGTAACACTCAGCTACGTCCCCATCCCCTGACAATTTCCAAAGAACATTATAGATCGGTAAAAAATCAGAGTTTCTTATACTAGACAGTTAGCATTTTGCAAAAGTTTTGGTACATTGTAAGATGACTGTGTCACAAAGAAAAATTTCAAAAAGTCCTTCATTTTTCTCTTTCTCCCTAAATTCCAATAAGACAGCACTAAAAGCATAAACAAAACAAATTACATCAGTGATGGAAATATTTTGAGAACTATCTAGAGAACTGAAAAGGAGGATAGCCTACTGGTGGTCTAAAGGAGTGTGAGGTCCTTCCTGCCTCCATCTGCACCCAGAAGGTGGGGCTGTGCCTCAGCCCTCTGTGCACTGTTCCTGCCAGGGGAGAGCTGGTCTGCCAGGAGTGCTAACATACGCTTGCAGATCCCACAGGAGGAAGAAGCTCCAGTAAGAGACAGCAAGAACATCTAACACCAGAGATTACCAGATGGCAAAAGGCAAACACAAGAATCTTACCAACAGAAACCAAGACTACTTGGCATCATCAGAAACCAGTACTCCCACCAGAGCAAGTCCTGGGTACACCAACACACCGGAAAAGCAAGATTCAGAATTAAAATCATAACTCATGATGCTGATAGAGGATTTTAAGAAGGACATAAATACAAAGAAATGCAGGACAACACAAGTAAACAGATAGAAGTCCCTTAAAGAGGAAACACAAAAATCCCTTAAAGAATTACAGGAGCCGGGCGTGGTGGCACACGCCTTTTATCCCAGCACTCGGGAGGCAGAGGCAGGTGGATTTCTGAGTTGGAGGCCAGCCTGGTCTACAAAGTGAGTTCCAGGACAGCCAGGGCTACACAGAGAAACACTGTCTCGGGGAAAAAAAAAAAAAAAAGAATTACAGGAAAACACAACAACCAAACAGGTGAAGGAATTAAACAAAACTATCCAGGACCTAAAAATGGAAATAGAAACAATGAAGAAATCACAACAGGAGACCACTCTGGAGATAGAAAACCTAGGAAAGATGTTGGGAGCCATAGATGCAAATATCACCAACAGAATACAAGAGATAGAAGAGAGAATCTCAGGTTCAGAAGCTACCATTGAAAACATTGACACAACAATCAAAGAAAATGCAAAAAGATCCTAACTCAAAACATCCAGGAAATCCAGGACACAATGAAAAGACCAAACCTAGGATAATAGGTATAGAAGAGAGTGAAGATCAACAACTTAAAGGGCCAGTAAATATCTTCAACAAAATTGTAGAAGAAAATTTCCCTAACCTAAAGAAAGAGATGCCCAAGAACATACAAGAAGCCTACAGAACTCCAAATAGTTTGGAACAGAAAAGAAATTCCTCCTGTCACATAATAATCAAAACACCAAATGCACAGAACAAAGAAAGAATATTAAAAGCAGTAAGGGAAAAGGGCCAAATAACATATAAAGGCAGACCTATCAGAATTACACCAGAGTCTATGAAAGCTAGAAGATCCTGGGCAGATGTCATACAGACCCTAAGAGAACACAAATGCCAGCCCAGGCTACTACACCCAACAAAACTCTCAATTACCATAGATGGAGAAACCAAGGTATTCCATGACAAAACACTTTAGAGACTCTGACCCCACAAAGAAATTAACAGCGAATAAACTCCAATTATTTGGTATAATTACAAGTGAGTACTTGGACCAAATAAAGCCTGTAGCCAGTAGACTGAGCTGTGCTGAGTTTCTCTGCATGTCCGGCCATGTCAGCTAATGCAGCACATAACCAATCCCCATTTCATTAATGGAGCCCAGAAAAAAAAAAAAAAAAACTGTTTTGAGGCCTGCCCGGTACGGTTGTATAGCGGCCTCAATTTGTTTGGTAGCAACAATTTCACTTTATCCATGTGTCAGTGGTAGGTAGTCCAGAGGCCTCCTGCGCCGGAAACTGCCATCTCAGCAGCCTAGGGATCTACAGCAGCTGGGTGGGAGCGCTGCTGTGTCCTTGTTCCTGACTGACAACGAAGGGCGGCGAAGGGCAGCGAAGGGCGGCTTTTTCTCTATGGTGCTAGGCGCCTGCCTCTGCCTTAGGGCGCCCTTCTCTGGCTCTAACACTTGCTTTCTTTTTTTTTTTTTTTTTTTCGAGACAGGGTTTCTCTGTATAGCCCTGGCTGTCCTGGAACTCACTTTGTAGACCAGGCTGGCCTCGAACTCAGAAATCCGCCTGCCTCTGCCTCCCGAGTGCTGGGATTAAAGGCGTGCGCCACCACGCCCGGCTCCAACACTTGCTTTCTTACAATCGTCTCTTGAACAAATCTACTCTGAGTAGAATAATAGAAGCCGCCCATTCCGGAACCTTTGCTCCTGTTTCCTGTCTTGCGCCTGTTCTACCTTCTGTCATTTTTTATCCTTTGAAGGGCTGGATTCATGAAAAGACATTGTTTTTTGTGCTGTTCCCCAGAGAATGCCTACAAGATGCTATTGGCTATTCTGATCCGGCATAGTAGAAGGAAAATAAGGTTCTTCCAATAAGGAAGCATTTTTAAAGATGACTGTGGAGAGGATATTAAATATTCAAATGTACTGAATAGAAGAGCTTAGATCCAAACTTCCAAAATTTACAAGACATGGAAACTGATGTACAGAAAACTATGAGTTCAGCTTCTTCTTTCCAGGCAGGAAGTAAACTCAGTGGCTTACTTGAGCAAACAAGAAAAGAGTGCTTGAGCATATTTATTGCATGCAAATAACCACCAGAAAATAAAAATGCTTAGCCGGCTGCTTCTGTGTTCTTTTCTTGTTGCTATATTTGTGTGTTACCTTGATTATGTTTTTTTTTTTCAAATTTCTTTTAAAATTCAAATCGTTTTTCTGAAAGCCAGAGATTTGAATCACCACCTCTTCACTTAGGCAATTAATTTGGGGGGGGGGGAATTGATACGGCAACATATTCGAGCTCATTTCCAACCACAAAGAGGATTGTCTTAGTTAGGGTTTCTATCGCTGTGATAAAACACCATCAACAAAAGCCATTTATCTTTGCCTCACAGATTAGATCTATCACCAAGAGGAGTCAGGCCAGCAGCCTGTATGCAGGAACTGTGCTAGCTAGTTTGATGGTTAGCTTGACAAAAGCTAGAGTCATCAGAGAAGAAGGAGCCTCAAATGAGAGAATGCCTGTCTAAGAGTCTGATGAGCCTTAGCTACCCTGAACCCTCTAGGCCAGGGATCGATGCAAAAGCAAGAGGGATTTATTGTGCCAGTGTGCTGGGGTCGTCCTGCACCCAGTGAGAGGCATGACCCCCTGGCAGCCCATTCCGCCTGTTTTTATTCAATTTTCAGGGATAGAATAGAGCAACAGCCACTAGATACAATGTGATTGGCAGAACAGTGTGACTTTTAAACTGATTGAATGAGGTCTGCGGGTGGCCAAGGGTTGGTCAGCCCTGAGGAAAGTGTCTATGTGCTCTGGGCTTCCCTTATCTGCAGGTAGCCAATGGTCCATCCCCCCCTGTGGTCTTTCTGAGGAATGTAACCAGCCTCTCCCTTCTGAAGTGTGTGTGTGTGTGGGGGGGTGCCTACGTGCTGCACAACTTCTCTCTTCCGTGGAATTTTCCAACAGTCTTTAGTTAGTTGACCTCTTCACCTTCATAAGATGCAGCTGTAGGGCACTTTCTTAAATAGTAACCAAAGGGGCCAATCAGGGGGTGGGGGTCCCCACACTGAAAAGAGTCTGCCCTTTAAGAAATCTCTGAGCCTTTAATCCCAGCACTCCGGAGGCAGAGGCTGGTGGATTTCTGAGTTCGAGGCCAGCCTGGTCTACAGAGTGAGTTCCAGGACAGCCAGGACTATACAGAGAAACCCTGTCTCAAAAAACAAAACAAAAAAAAAAATCTCTGTGTATGAAACAACTATGGGATCCTTGACCTCTCCATCAGGATAGAGTTGTACTGTCCAGACCACAAGCCATGAATAAATTCTCTTTAAATATAACAAATGTTACAGCTTACATTCATTCTATCAGTTCTGTTCCTTTTGACAAACCTAACTAGTCCAGCTTCCAGAACATCGCCCTATAGGCAAGTCTGTTTACCTGACTGATGATTAATGTAGCCAGGCCCAACCCACTGCAGGGTAGCCATCCTGACCAGGTGGGCCTAGGGTGTGTAGGAAACAAACTGAGCAAGCCTGAAGGAAAGGTGAGTGGTATTTCTCTGTGGCTTCCACTTCAGGTTCCTTTCTTGCATTCTTACCTGACTTCCCTCAGGGATGAAATGTGACCTGGGAGGGATAAGATGAACTAAATCCTTTTCTACCCAAGTTGCTTTAGGTCATGGTGTTTAATCATATAATAGAAGTGCTAAGAAACCCAGGGAGAATGTCCTGATTTTGGCTGACCTTGGTTATACCATTTTCTGTGCCTCTCCTTTCCTACCAATCTTTTTAATTCTCTGAGAAAAGGGCAATACCTACTGTGCTGAGTAGTTTAACCCAATTAGTGCTACTCAAATCCATCCTGGTGGCCGATGTGTGTGTTCCTGCTTCCCATCCCAATGTTTTATGTTGTTCCCAAAAGAGAGAGAGGCACACACACACACACACATACAGCCTTTGATAGGCCTTTAACAACTCAATACAGCCTTTGATAGGCCTTTAACAACTCAATGATTGGGCCACTTCCAAACCTCCACATGGCTAACATACCCTGCCCTGATATTCCTGAGTTACTGTTTACGAAAATCTACATTCCATCTTTGTTGCCCTAGACCCAGTAGGGGGCGGGGCTCTTAGGATCGCTCTTCCCTGCCTCTTACATGTCAGCTCTCTCTATCCTTTACTTCTCAGGAGTGATGTCTCCTCTCCTTCCCCAGCATGACTGCTGTCCCTCTCCTTCCTTGGTCCCAGAATCCTATAAGTGGTATCTCCCTCCCCAGCCATCGGCAGCTTTATATACCTTTCAAAACCAACTGGGGGCAGGGTTCCTTCAGTTTCTTACACACTGACATGCAGATTCTCATGCAATTATGGGACCCAGATTAACATAATACAAGCATCCGACCAAATCCACAATATTACTGTTTCTCGCCGGGCGGTGGTGGCGCATGCCTTTAATCCCAGCACTTGGGAGGCAGAGGCAGGTGGATCTCTTAGTTCGAGGCCAGCCTGGTCTACAAAGTGAGTTCCAGGACAGCCAGAGCTACACAGAGAAACCCTGTCTCGAAAAAAAACCAAAAAAAAAAAAAAAAAAAATAGTACTGTTTCTTCAGCATTTGCAAATACCATCTAGCATATACCTGGTCTTCAGTACAATAGACTCTACTGTTTCAAGTCCCCATCTCAACCTTGGTTCCTACCTGCCTACCTCTAGTTTCTCTTTTAACTCGGGGGACAGGATATGACCAATGGCTCTATCCGGGTGGAGGCGAAGAGGACTGAGTTTGCCTCTGCTGCATCAGACCAGAAGGACCATGCTTTCCCTTTGCTATCCAGGCTCCTCTTATGTCCCTCTGTATCACTTAACTATAGACTAGAGCCAGAAAGAGAGGAACATTCACTGTGGCTGAGCAAGCCCCAGATACTGATGTCTGGCTCACAACCAAAGGGAGAAAACTGAACTGATGGGCATAAGGGATATCAGAGACCATTTCACCAGCCTCGGTCACTTTATTAAACACCAGCCGTTCTTATATTTTATTTGGTGTGGATGTGAGGAGGGTGGTTGCACAAGTACCAATACATTCTTCTAAAGGTCCCACACTAACTCATGGGAGTTGGTTCTCCTCTTCTGCCATGTGGATATTGGGGGTTGAAGTCATTATCGGGCTTGTCACCAAGCACCTTTACCTGCTAGCCTTCTTACCATACCCAGACCTCTGAGTGAATATAAGAATAGTAAATATTTATTTGGGATGTATTTTAAGAAAAGTGCTGAGACAAACATTTTAAAGGTGTTACCTCTTTTATCCTTGCAGCATATGCTACAAGCTATTATGTTACCCATTCTTAGAAATGAGGAAACACTTAGAAAAAGTTAAAGGACTTGTCTCTGCCTCTCAGCTAAGCAGCAGGACCTAGTCTGTAGCACGCGCCTTTCCTCGCCTGCGAGAAATTCACGCTGACACTGAAGGAAACGTCTGTGGAATCCTTTATTATAAAATAATCTAAAGGAGGGAAGGAAAGAGAGAGGAAGAGAGAGAGAGAGCAGAGAGAGAGGGAGAGCGAGAGTGAGAGAGAGAGAGCAGGAGCCTGAGAGAGAGAGTGAGCCCCCGGAGGGCTCTCCCTTATATCCCCTGAGGTAGCCCTGGAGCAGCGTGTTCCCATAGGATTGGCTACAAGGCCATAAACCCAAATCGCCCCGGGCATGGGCTCTGTGATTCGCGCGCTTTTCCTCAGGACAAAGCACATACCAATGATCACATGTGAGAATGTAGGATGCCAGCGCCATTACTTAATGGTGAAAATGCTGTCAGTGCTCAGAGCGGCTCTCTACACTAGTCTCTAGGGGAAACTTCTTAGCCGCATTGTGTTGCCAGACAAGGCCTTGAGATGGTGAAAGAGGTGTGAAACGCTACAATGTTTCAATGCCAGAGCTGTCTCTAGTCAGTCTGGAGCCCACCTGTAAGGTTTCTAGCAACTTCCTACTAGGACCAAGTTGGCTATGCATCTGAGGATAACTTTGAGCTCCTGATCCTCCTGCCTCCATCTTCCCAGGACTTGAAAGACACCGTGTGTCCACTTTGTATGGAGCAGGACCTCACGGGTGCTACCAAATTGCTCTATTAACTGAACTACACCCCTAACTCCAACTTTAAAAAAAGGGGGTGTATGTGTTACCAGATATTCATCTAGTTTCTTTCTCTCTCGTGGAAATATCTAAATTCCTCATTCTCATTTATTGGAGAAACTTTCTTTTCCCCAATATGTATTTTTGAGGCCTTTGTTGAAAATCATCTGGCTGAAACATTGGATGGAGGTCAGGGAGCCCTATGGAAGAGTTAGGGGAACGATTGAAGACCTTGAAGGAGATAGCAACCCCACAAGAAGACCAACAGTGTCAACTAACCTGGGCCTCTGGGAGCTCCCAGAGACTGACCACCACCAACCAAAGAGAATACACAGGCTGGTCTGAGGCTCTGGACACATATGTACCAGAGGATTGCCTAGTCTGGCCTCAGTGGAAGATGCACCTAATCCTGAAGAGACTTGACACACCAGAATAGGGGGGATAACTGGGTAGGGGGGACTGCCCTCTCAGAGGCAAAAGGAGGGGGTGGGTGAAAAGTGCTGTGAGGGGGGACTGGAAAGGGGGATAGGATTTGGACGGAAAGAAAGGAAGGAAGAAGGAAAAGAAAAGAAATGAAAAGAGAAAAGAAAATCACTGCCTGATGATATATGGATTTCCTATTGGGTTCTCTATCACGCATCCCCTGGACCATGTGCCTGTTTTAATGCCAGTGGCGTACTGTGTGGTTAATGCAGCTTTGTAGTAGGGTAGAAGTCAGGCACTAGAATGCCTCCAGCTTTATCTCCTTCTCTTCAGAGCTGTTTGGCTACAAAGGGTTGTTTGTGGTTCCATATGAGCTTTTCAGTGTTCAGGAAAAATGTCTTTGGTGTTTGAGTAAGAGTTTATACTGACATGCAGATCCATTAGGGTGGTGTTTATGTCTAAACACTATTAGTTCCTATAATCCACACATGTATTCCTCATTATATCTGTATGTGTATGCATGTATGTATGCAAGTATATATGCATGTATGTATGCATGCATGTATGTATGCATGTATGTATGCATGTATGTATGCATGTGCTCTTTAGTTTACCTCATCACTGCACTACAACTTGTGACATGTTTGACTTCCTAGATTAAGTTTGACCAGAAAAACACTTTAAGTCTGACTGGTTCCTGTCACAGGATCTTTTAGTAACAACTGTTGAAATGAAAACATCTTTATTTTATAGAGGACAGGGCAAAAAGCCAAAACCACTTATACAAAGACCAACATGTAGGCTTTGGACCTGGTGGAGCAGGTTTAAAAATTGGTTCTGTCATTTACTATCTTAGTGACGCTGGAAATGTGTACAGGTTTCACGGTCTCTAAGATAGGTCACATGCACTCCTTGCTTCATAGAGCACATGGCAGGGGCTAAATGGAATTACACGATCACATAAAGCACTAAACATATTCCCTGTCACCATGGAGTATTCTGTAAGAAGAATGGCTGTGGGTGACAGTGATGATGGCATTATTTTCAAATATCTTCAATTATTCACATTTCCAAAAAACCCACTGATTGTACATGTATTTTAAACTATATCCATATTGTTAGCACCAGGACAATCCAATCCCCTCCTAACTATGTGACCCTTGACCTGTGTTGCCAGGACAACGACCTTCAATCCCACAATCCACCTGGCTCAGTCTCCACCCTCAATGGTGTGATGTTATTTTCCGTATAAATTAGGAAGTCACCTCCTCCTTGCTCTCTTTTTCTTCTCTCTCTTCTCTTCCCCCTCTGTCTCTCTTTCTCCTCTTCTCTGCCCCACCTACCCGCTCAATAAACCTCTTCCACGTGGAACCACCTTGGCCTGGTCTGCTGTTTGGTTAATCCGCCTAAAACATATACAGATATGATATTTTTCATATCACATATGACATAATGCCTTAAATATAATAAACACAGAAATATACAAGAAACAAGACATAGCATAAATATCAACTTTCTCTACTTTCTTTTCATGTTCTATGGGTTATCATTTGCAACTCCTTGCAGGCATGTTCCTTACCACTGCCAAAGCTCCACACAAAGAGAATTTCCCAAAAAGTTGAGGGTTGAGCCCATGCTAATTCTTCAAATCTGCTGCCATGTAAGCTGTACCCTCCTCAGATCCCAAGGGCTCACCCCTCAGCCCAGTGTGAAGACCTTTCTTCCTGCCTCGCTTCTAAGCCACAGTTACTACATACCTGAAGGCCATGTACATGTCCCACGTCCCCCAGGAGGCTCCCAGTGGCTTCTCCATCATTCCAGCCTCCAAGTTAGCACGATATATGGTCAGTCTCACACAGTTATCCACTATTTCATTTCTAGTTCTATGCACTTGCCCCTCCAGCAAGGTTTTAAGGTAGTAGACAGTTCCTGTGTCAAGGGTCTCACGATCCCCTGGTGCCCAGATCACCTTGATATTGAAAATGTGAGGTCTTCAAAATATGCCCACCAAAAACATTTTAAGAAACTTACTTTTTTTATTAAATTTTATGTATCATACAAAATAATGAGTTTTATTATGATATTTTCATATGTATGCCTCACTATACTTTTGCTCATTTTTAGCCCTGTAACCTTCTTTCCTGTCTCCCTTCCAGATGCACCATTCTTCCTTCAAATACACCCCTTATGTATTTACATTTATGCACTTCTATGTACACACAAATGCATGTCACATGCACCCCTGTGTGTACATGAATGTATGTATATATTTAAATCTATATTTGGCACTTAAGAGAAAGTATGTGTTATTTTACCTTTCTTAGTCCGTTGTCCTCTTATTCTGTTTTCTGGGGGTTGTTTTGTTTTGTTTTTAAATATCCTGCTGCTGCTGAGATAGTGGCCCACACTCTAGCAGAGGCAGGTGGATATCTATGAACTGGAGGCCAGCCTGGTCTACAGGAGTGAATTCTGGGACAGTTAAAGCTAGACAGAGAAACCCAATCTCGAAAAAACAAAATAAAACAAACAAACAATACACACACATACATATCACACACACAAACACACACATGCACACACACATGCACACATACATATCACACACACACATGCACACACATGCACATACACATACACATCACACACACATACACATCACACACACACAAATGCACACACATATTCAGATGCACACATACACACACAGGCATACACACATGCACATCACACATACACATCACACACACACACCACACACACACACATGCATACACATACACATCACACACACATACATATCACATACACATGCACACACATATACACAAACACAAGCACATAAGCATATACATATCACACACATACATACACACACACACATCACACACACATCACACACACAAACACACATTCACATGCACACATTCATACACACATATACATCACACACACACATACACATCACACACAACACACACACACATGCACACACACCTGACTTCTTTGTCTAAAATGTTCTACCACAGTTTTGAACATAAAAACCACAGAACTTGCAACATGTGGTTCAAATATATTTCTTGAAATCAAACAATTACAGCAGTATAAAGAGTGTCTTTATTTTCCAGGGGTAGAAATAAAAACTAGGGTATAGCAAGATTAGTTAAAAGCATGTTTTGTTTTGTTTTTTTAATTTGGGCTCAGCAGTTAAGAGCAGGTGCTGCTCTTGCATAGGACCCAAGTTTGCTTCCCAAAACCAACACTAAGAGGCCACAGCCCAGAAATTTAGTTCTGGGGGATCTGACACCCTCTTCTCAGCTTTATGGACACACATACATGATTCATATACATATTCTTAGAGTCTCAATCTCTCTCTCTCTCTCTCTCTCTTGTACACACACACACACACACACACACAGAGTGAGAAAGAGAGAGAGTAAAAATTATGATAAATATTTAAAATGAGTTTCTAAAACAATTCAAGGTAATTCTTAATTCACTGGAGTAAAAAGAGTTGTGAAAGGAGAGAATTTTGACGTTCCCCTTACAGGTTGGATCAGATGAGATCAACCCCTTCGGTTGAGAAAAGCTTTGTCTTTCTTGGGTTTGCACATAATTTGATTACAGATCTAGCTGTTATTTTCAGTTGTAGAAAAGCACTAAGCTTTTAAAGTCTGTCCACCTGCCCCCCCCAAAGAAGTAGCAGATCTTGTTATGCAATGTATCTTGAGAATTGATCACAAACAGTGCGGTGCTGTCAGAAGGCCAGAGTACTGAATGAGACCAGCCAATAGAGAATTTAGTCACCAATTTCCTTGTTCCAGAAAATGCCCTGCAAGCAATGAGTACTTTATTATTAGGTAGCCTTTTCCAAGGCAGGCAGCACCAACCAGGCAGCTTTCTCTGCCCCAGGAGCCTTTTCATCTGGAAATTCAACAGGAATCTATGGCATACATTTTCTAAAGGTTTTAAGTCTTAGAAGAAAAATCCCCACAAATCTGTGGTATTTGTGCTGCATTGTTAGTGAAAATAACTAATTCCCATGGTTAGCAGAGCAGCTTTTATGGGACAATGGAAGCCACGTGGTGAAAAATAAGCTTTATGGAAATAAATAAGCTGTGTAAGAAATCTGAAAGACAGTTCATCACTTCGGTTTCTTTAGAAATTAAAGGGGGGCGGGGTTGAGCTTGGCTTTCTTTTGTTTCTAACCTTTCCCGGAAATGGATGGGAAGACTGGGGGGTGGGGGAGGGCGTTTGCCTTGAAGAGGGGCACTGAGCTGAGCAGAGAGACCTCCAGACAACAGACTCCAGGAAGAAAGACTCAGGCTCTAGGAGAGTCTCCCCAGAGCTTCTGAGGGAATTCCAAGGAGTTCTTGAATGGGGAGATGAAAGCTACTCAGAATGAAGTACTTTCTACTTCCCACTTTACTGATAGCATCTGCCATTTTGGTCAAAGCCCATTCCTTACTCAGACAACATTGATTTGGGTTTGGCTCATTCAGAGAAAATTAGCTCCAAACTGAATAACCCTGGTGATTACACATTAACAATCTGTCCCCATTCCGTTCCTAGCTTTACCTCACTGTGAAGGACTCTGCTTTTTTTTAGTAGCTGCTTATAAGTGTCTACCGCAACAGTGAATCTTCCCAACCCTCAAAAAATGGAGATGGTGCCGGGCGTGGTGGCGCATGCCTTGAATCCCAGCACTTAGGAGGCAGAGGAAGGTGGATTTCTGAGTTCGAGGCCAGCCTGCTCTACAGAGTGAGTTCCAGGACAGCCAGGGCTATACAGAGAAACCCTGTCTCGAAAAAAACAAAACAAACAAACAAAAAAAAACCCAAAAAACAAACAAACAAAAAAATGGAGATGACTTACAAAAATTAGGAGGTTTACATGTAATTCTCATCATTGAGAGCCTGGAACAGTATGAATGAGAGTACCGGGCTAGCCTGGACTACATGGTGAGATTCCATCTAAAAACAGAATGGAGCTATACTAACTATTCATTCATAATTGGTTCTTGTGGAGAGAAATTACTCAGACCAAGATGTTTTGAAACCTAGCCATTGGCTTGTTATTCAACATGCCCACTAAGCCTTCGAGGATTTTTTTTTCTTCATTATGTGAATACAATTGGGTGGGTGGTGAATTGTTAGCAATGGCTTGGATTTGTGTACTGACCTTGAGATGACCACTGCCCACCATTCTTTCAATCTGCCTGCTCTGCTTTTTTCGAAGTGCAGCTATATAGCTTCACCTTGGGGCCGTCACTACTGAAATCTATAACCAGAGGTCCAGCGTTGGATCAAGCTGTACCTTTAAGAGCACAGTGAAGCCTGGTGGTGGTGGTACACACCTTGAATCCCAGCACTCAGGAGGCAGAAGCAGGCAGATCTCTGACTAGAGGCCAACCTGGTTTTCAGAGCAAGTTTTAAGATAGAGCTACTCAGAGAAACCCTGTCTTGAGAACAAGCAAGCAAGAACTCCATGAAGACAACATGTTACTCAGTTTTGAGCCGATTAAACGGATATGGTGTCAATTTTGCCTCAAGGAGAGCTGATGCATTCTCAACAATTACCAATCAATAATCTGTAATTAATAATTTGTAATTCTTATCGGTTGGATGGGAAATTGGCATAAAGGAGAAACAGGTTTATATCTGTCGTGAAAACCAAAACAAGAAAAGCAGTAAGACCAAAATGAGGTACAGATTTCAGAAAAGATCACCTTCGAAAGAGTAAATATACCTGGAGAAACATTCAACTCTACCAGTGGCACCACAAATATGAAATTAAAAATGAAGACTTTGTTTACATCCCCCAAGCTAGCACAGCACTAAACTGAGACACGATATCCAATGCTGCTGAAGTAGTCCAGCACTCTGATGCTACCAAGTACATCTTAATTGGCTCACCTCTTCAAAAAACATCTGCCCATAAGCACTGAGAACATTAAAAACGTGCATGCTTTAGGAGCTGGAGAGATGGCTGGGTGGCTAATAACACTTGCTGCTCTCATAGAGAACTGAAGTTCATCCACATAGCAGCTTATAGATACATAACATAGGCCCATGTCTGGATGCATTTCCCTCTACGCAATACATGCCCCCCATACATATACATATAACAAATACACATATAACAAATATTAAAACTTTTTTTAAATAATGCATGCTTTTCGGTTCAGTAATTAGTGATGAAAAAATTTCCAACGTATGCCAGGCAGTGGTTTAATCCTAGCACTTGGGAGGCAGAGGCAGGCAGATTTCTGAGTTCAAGGCCAGCCTGGTCTACAAAGTGAGTTCCAGGACAGCCAAGGCTATACAGAGAAACCCTGTCTAAAAAAAAAAAAAAAAAGTCTAACGTATATAAAACACCATAAATAATTGCATTTACTTAGGGTGTGGTCTGTCCTGGGAAACTCTTATTGGGGGGGGGGGTTAGTTTTTGTCTATTGTTATAAAGACATATTGTTGTTCCTACAAGCAAATGGTGACTGGAGAGTTGGGGAAACACTGAAGACTTTCACATTCCTCTTGTGGGTCTGAACTCAGACCATGCAAAAGCTAACAGAAAGATGCTTACTAGAGACAGATAGAGAAGGAAGGCAGAGACTCCAGATTTGCCTCTTGTCCACTGATACACTGTGGGCTCCCAGGAGTCGCTGCGGTTCTGATTTATCACAGAGTTACTCACAATTTTTTGTTTGTTTGTTTTTGTTTTTCAAAACAGGGTTTCTCTGTATAGCCCTGGCTGTCCTGGAACTCACTTTGTAGACCAGGCTGGCCTCAAACTCAGAAATCTGCCTGCCTCTGCCTCCTGAGTGCTGGGATTAAAGGCATGTGCCACCACCACCCGGCGAGTTACTCACATTAAATGTTTAAAAAAATCAACTTCAATTAACAAAATGGGCTTGGTGGTACATGCCCAAAATCCCAGAACTTTGGAGGTAGGGGCAGTGGTTCAAGGAATTCAAAGTTGCCCTTAGTTATATATCAACTTATATGCCATCCTGGGCTATGTAAGATCTCATCTCAACAAACAAAGAAAAACAAAAACAAAAACAAAAACTAAAAACTCACAAAACAGGAAGAACGTTGAACAGATAGCTAGTTACATAACCACAAAATGAACGAGTATTTACATACAACTGAAACTGTATGTATACTTCTGGTCAGTGTGACATTGTGAGGTGTGTAAGAGATTCTTTCTCTGCCTTAGATGCATTCAATTCTCACTGAGGATTTAACTTAACATCTAACCTAAACTCCAGCCAAAGCAGAAATATAAGAGACAGAAGAATGTTTAAAGTAACTGCTGAAAAGTCCCCAAAGAGCATTTTAATCCCAGCACTTGGGAGGCAGAGGCAGGCGGATTTCTGAGTTCAAGGCCAGCCTGATCTATAGAGTGAGTTCCAGGACAGCCAGGGCTTTACAGAGAAACCCTGTCTCAAAAAACCAGAAAGAAAGAAAGAAAGAAAGAAAGAAAGAAAGAAAGAAAGAAAGAAAGGAAGGAAGGAAGGAAGGAAGGAAGGAAGGAAGGAAGGAAGGAAGGAAGGAAGGAAGGAAGAAAGAAAGAAAGAAAGAAAGAAAGAAAGAAAGAAAGAAAGAAAGAAAGAAAGCAAGCAAGCAAGCAAGCAGACCCAATAAGAAGTTTCTGGAATTGACAAAGTGGAGAGATACATTCAGAGTGAAATCTTAAACGGTTTAGAGAGATACAGGCCTGTGTCAGTCACTCTGAGGTGAGCTGATGACATAAAGCTCAAAGGTGTTCCTGAGAATTCTGTGTCCTCTATGCTGGGCAGTGGGGCTCATGGCTATGAAGCATATATTTTCTATAGACTTTCATATTTACTGTCTTCCTGAATTCTCTAGGTGTTTAGTTTTTTTTCAACTGATGGCCTTGTATTTTCTAGGCTTCTATTAATGTCACCTCAAAGTAATAGTTTTACTCCTCTTTCCACAATTTTACTCATTAAATGCCTCTGTCGTTTCTAACCATACTAACAGTTTTCCATAGAAATGTTGAGGAATGGGTATCCGGTCTTGACCATTTATGAGGTCACTTCCATGTTGCAACCTCAAATTAACATGATACCATCTTCAACTGTAAGTGAGTCCTTTACCATGACATATACCTGTTGATTGCTAATACATTTTTTTGATTCTCTATGAAGAATTGTTAGTGAGTGCTACGTACATTTCTTATAAAAAAAAGCTTTCATGAGATCTTAATTTATTTTTATATAATGCATATGACTGATGCACCTGCATGTTTATCTGTGTACCTGATACTGGAAGAAGTAAGAAGAAGATATCAGATGCTCTAGAAGTGGAGTTAGAGCAGTTATAGCTGCTGTTCAGGGGCTGGGAATTGAACATTGAGTGCTCCTAACCATTGAGCCAGGTCCCCAGACCCAATATGCACCTTTTTAACATCGTTAAAAGTGATCATATAATTTTATGATTTTGGTTATTAATGGTATATATTTTTGATGTTGGATTGTTTTTGGACTTTTGGGAAAAATGTCTCTTGGTCGTAACATTATTCTTTTCTTCCTGCTGACTGAGTTTTGAATATATATATATATATATATATATATATATATATATATATATATATCACGAATATATACATTTGTTGAATATATATATATATATATATATATATATATATATATATATATATATATCTCACAGATCTCAGAAGAATTTCATATTAAAAAGTTTCTCCCTGTCTAAGTCATTTTGGGCAGTGTGTTTTCATCTTATGAACAGAACTTGGAGACTCTCCTTCTTTCCTTCTTTCTTTCTGTGCATCTTCCCTGGAGTAGTTTACACAGAGCTAGAACTTTTTTTCCTTCAGGGACACCAAATGGAAGTGTCCAGTGAGAACTCCTGCACTTGAGGATGGCCCCTTCTCACAGCGTTCTCTTTTTATTTCTCAATGTTTTTAAACATCTTCTTAGCTATTAGTGGTAATTAATGTTTTCCTATGAAATATATTTTCACCAATGTAACACACACACACACACACACACACATATATGTATATATATATATATGTGTATATATATATATATATATATATATATATATATATATATATATATTATATATACTTACATATCAAACTTAGAGAAAATGCAAATATAATTTAGAGATTTTTTTCTGAACTGTTTAAGAGTGCCTTGTGCCTGGCTTTCCCTTACAAAGTCTTTTTTTCTTACTCTTATTTCTTTGTCTGAGCAGTTACATGTAATTCCCTTTAAAATGTATTTTCATAGTTTCATTTACATAGGAGTTTTTGTAAGAGGAATATTAATATGGCTTCTTTGTTACTTTTTTGTTTCTAAACAGTTTAATTAATGCACAGCAGAGGATCTCACTGTGTCTTTTTATACATAAACAGCCTCAATAATCCTTTTGTAATTCCTCTCACCCTCCTTCCTCTTTTGTAATGGCTTCATCTCTGCTTTCATGCCAATGTTTCCTCTCCAAGATTCCACGCGTGATAGAAAAACATTGTTTTTTTTTTTCATTTTTTTCTCTTTATTAGATATTTTCTTCATTTACATTTCACATGTTATCCAGAAATTTTCCCTTACCCTCCCGCGTACCCGCCCTGCTCCCCTACCCACCCCCTCCCACGTAATGGCCCTGGCGTTCCCCTGTACTGGGGCATATAGAGTCTGTATGACCAAGGGGCCTCTCCTCCCAATGATGGCCAACTAGGNCCATTTATAAACTGCTTTACTTCTACCAATTATATAGAGGACTTTATGTTAAACTAGACAAATTTGCCTTGCTTCTTATGTTAATTGCCTTTCTTGTGACCAAATCACTTTTGAGGAGGACCTTGAGGGAGGAAGGATTTTTGTTGTTGCTGCTGTGGTTCACTGACAATTGTTCAGGTTACAGCGTTGCAGGAACTTCATAGCTCATGTATGGGAGACAGCTGGTCACATTGTAGCCACAGGCAGGAATGGTGACTGCTACCGCACAGCTCACTTTGTCTATATTTTTTAAATACAATGTTGAACCACAGACTATGGAATGTTGCCATCCACATTAGGATGAGTCTTCCATCTGGATGAACCCAAGCTAGAAACCCTCAGATGTGTGTATCTTCTAGGCGACTCTAGATTCTGCTAAGTTGACAATCAATATTGCCCACCATATCTCCACAGCTTCCTCTTTTTTCTAGGCAATAAGTTATTGACTTTGTTAACTGGCTCTCTACATGTTCATCCACTCAAGTATTTTTCACCACGTTGGAGCTCAGCATCTGCTTAGCAGAGTACCACTATGCATGGCCTTCATAGGTGATACACACATTGCCTGATGCCAGAGCACACCATGCTTACTGTAATTATACCCTATGCCAAGGGCATGCCAGCATGCATATAGCGCCAGCTCTGATAGTCCTGAAGGAAGGGCACGGAGAGTCCCTAGAGAGTGTTAGTATAGAATTGCACCTGGCAATCACTTCATTCTCTGAACGGTTTGCACATTATTACACCTAACATGGGTCATTGCCAGCTAGAAGTATAAATATTTTGACTACACGTCTATCTTCCCTCATCTGTGCTCCACTTTCAGGGATGACACGCTGTTGATCTAATGCATTCATAGTGCTTGGATTATTCTAGAATCTCAATGAATGCTCATTCAGTTAGAATGAATGAATCATGTCCATCATAGATTCTACTCTACTTGGGATGTGGATGTTGCTGCTTCTTGTTATTTTACTTTCCCTAGCATTCAAGCTTTTGAGAATTGTTTTACTACCTCTTTTTTTTTTTTTTTTTTTTTTTTTTTTTGAGACAGGGTTTCTCTGTGTAGCCCTGGCTGTCCTGGAACTCACTCTGTAGACCAGGCTGGCCTCAAACTCAGAAATTCGCCTGCCTCTGCCTCCCAAGTGCTGGGATTAAAGTCGTGCACCACCACGCCCGGTGTCTTACTACCTCTTAAGGTGGCAATAAAACAAGAGTTTCCCATGAGCTGAACAAGGACAAATACAAGAGACAGGTTAAAGTGGATGGAGAAATCACACGAGGCTTTCAACCCTAGGCCAAGGACTACAAGCAACCAAGGAATGCTGGGAATGGAAAACATGGTCTTCCACAGGGAAGGGCACACCAATGATTGCCCAATGTCAAATGGTCATCCCTGAAAATATTATACAGACTGAGCAGGTTATATTTAGGTATATATGTATATAACAATAATTAATGAAAAAAGAGGTCATGTTTTTGAAAGAGAACAAAGAGGAATGTATGGAAGGTTTTGGGTGGAAGAAAGAGAAAGGGGAAATGATATTATAATCTAAATATACATATACACATGCATGTATATATACCTATTTAAATATATATTTACAATTATGTTTCCTTAAGCAGTGTATAAACACGTAGGCCCTATCTCATGGATTGTCAAGTCCTCTCGGGGCCTTGCCTAATCAGACACCTAATGATACTGAAGCCACTAGCCACACTTGAGCACATGGTAGGTTTTCACATGTGACTAGCTGGACATACTTTTGTCATTATCAAAATTCTTCTGGCTAAGAAAGAATGGTTTCTTTTCTCTATGTACCAAAAAAAGGTGTGTTGTTGCTGCTGCTGCTGCTGCTGCTGCTGCTGCTGCTGCTGCTGTTGTTGTTGTTGTTGTTGTTGTTGTTGTTGTTTTGCATTTAAAGAGTAAATCCCACTGAATAGGGCTACCTTCTCTAACTCCATTTTAAGCCATCCTGGAACCTTAATAGAATGCACGGTGAGTTTCTGAAATCTCACAGAGTGCTTGCTGTAAAAGTAACTTTTATTCATCTGATGTAATTGTTGTCTCAGAGAATTACTGGTGAATATGCTCACCTTTTCGAGTTCTTTCTCAACTCTGGCTGGCTGGTGCAACTCAGCAGGTCTGGCCCAAACTCTAAGCTGATTGATTCAATCTGACCCCTCTCAGCTTCTCACTGAATTGCTCTGCTTGGCCTCAAACTAACTCATTTGTTCTAATCTTCTGGCTCCTTCTTACACTCTGGTTCTTTCTGTCTGAACCAGTGTCTAGCTTGTTCTCTCTGCCACCTGTCTCTGTACAACTGTCCTGGTAAAAACTACCTCCTCCACTCCCTGGGCCACCTCTCAACTCCATCACTCAACTGAACCAACTGACTAGAACTTAGAGATCTGCCTGCCTCTGTCTCCTGAGGGCTGGGATTCAAGTTGTGTCTGTATTCCACTCAGATCACACAGACCTCGGAGGTCTACAGGTGTGATCCCTGCCAGAGCAGCTATGTTGCTGGCTCCTCCACAGCGTGCAATCTTTTCTGTTATCTTTTCCTGGCAGGGAGGTGCTCATTTTACTCTAAGAGATTTTTAATTTGATAAGACTCTTCATAAACACTAGAAAGGAGCCAGGCATGATGGGCCATGACTTTGACTTTGACCCTGGCACTTGGGAGACAGAAGCAGGTCGATCTCTGAATTTCAAGCCTGCCTGATAAACATAGAAAGCTGAAGCTGTGTTGTCTCAAAAACAAAAGATAAAAAAATTAAAAACAAAACAAAACAAAAAAGAAATGTCTCATATTTCTTACACGCATGAAGTTCTTTATTCCAAGAGCTGACTAGTAGTGAGGAAATAGCATGATAGTCTTTAAAATGACCACTGAAAGGGAGCAAACGTTCCGACAAACCGAAAGCAAAGCATAAGATGGATAATGGTTAAGTCATTCTGGTGGGTCTAATCACCCACCTGAGTACCTGTTGTTCAGAAGTAGAAGAGCTGAAGGTCCTTCATGTTCGGTCAGGAGGAGCTTGTCAGTGAGACTGGGATGGGAAGAGGAGATAGATGCGTGGTAACTCAACTCATTTGCAGAGGCAGTGAGCAGTGGAAGACTCTAGTTCTGCTCGTCTGGGTAGCTACTGCCTTCCGTGAAACCTATGGAAGGAATATTGCATGGCAACTGTTAAGGTAGGAAAGAGAAGAGGACAGCCAGCCCAGAGATGGTCCCACCCACAAGGAGCCCTTGATCATTAATTGAGAAAATGTCTCACAGCTAGATCTCATGGTGGCATTTCCCCAACTGAAGCTCCTTTCTCTGTGATAACTCCAGCTGTGTCAAGTTGACACAAACCTAGCTAGTACAATTGAGCCTTGTCAACTTGACACACAAATACATCACTAAGCCTCAATCCTTAGTTCTTATTCAACCCCAAGATCTTAAGTAACTTTAAAAGTCCCACAGTCTTTACATATTAAAAGTTCAATCCTTTTAAAATATCCAGTATCTTTTAAAATTCAAAGTACTTTAAAATTCAAAGTCTTTTAACTGTGGGCTTCGTTTAAAATCTTCCTTCAAGAGGGAAAAAAATCAGGGCACAGTCACAATCAAAAGCAAAATTCAATCTCCAACCATCCAATGTCTGGGATCCAACTCACGATCTTCTGGGATCCTCCAAGGGCTTGGGTGACTTCTCCAGCCATGCCCTTTGTAGCACACATGTTGTCCTCTAGGCTCCAGATGCCTGTACTCCACTGCTGCTGCTGTTCTTGGTGGTCATCTCATGGTACTGACGGTACTGACATCTCCAAAATTCTTCTGTCTTCCACTGTAACTAGGCTTCAACACTAGCCTCTCATAGGCTCTCTTCATGGTGCTGAGCCTCAACTCCTTTGCATGACCCCTTCAGTCCTGGGCCATCAATTGCAACCGAGGCTGCACCTTCACCAATGGCCTTCCATGGCCTCTCACAGTGCTTCCGTGGCCTCAGCTGCTCAGCATGACCCCTTCATGCCTCTAAAACCAGTACCACCTGGGTAACTCTTACACATTACTAAGTCCAGCCACAGCACAAAGTACAACCATGGGTATCTCTGGAACACAGCCTCCTTGTGCTTTCAGAAAACATTTCCCAGAAGATGTCACCTCAATGATGCTGGTCTCTTCTTAATCACAGCTAATTTCTTAGCTCCAGCTAACCAGCATCAATAGTCCCAGTAATGCCAAGTTTTTGCTTTAGTAGTTCTGGTATCTTGTTAATCACAGCTGATTCTTCAGCCCCAGCTAATCAAAACCACAGAATCTTCACAATCAAAGTAACAATGGCCCTGAAATGAGTCTTTAATTTTCCCTCTGAAATTTCACAAGTCAGGCCTCCATCTTCTGCACTATTCTCAACATTATCTTCCAAGCTCCCAGACAACAAAGTCCTTCCACAGTCCTCTCGAAAACATGGTCAGGTTGTCACAGGAATACCCCACTATGCTGGTTCCAATTTGTCTTAGTCGGGGTTTCTATTCCTGCACAAACATCATGACCAAGAAGCAGTTGGGGAGGAAAGGGTTTATTCAGCTTACACTTCCATACAGCTGTTCATCAC
>LR749797.1:1257971-1403221 GCA_902729485.2 Mus minutoides
AGTACAGACAGTCTTTCAGTTTACATGCTAAAAGTGTCAAGGACACAAAGAGATTAAGTGGACAAGCACACTAGTGGCCAGACGCATGCTAAAGGCAAGTAAAACATGATACTTATGTACTCCTGACTCCAAACCACACAGGTTGTTGACTCCTGCCCTGACTAAATATAAGTTTTAAAGAACTGTTGATTGGCATGGTTTGTGAAGATGCGCTCTTTTTTAGATGATAAGTACAACTAAGTCATGACAATTATCTTTAGATGTTAGGGTCTGAGTTCCCTATTTACTTGGGGGAGAATGGTAGACACTACAGGTGCCCTCAGCACAAGTGACAAGTGTTTGGGTATTCGCTTATTGTTATACATATTTCTATACCACTGATTATTGTTATACATATTTCTATACCACTGCTTGAACCAAATATACCTTTTAAGTTTAAAATGCATAATACCAAGTTGAAGATACATTTTCTACAAGCTAACAAAGTTTAAATGTTTTACATTTTAAAATGTAGGCAGCCGGGTGTGGTGGCGCACACCTTTAATCCCAGCACTATGGAGGCAGAGGCAGGTGGATTTCTGAGTTCGAGGCCAGCCTGGTCTACAGAGTGAGTTCCAGGACAGTCAGGGCTACACAGAGTAACCCTGACTCGAAAAACCAAAAAATTAAAAAATAAATAAATAAAATAAAATAAAAAATAAAAATGTAGGCACAGGGGAGAGATGGCTCAGTGGTTAAGAGCACTGACTGCTCTTCCAAAGGTCCTGAGTTCAAATTCCAGCAACCATGTGGTGGCTCACAACCGTCCATAACAAGATCTTTGTGTCCTTGACAAGATTCTGGAGTGTCTGAAGACAGCTACAGTGTACTCACATATAATAAATAAATAAATCTTTTTAAAAAATGTAGGCACTAACGTTTTCTTCAGACTCAGGCTACCACAAGAACTTGTAATCACACACACACACACACACACACACAACACTTTATGAGATTCAAAGGTAACAGACATTTCAAAGTGTTTTTAATCTGTTTCTTTTTTTTTTTTACTTTACACATTAATACAGTGTGATTCCTTGTACTCATTGTTAAAAGCCATGTGCACTACATGTAACTAAAAGTCCTTTCATTATGTTAGATGGGTAACAAATAACTATTTCAAAGCTAGGAGGTTTTAATGTTAGAAAGACAAGAAGATAACAAATGTCTAAAGTGATACATATGCAAATTCCATTTGGCATGTCTATAATTAAATATTGCTATCATGTATTAAAATGGGACACTGTACCACATGAATACATGCAATTACTGTGTATCAGCTACAAATAATAAAAATAATATATGTTTCTAAAAGCATTTACAGAAACGTTCATTTTAAGTTTTTAAAAATTCTTATTTAGTGGTTGTTCATCTATCTTTGAAAACCCAGATGTCCCATACATAGACAGCAAATTTTCCATAATTCCCCTTAACCTTTAGCTCCTATTTCTTAAATACTTATCTAGGCACCAGATATTGTAGCACACAACTGTAATCTCAGCACTCAGTGGGCAGAAGCAAGAGGATTACTCAAGTTCCAGGTCAGCCAAGACTGGACAGTGACGGCCGGGCGTGGTGGCACACACCTTTAATCCCAGCACTCAGGAGGCAGAGGCAGGCGGATTTCTGAGTTCGAGGCCAGCCTGGTCTACAGAGTTCCAGGACAGCCAGGGCTATACAGAGAAACCCTGTCTCGAAAAACATATATTAAAAAAAAAAAAAAGACTGGACAGTGAGACTCTTTCTCATATACAAGCCACCCCACCCCAAATCACCCAAAACTTTGCTACATACAAACTATATTTACTACCTCATGGCTTAAGTCTTTCTTTGGCATCTATTATTTTTGTCAACTCTGTGGAGTAATTCTTGTTCTAAGGCATTCTGATGATAAAATTAAAGCCACTAACTTTCATACTAACATCAGGATTTCAATGTTAAGCTGTTACTGACACATTTGATTAACCGAAAAATAATCCACCTTTTTATTTTTTATTTTTTTATTTTTTTTTTTTGGTTTTTCAAGACAGGGTTTCTCTGTATAGCCCTGGCTGTCCTGGAACTCACTTTGTAGACCAGGCTGGCCTCGAATTCAGAAATCCGCCTGCCTCTGCTGGGATTAAAGGCGTGTGCCACCACGCCCGGCAGAAATCCACCTTCTTGAGTTTTAAATAATTGCAGTTTTTCCTTCCGGTAACATTGGAAGTTATGCTGGAGATGAGTCAACAGAGGAATCCTCACAACCCTTCTGACATTCATGTCCCATTTAAGGCTACATCACCGCCATCGACAACATAGACATGAAACTACATTAGTGTAAGCAAAGGTGCCAAGAATTTAAAAACACAAGCTGGGCGTGGCGGCGCACGCCTTTAATCCCAGCACTCGGGAGGCAGAGGCAGGCAGATTTCTGAGTTCGAGGCCAACCTGTTTTACAAAGTGAGTTCCAGGACAGCCAGGGCTAAAAAACCAAAAAAAAAAAAAAAAAAAAGAATTTAAAAACACTAACATCCTTCCCTACAGTGTGAACATAAGCACAGTACATAAGATATTCAAACAAGTCCTGCATTTAGGACCCAGGGGAAACTATTGGTCATTCAGAATCCAGCCAGGCATCCATAGCTACATTCATGAATAATAAATTCATATTATTAACAACTCTGATATTAAATTGTTTCTGATTTTGCTCATCATAGCTAAACTATTTTGCTAACTTTCAGGGATGAACTTTAGACATTAAGTTTAATTATCACTACACAGTACCTGCCAAATCAACGGCAGAAAACAAGCATGCCCCATGTAATAAACATTAGCAAGGGGCATGCATACTTCTGTGCTTCGGCCCAGGGTATCACTGTAATCTAATTATTGTTCAAAGATCATTCATCTCTGATTCTGCATCAGAGACAAAAACTACTTTATTTGATTAACCATGAGGACTGAAAGTAGTCTTCCATATATCTTCATATTCAACATTAATACATTCATTAGAGAGAAATGATCTCCTAACCTCAAGTAAATTATATCAAATTGGAACGGTCAAAACAAAAGTGTTAATATCCAGAGAGAATTTAGTATATTACATAAGCATGTGCAATCACCTAAAATTAAAACTAATCACTCCGTGACAGAGGCAGTAATAAAAGCCAACCTTCCGCCTCCTTGTTTTCCAGCGAAAGATGAATAATTCATGACTCGGGGAAGATCTCCATCTCCCTTGCACCTTCCATAAGGTTTTACCAATTTCATTATTCAAATTGTATCTCTTTGGAGCCTGTTAGCCATGCTGGAACTGAAACAATGCTGGACAGCAACCCCTCTGATGTTACTTGCACACGTCCCGGTATTGAGCATGGTGTGACGAAGCCTTATGGAAAAAAATGTAAGATCTGTGGGCCTGGCTCTGTGGCTTCAGAGCTTAACACCCCTCATGAGTGTGGCCTGCTCTCTCTCTGGATCCCCTCACACTATTCCCGAAATCAGATCTTTGTCACTTGGAAGTATTTGGTCTTATCTTTTTTTTTTCCAGACAACTGCATATAGTAGAACACTTAAATTATTATTTTGCAGCTAGAACTTTCCTTTAATAGTGCTTTTAAATCTTATGATAAGTGCCCCCATCAATAATGTCAGCACATTTATCCATCAGTTCATATACATAACATATACATAACATATACATTACATATTCATTATATATACATTACATATACAGTACATATACATTACAGTTAATTAGCAAACATTTGCTAAGGTTTCAACTGGGGGTATTGCACTAAAGATGGAGAGCAGGGAAAGTCTCAAACTCTGCCTCCTAGGAGGTGATGGATGTAGCAGGTTGAATGCAAAGATTCTGTGCTACTACTCCACACCGACAGGGGATGTCCAGGTTTACGGGGAAGAGAACACTTCCTGCTTCCTAAGGATGTGGAAGGGGCAGCTGCGGCAAGAGTGGGGAGACTGCTAGAAGGGGAGGATAGACACGGAGGAAGGTGGAGAATCGGGAGAAAGCAGAAGGGCTTCAGGATAGGGGTTGCACACTGTGTGAATGACAAAATGCAGCAGATGAAGGGTAGTAGAAAGCAGATTGACTGGGAGTTCTGGGAAGGGCATGCTAGCCACGTAGATTGGAAGCGCCAAGCAGTTGAGCCAAGAAGGCAAGTTGGAATTGAGCAACTGTGTGCGCCTGTGTTTTTCATCCATGGATCCAACAGTCTCTGGGTGGGTGCTAGTAGCATAATCCATTCCCAGAGCTTAGCAGGATAGCAAAAGCTGCATACAACTAAAGTAGGATGAGAGCAAATGCCCAGAGGTAAAATAATAATAATTCCAGAGAAATGCTTTTTGCAAAAATGCGAGGTACAAAACTTAGCAAAGACAAGAGAGTAGTAGTGAGTGCCAGGCGCTGAGGACTTGAGAGAAGATGTTACAAAATCAAAATCTGGTCAAGAAATAGGGCGATTGAAGGAACATAACTGCTCTTTTCATGGAACACTTCAGCGCTGGTGAAGGCTTGTGGGCAGCTGTTGGGCATAAGTCAGTTGAGAAGAAAATATAAGGTGGGTATATAACAAAAATAAGCAAAGGTTAGCTCTGGACACAGACTGATAGAAGTCGGGGCTGTCTTGGAGTAGCTTAGGTGAAACCAGAGTTGAAATCAAAAGTAAAAATAAATAAATAAATAAAATGGACACAAGGAAAACAGCTGTTAGGTCATCAAGTGATGGAGAAAGACAGCTGACTAGGAGAAGCATGACTAATTCCTGGCATCACAAAAGATCAGCATATACTGGAGGCTATGAATTTATGTGTGCCCAGGTGTGTGACTGTCCTCCCTGGCCATTACAGTGAAAACCACAGTTCAAAAAAGATGAGGTGTGCCATGAATCTCTGCCAGAAGGAAGTAAAGATGGGAGATATGTAGCCAAGGATAGGGTGCTAGAGAATAAGAGAACCCAAATGATAGAATGTTCTAATTTTAGAATAGAATTTAAGCCTCTGTGTCTCAGAGTTGGGGTGTCTAAATGAGAGTAGGCAGAAATCCTTAGAGTCGAGGACAGTATGAATCATAGTGTGATAATGAAGTAAATGTCTATGTATGTAACCATTGTTATAGCTTGATTATTACATATGCCCGAGTTTCGTGTACTGAGTACTTAGTCCTATGTGGTAGCATTATTTTAGAGGGGGGCTATAAATTAGGAGACAAAGGGTCCATAAAGAAGTGGGTCACCAAGGATATATCACTGATAGCTATCCTGCTCCCTTCACCTCTCTCTGTTTCTGGTCTGCTATGATATAAAAAGCATCCTCTTTCACCTAGTTCCTTGACCATGATGACCTGCCCAAGCACATGGAGTCAAGAAACAGTGGCGTGAACCCTGTGAAACAATGAGCCAAAACCTTTTCCCATTTAGCTTGTTATGTCAAGTGTTTTGGTCACTGTGATACAAAAGTAATATGATGTAAAGTGAAGAAAAATGCAAACTCTCAAAGATACTTCACAAATCTCCACTCTGTATCGAGTGTGCACTGATTCAGGAGTCAGACCCAGTATGAACCAAAGGAACACACAGCGCTGCTGAAAACAGAGTGGGTAAGTAACATAGACTGTCATTGGTATGATGTATCTGGCTATACTGGACACACAACGAAGAAATAGCAACAAACAGCTCCATATGTTCAGAGATTTTACCTAAGAGCTGAGGGTTTTCTGGGGTATGAAGAGGATAAATTACTAGAAAGTAGATAATGAAGACTTTAAATGCAAATGAAGATTGCAAGCACTGACTATACAAAACTGGACAATGTTATCCCCTTCCAACATCGCTGGCTGCCCGAAATCTCGGTGTTCCCTACATAAGCAGCTCTGCACCCCAGTCACAATTCTGGGCCTTAAATACCACTTTCCCCCTGTCAGACTTCAAGAAATGACATACTTTCAATTTTTCCAGTTTCTTCACTATCAAAATAAGAGGCCTTGACACTTGCATGATAGACAAATGAATGTTCCTTCCCAACCATAGTTCCTCTCATTTACATTTTGGAAAGGCTTATCGGTTGTTACTGGTGTGTATGTTTGTGTGTGTGTGCGGTATGTAGGCATGCATATAACATGACACTCAAGGAGGTCAGAGGACACGTTTGTTCAGTTGTTTTCTCTTTCTATCTTTACTTGGGTCCCAAGGATAGATAGAAAGAGAAAAGCCCATCAGGCTTGTGCAGCAATTGTTTTCTGACCTATTTGTCCCCTGGGTGCCCTCACTTACCTTATCACATGCCTACAGTATGTCACATGCCGCCCTTCTCACTAACCAAAACTTGAGCTCACTGCCACATTTTTGCCATGCAATCTCCTTGCCGATAGTGATTTTTAATCAAAGAAAGTCATCCTTATTGGTCTAGACCAAGGGCCCCTGCTGTCATGGAGTCCTTTCCTTAGCTATTGCTGAATTGCAGAATTGTGCTATATCCCAACATTCTCTAACAATTCGTGTGCTTGTCTTCTCAAATAACTTCCCTCAGGACATTCAGACACAATCACAGTGGTTTGTAGACTCCCCAGTCCACTGTATTTGCAAGGCTACCAATAAAGTGGAGGATATTTGAATCAAGACATCTTCTATTTTGCATTTTAATTCCAGCTTTGTCCCTTGCACCAAGTTCTCTCATCTGTTAGTCAAGGCCTGTGATCACTCAGATCCTTGCACCTCCTGAAATCGTTTTAGCAGAAGTTAAAAAAAAAAGTTCTGAAACTAAATGAAAATAAAACACAAGATAACAAAACCTCTGGGATATATTGAACACAGGCCTATAAAACAGATCACATCCCGGGATACAAATCAAATCTTCACGAATTCAATGAGGTTGAAATCACTCCTTGTATCTTATCTGACCACAATCCAATAAATTAAAATAGCAATAAATTTAAAATTCTCTAGTAAATACACAACTCATGGAGATTAAAGACGTCACTACTGAATGAGTAATGATTCCAAGAGAACATCAAGAACGAAATAAAAATATTTTTTCCAGCTAAGTGAAGAATACACCAAGCCCCTGGGACACTTTGAACAATGACCTATACGAGATGCTTATATCTCTAAGTGCCTACATTAAAATATCAGAGCAAGCACAAATGAATGACTTAATGACACAAATCATAAAGTTGGAAAAACAAGAACAAGATGAATCCAAACCCAGCCAATGTCAAGAAATAATAAAAATAAGAGCATAAGCCAACGAAAACATTGTTTTCATTGTTGGCATGTCAACAAAAGAAAAAAATACAAAGAATCAATAAATCTAAGTGCTGATTCTTTGAAAAGATAAACGAGATTGACAGAACATTAGCCCAAGTAACCGAAAGAAGAAAAAAAGGGCACCCAAATTAATACAATCAGAAATTAACAGAGAAACATTACAACAGCTACCAAAGAAGTTAGGAACACTGGAAGGGAATCTTTTTAAAAGCTGTACTCCATTAAGCTGGAAAACTTAAAAGAAACGGATGGATTTCTTTACTCAACCAAACCACCAAAATTAGACCAAGAAGAAATCATCATCCAAAACAGAGCAGTAACAAATGAAAGAATGAAATAGTAGCAAGAAGCCTTCCTGATTAAAAAATGTGCAGAGCCAGATGGATGGATTCAAAACAAATTTCTACCAAATTTTCAAAGAAGATATAGAGCCAATCCTTCTTGAATCAGATAGAACACTCCAAAACTCTTAATATCCCAACGAAGTAAAGACAGAAGGGGAGGGGGAGGAAGGGGATTACACTATCCCCAATGAACATAAACTCAAAAATAATACTTGCAACTAGTAAATAGACACATATAAAAAAATTTTCGCACCAATACCAAGTTGGCTCAATGCAGGTATGGTTTGACATTTGCAAGTCAAAAAAATATAATAAGCTACATAAATGGGCCAAAAGATAAAAATCATGTGACCATCTCAATAAACGCAGAGAAATCCTCTGACAGAATCCAACATGCCTTCCTGATACAAAGTCCTAGAGAGGGTAGGGCTGGAGGGAACATACCCCAATGTAATAAAAGTTGTGTATGAGGAACCCACGAACATTCATCATAGATGGAGAAAAGCTTGAGGCAACCCCACTGATGTCAGGAAGGTCACAGGGATGTCCATCATCCCCACTCTCATCAATATTATATCAAAGAATTAGCTGAAAACACGAGACAAGAGAAGAGAATGAAAGGGGAATAAGTAGGAAAAGATGTCAAGCCATCCCTTCTGGATGAAGACATGATGCCGTACCTTAGAGATCCAAAAATTCTACCAGAAAAGTTGAGAAACGGTAAACAAACTCATCAATCTGGCAGGATAATCAACTTGCAAAAATCAAGAGCTTTCCTATACACCAGCAACACACAGAGAAGGCGATCATAAACACACTCCCATTCACAACAGCCTCAATGAAAATAAAATTCCTAGCAATGGATCTAACCAGGAAAGTGAAGGACATCTATAGTGAAAACCTTAAACTCTGAAGAGTCAGATAGAGAGACTAGAAAATGAAAAGACATTCCATGTTCATTGTGAAAATGATCATTTTATCAAAAGCTGTTTATAGATTCAGTAAAATCCTGATCCAAATCTACATCTCAATTCTTTTTTTTTTAAGATTGTATTTATTTATTACATGTAAGTACACTGTAGCTGTCTTCAGACACCCCAGAAGAGGGCATTAGATCTCATTACAGATGGTTGTAAGCCACCATGTGGTTGCTGGGATTTGAACTCAGGACCTTCAGAAGAGCCGTCAGTACTCTTAACCGCTGAGCCATCTCTCCAGCCCCCTACATCTCAATTCTTACAGAAATAGAGAAATCTATCCTAAAATTCTCATTGTACAATGTAAGACCCCCAGATAACACAAACAATTCTGAGCAACAGGAACAGTGTTGGAGTGTTACATTACACAGCCATAATAATTGAAATTATATAAAACTGGCAAGAAAACAGACATATAGACCAATGAGACAAAACTGAAGACCCAAACACGAGAACTTGTAACTTCAGCCACTTAATATTTGACAAGACTTCAAAACATATGCTGGAGAAAAAAAGCATCTTCAATAAACGGTGCTGAGAAAACAGGACTCCCACACATAGAAGAATGAAATTGGACCTCTATTTGACACCTTGCACAGAAGACTAACTCCAAATGGAAACCTAGAACTCTGTAATTGTTCAATGATCACTGCGCAGTGCCCTACATGATCTAGGTATAGGAAAGGATGTTCTGAATAGGTTTCGACTTGACTAACTATGTTAAGGCCAAACAATTGACAAGTGGGTCTTCATAAAACAAAACTAACAAACAAACAAACAAAAACCCAACTGCACAGTTAAAGAAGCAATCAGATGAGTGAAGAGAAAACCCATGGAGAGAATCTTTGTCATATATATATATATATATATATATATATATATATATATATATATATACATACATATACATATATATACACACACACATATATATATACACATATACACACACATATATATATACACACATATATACATATATATATGTATATACATATATATATGTATATATATGACATAAGATTAATATCCAGAATACACAAAAAACTAAAAAACAAATTTAAAAGAGAGAGAGAGAGAGAGAGAGAGACCCATTCAAAAATAGTCCTGCACCATGAAGAGCAAGTTCTCAAAAAAAGAGAAGAAAAAAATAGCTAAGAAAAAAAATTTTTGAGAAACTCAAGAGATGGCTTAGTGGCTAACAGCACCGACTGCTCTTCCAGAGTTCCTGAGTTCAATTCCCAGCAACCACATGGTGGCTCGCAACCATCATTAATGGGATCTGACGCCCTCTTCTGGTGTGTCTGAGACAGCTACAGTGTACTCATAAACATAAGATAAATAAAAATGCTTTCTAAGAAATTTTTTATTGCGCCTAGTTTTGGAAACACAGATCACAACAACTTTGATATCTCATCTAACCCTCGTCAGAACAGCAAAGATGAACAGAGCAACCAACAGTAAAAACTTGAGGTTAGGTAAGTACCAATGAGTCGGAGGGAAATGTTCTCATTGTCAGAAGTACATTAAAATAATTAATATTTTTGAGACAGGTCTCATACCAAAGCCCACGTTGTCTATGATCTTCTGGGAATACTTCTCTCTCAGCTTCCTAAATGCTGGCCTTACACGTTTTTAGCCAGCTCACCTGACTACATATTTTTAAAGAGTAACTAAGAGCAACAGGCTATCCAAGCTTGCTGCCAGCACATTCATAGGCGAATAGATGCTTTCTCACAGAGCATATAGGTTTTCTTTGAGAGAGCTCTGGTGAACAAGTGACCACCCTGAAAACTGCTATTGTAATAAAATCTCGTCTTCTTGGTCATGGTTGAGCCATAATGCCCCAGAAACAAAGAGCAAATGGATAATACCAGGAGTATAGAAGACACGCACACAGACCATCTGAATGCTGTAGTTATACTGTTGCAGACACCCAAAGAATGGCAGGATCCCCAAAGATGCCTGCAAGTGTCATAGGTTTAAAATTGGATTTTTTTTTCAATTTTTTCCCTTTTATATAACATTTTCCTTTCAAGCTTAAAAAAAAAAATCTCAGAGAACCTGCAAAGTTACATATCACGTATGAGAAAGCAGTAGTAAATGAACGTGAACTGCCAGTAATAATGTCTTCCTGTAAACTTCCAGGGAAGCTAGATCTATGTGCTGTCCTTTCACTTGACGAATTTTTAATAAAACGCAGCAAATACTAATCATTTGCCCTTTTGAGTCACGAGATGTAAGCATTTAGACGTAGCCAGTGTGTCATCGGTAGGAGCTTCACCTAATTCATATTCAGACTCTACACTGAAACAGGCAGGTGGAGTCCAGGGTACGGCCCCAGGTGACCCCCCTGCAATCAGACTTGTGATTAGCCATATTCAGGTACTATCACTTACTGTTCATGTAATTGCAGCTGAGAAAACACTCTTCTGCCAACGGGAGGCTTTTCATACGTTATACATGTCAGCTTTGTATGCTTAGGCAGATCTGTAATTAATGCCTCTTTCTAATAAGCTTGGGAAGGGTGTAGGCGTGCCAGAGATGAAATCATAACAGGCAGCCGCTCTTCCTTCTTTGGTAGGCCACTGAGTTGCCAGAAAAAGAATGTCCCAGGTCAACATTAAATTGAACACAAAATTATCTCCCATTTCTGAGAGTATTTGGAAATAAATAAATAAATGTGGTTTGCCATGCACTGACCCTGCATTTATGGAAAGGTGAGCTCTTCACATTGGAACTTCTTTCACAACACTGGAGCCATTTTTCTCCCTTGCTACTGAAGCTAGGAGACCACAGAGTAATGTGCATAGTTGAACAGTGGATGGAATCTATATTGAAAGGAGAAGTTTTCTCAGCATGGAGCTAATTTAATGATGCTGAAATGAGAATCATCTGAGGGTCACACCATTAGCATCCTGTTTTAACCAAACTACTCAAGTACCTTTGACTCCTGTGCCAAAGTCTGAGTTATTAGTGGAGACACTGCTGTCACATCTCATTAATGATACAGAGTTTAATTTTAGGAGGGATTTTATTCATCTCTAAACATTTTAAGCAGGCTGTGAGATTAAATACACACACACACATAGAGAAAAGAGGATGAAAACCCAAGAAAACCCAAGGGATTTGTGTAATTCATTAGGATGAGAGTGAAATCATGTTCATTTGGAATACACACATCCACAGTGAGTTTGCAATTATAATACTTTCAGAGCAAAAAAAAAAAATCACTGAAATAGAGTCCTTTTAACAAAGCATAAAAACTTATAAGGATGAGAATAAGAGAACTATAAAATCATGTTCTTCTAAAACTGGAAATTCAAAGGCTCCTTGGTAAAAGAGCTGTATTACCACATCTCTGAACAGAATCTCCAAGACAAGGTGTTTGCCTGAAAATGTAAAGACTTAAACCATTTAATATTTAGACGGGGGTCTTGTTATATTGAGTCCTGTGCATGTAACTGAGAACCTTGCATATATGTACATTGATGATGGACAAATTATGCCCTCTGTCCACTCCAATATAACCTGACAATGTCTAGACATATTTATACACTGATAGCTTGTCTGAGGGGAACAAAGACATCTGCAAGAGTGGGCAGCCAGTTTTTTCTCAAGTCATTAGCCATACTGTGGTTAAGGGTACAATCACTTTTCTACTAGACATAAAAAAAAAAAGATGAGACAATAGAAATGGGGTTTAATAATATTTTTCCATAGATTGAGGAAAGTGAGGTGTATTTCCTCAGAGCAGATGCCAGTGTGCTTAGAGACACTGATCAGATGCTCTCTGGAATACAGAAGAGTAAGTGCTAGCATTTGGTCAGCTTTTGAATACTTGGGAATGATTATGTGGTGGTGTGCATTAGAATGGAGAGAGATTTACACAGATCTGTGAGTCATAGAAACATTAATACATGAAACTACTTAGAAGCCTGAAGACTGTGGAGAGCGCTTGGAAAAATGTGGCTAAACTTGAGGATTTTAAAAGACTTCATTTGAGCAAAAGTGAGCAAGACAGAATCAAGTGTCAGGGATAAAACCTGTCTTAGCCACTTCTCTGTTGCTAGGAGAAGACCATGACTAAGGCAACTTATAAAAGACAGCTTTTAATTGGGACTTGCTTTCAAAGAGTAAGTTAGTGGCCAACATGACAGGGAGCGCAGTAGCAGACAGGAATGGTACTGGGGCAGTAACTGAGATCTCATGTCTTATCCAAACACTGGAGAAGAACTAAGCCGGTGATTGGCTCTTTAAACCTCCAAGTTCACCCACCAGTGACATCTTTCCAACAAGCCCAAACCTTCCTAATCATTCCCCAAACTGTTCTACCAGCTAGGGACCAGGCATTCAAATCTATGAACTTACAGGATCCATTGTCATGCAAACCAACAAAAGCCAATGATTGTCTTCAGTTGGCTAGGGAGGGAAGAGGGTGAGTTTGGAACATGTCCACTGTAAAATACAGAACTTCAATTTTCTTCTACTGTCACTAAGTTTCCATGGGTAGGTCATAAGCAAGCAAGAATAAATCACACATAAGTACAAATTCCCTGGAAATTTAATTTTGTTGCCAAAGCACCACCCAAAGGTCATTCTCATGTAGTCACGCTTGAAAAAGCAATCAGAAGAAAACATCAGCCTTGGATTGCATAGAGGAACAAAGTCTCAACCTTTCCACTAAGGTCACCCACTCCACCTTAGGAAACTCTGATTATTCAGAGACTGCTTCCACCTATATTTGATCAAAAGCAAATCCAATCTCTCTCTCTCTCTCTCTCTCTCTCTCTCTCTCTCTCTGTGTGTGTGTGCCTCTGTGTGTGTGTGTGTGTTTCTGTCTCTGTCTCTTTCTCTCTCTCTCTCTCTCTCTGTCCCCCACTGTGGATGAGAAGCAAGAAATGAAGAGGGTGGCTTCTAAACTCAGACACGACCAGCTACAATATACAGTAGCAAACAGTCTGACAGTAACAAAGGAGGCAGAAAACCATTAAAACACCATCAATTGAGAGACGTTCACAACTACTAACTTTAAGCTGACATTAACTACCTTAATGCCTGATAACCTTTATTAAATTACTTAATATTTTATTTAGATCCACTAATGATTTCCTTATATCAGAAACCAACAATGTACAATACTGCTGAGAAGAGAATAGCTTTAAAATTTACCAGAAATTGTAACCTTAATTTTTTTTTCAAAACCTTTTTTTTTTTTTTGGTTTTTCAAGACAGGGTTTCTCTGTGTAGCCCTGGCTGACCTGGAACTCACTTTGTAGACCAGGCTGGCCTCGAACTCAGAAATCCGCCTGCCTCTGCCTCCCAAGTGATGGGATTAAAGGCATGTGCCACCACCGCCCGGCTTCAAAACCTATTTTTAATGATGGTTCTTAAAAGCTTTAACCTCCATTTTAGCCCATTATCCACCAGAGATAGTGGGAAAGAAAGGATGAGGGGCAGGGAGTGGACCTGTTTAGAAAGGTTCCTCGGAGCAAGTCCCATCTGTGTTGTCTGGAAATCAGCAGTTCAGTTCACAGGTTAGCAGGCAGCAGAAGTTTGATCCACTCGCAAATACCTCACAGACACACCAGCAATCCAGTTCTATAGAGTGAGGTAGCAACAGGGGTGGCACGACCTAGCAGAGACAGCCAGGCCTCAGTCTCTGCTCGAGTCAGCAAAAGGGACCAGGAGGGACACCAGAAGAAGTTCGTGGCTATGTCTCACTCAGTGAAGTGAAACCCACAAGCGTTGCACAGGTAGCTCTATAAGCAAGCCTAGCTCCGCCCTATCGCTATGCATAGAGTCCTATTTAAACCCTCCTAACATCACGTGTCCTCCACGGGTCTTGTCTCATCACGTGCATCTGTCTCAGCTGACCTCACTCTGCCAATCAGTCCTCAGAAGCAGCAAGAAACCGCAGCAAGAAACCGCAGCACACCTGTCTCAAAAAACAAAACAAAACAAAATAAAACAAAACAAAACAACAAAAGAAGAAGTTTTATGGTGCATTTTTTTCTATGGAGTCCTGACAAACACAGCTCAACTATACAGTGTAAGGGGGATCAATACATGCGTGTTGTTAGCAAAGTATCCTTCATCGTGTGTCCTTTCATGTGCTTGCTTTAGCAGAACATCCTTTCACCTGTGTCATCCCTTCACATGTTTGCCCCAGCAAAACACCATCCAACCAACTAGCCAAAGAACGCTTAAGTTTCCATTTCGAGAAATGTCCATCTTTTTTCTGATTTTCTTCACCAAGCTCGGATTCCCTCCCTCCTTTTAGTTCTCCAGTGCAACATGTGGTTATGCTTACACACAGCACGCATAATACTTGCTTCAAAAGAGCCAACTGAAAGGTACTGTACAACTAATAAAATCTTCCTTGTAATACTGTAATCATATCTTTGCAGAGGTAGTAATGTCTAAAGGCACATGTGGTCTAAGAAAATGCCTTCTTTAACAGGAAGATTTCTCACTGATTGCATATCTTACAAACTGGCCTAAATAAACATATAAACATGGAAACTGCTTCAGGGTTGAACACAATCCTGATGGGGTAGTTGTATTCTGTTGCCCCTCCACACTAATCATTAAGCCACAAGAACAGACGGTATAAAGGCCTTATCGAGTACTGCTTGTACACTGAACCACCAGATCTGTGTCCACATGTGGCTGGAGATGCCGATGAGAATGGTACCATTCTGTGAAGCTTCTGGGACCTGAGACCAAATGTTTCCATATCCAAAGGTGATGTAGAATAAATGATGCATTTCAAGTACTTATTAATCACAGCCAGCATGGAAAGCCTGTTTCCTAAACTAACTTGTTAGCTGTTTGTGTGTGTGTGTGTGTGTGTGTGTGTGTGTTTAATCTAAGTCCTTTAGGCAAGACAACTATTACTCCCATTCTAAATCTGAGGTGATTGTGGCTGAGAAACTAAGTAGTTGATCATAGCCACAAAAGCAGAAGGCAGAGAGAGCTGCCAAGATGATGTAATAGTAGATTTCACTAACCACTGCTCTCTGACGGTAGTCCTCCCTATACAAGGGTGATGGTGTTGTTGCTGCTGCTGCTGCTGTTACTGTTGTTGATGTTGTTGTTCTTGTTGCTGTTACTATGTTGCTTTTTGCTGGTGCTGTTGTTGCTGCTATTGTTGCTGTGGCTGTTGCCATTGTTGCTGCTGCTGTTGCCATTGTTGCTGCTCCTGTTGCGATTGCTGCCGCTGTTGTTGCTATTGTTGTAGTTGTTGCTGCTGCTGCTGCTATTATTATTATTGTTGTTGCTGTTGTAATGAATGAAAAGAAAGTCCAGTAATTTAAAGTAGTTCAAAATGTTGATAGCTTCTGGCTTCTCATAAAGCTAGATTCATGTGTGCAAACAACATACTTTTTTTAATCAAAATAGTTATGAGCAGTCTAGTCCTAACTCTAGACATTACTAAAGATAATTAGTGAGATCTCATTGAAAAGGTACAAGACATACATGCATCAGGTTTGTACCTGTGTAAATGAACCGAAAGCAATACTACTGTTATAGGCAGTAATATCTTAACATGTCACAGGTTTTATGGGGATAAAACACGAGGGAGTTTCAGTACTCTCCTGCACAGACAATTTATGCTAACTTGACCCGATTTGTCATGACGCATGGGCTTTCCTGCATTAAAAGTTTTAGCCATTCAGACCTGGGTATGTCACTCAGTTGATGCAGTATTTTCCTGCCACACACAGAGCCCTGATTCCCATTCCCAGCACCACATAAAACTGGGCAAGGTGGTACCTTTGTAATCAAGCACTCAAGTTTGAGGCCAGCCTAGGCTACAAGACCTCTGAAGCCTAAGGAAAGGGAGGGAATAGGCCACCAAGTTCAGACAGTTCTGTAAGGCAATGAGAAGTGAGAGCTGCTTTTCCACTGAAGACCTCTTATGAAGATATCCAGGTTCCAAGCCTAGCCAGGAATATTTGTCAAGTAATTTGAATACCCTCAGCATAGTGCTTGGGACATTATAGAATAACAGATTAAAGTTATTTTATAAGTATGAACAAAATAATCATAATCATTTTTCAATAAAAGTTAAGGTATTGGGCATTTAGAACACTGAGAGGAGTACTCAGTAAGATTCTATGAAAAATTAAGTCCTTTATTCACTTCTAAGAAAATATGCAATATAATTCAGCTTGGAATTGTTTTTCTTAATACCAAGGGAAAAAATTAAGGAATTATTTGAATATACTTTATAATAGATTATTTTATTAAAACTTTAATTAGTGAATTCATGCACTGTGGTTATAACTATATCCATGCAGATGGAAAGAGTATTTAATGAATTTCTTTTAACTTAGTAGAATTTCTTGGACTTTCTCTTTGCACATGTGCATGCGGGATGCAATCCATTCACAAGGCAAGGACCGGCTGCTAGCAGTGCCAGGAACTGAACTGCAGCCGGATGCAGCCTGAGTGAGTGGATTGTGAGTCTTCACTTACTCTCACCCTTTGCTCTCTAGTCTGCAGCTTCTATGCCTGAGAGCTGTTTGCAAGACAAAGTATCATCTGGGATTACTAATGCAGATACTCTTCTGACATCTGTGACAAGCTCTTTCAGTGACTTACATAAGTTCTCAATGAAATTACGTTCATTTAAGAATTAATTTCAATGATCTCTTATGGGATAATTTGATGCTGATCCCACTTTTAATTATATAAGTGCTGGAGATGAGGTATCAGGCTGCTATAATTTATATGATCACTGGTAAATTTAGGGGGGAGCTTTTTATTAAGTTTATTTTATGGTTGGGGGGATTTCCTCTCAACTCATGGCGTCTTTTTAAAATTATTGTTACACACACACACACACACACACACACACACATACACACACACTGCTGAGTCCAGTGTATGTGCATAGATTTAGGAGTAACAGGACTAGATAATCTACCAGGGACCTCATCCTTAGTCAAGAACAATTTCTCTCTTCTCAGCAGCCTTTGCCATGGCTCTATCTGTGGGAGGGCCTTGTAGAATTTCTTGGGGGTGTTTTTATTTTTTTAAGATTTATTTTATGTATGTGAGCACACTATAGCTGTCTTCAGACACACCAGAAGAGGTCATCAGATCAATTACAGATGGTTGTGAGCTACCATGTGGTTGCTGGAAATTGAACTCAGGACCTCTGGAAGAACAGACAATGCTCTAATGCTCTTAACCCTTGGGGGTGGTTTTTAAAATCAAATATATGCTTAGAAAATAATAAATAAGCCGGGCGTGATGGCGCATGCCTTTAATCCTAGCACTCGGGAGGCAGAGGCAGGTGGATTTCTGAGTTCGAGGCCAGCCTGGTCTACAAAGTGAGTTCCAGGACAGCCAGGGCTATAAAGAGAAACCCTGTTTCGAAAAACAAAAAAAATAAATAAATAAATAAATAAATAATATAATAAAAATAATAATAATAAATAAAAAGGAAGGAAGGAAGGAAAAGAAAAGGGGAAAGGAATGAAAAAAAGAAAAGTAAAAAATGAAAAGAACAAAAAAAATGTAGAAAATTATGTCAGTACTGACAATTACAACCATCTCAATAGAGTTTGAGCTTCTGTGTTCTAAGTATTTGCTACATGCTATATCAAAAGGGATTAAATGGACATATAAATTGACTGAAGTTTGCTCTGTTCTTTCATTCAATCAACAAACTCATTATTGAGCACCTAGTATGTGGCATGTGTCGGGCATTTTTATAGATCAAGGAAGACAGAAAAAACCAATACAAAGCCCCATCTTTTCATGGAATTTACATTATGCTTGGTTAAGACACACGAGAACGCATCCATCAGATTTTTTCATTATTTTAATATGGGGGTAATAAAGACACAGTGAAGAGAATGGCGTAGTGATCAGGGAAGAACTTCCTGGAAAATGATAGCTGAAAAGAGACCGGAATGGGTAAGAAAGCCACACAACCCCAGAGGTGCTGGGGAGCGAAGATCCTAACACAGAAAAGATAGTTGCGTTCAAGGAAGAGAGAGCAGCGTTACAACAAAGTGACAAAAGATGCTGGGAAGGGCAGATGGTTCAGGACCCGGAGAGGCATCGAAGGCATCTTAGGTTTACTCCAGGTGTGAAGAGAAGGGGGGTATTGGGAACCGGAGAACGCCATGATCAGCAGAGCGTGGAGGACTCGCTCCCCAGCAGCGGTTCTCAGCCTATGGGTCCTGGCAATTCACAGGGGTTGGATATTGGATATTTACATTATGATTCATAACATCAACAAAATCACAATTAGGAAGTAGCAACGAAATAATGTTATGGTTGGGGGTTGCCACACCATGGGCCGGTGAGCAGTTCACAAGGGTTGAGTGTTAGCGTCTGCAGGATTGCAATCTTGACTCCTCACTGCCCAGGGTTTAAAATATGAAAAATAAAAATCATTTCTGTGCAAGTGGTGTGGCAACAACACCAGCAACACACACACACACACACACATCAGCTTTCTAACCAGACTGTTACAAACTTAACTCAAAATAAAATACCTGTTTCAGGAGGGTGGGGGAAAAGATTGCAGGAGGGGGTGACCAGAAAAAGGCAGAAAAAGGGCAGTGGGCAATATGTAAAGTGAACAAGTAAAATAAAATTTATATATATATATATATATATATATATATATATATATATATATACATTTTGTTATATAAAAACTGAGTGTGTGTGTGTATATATATATATATATCCCTGTTTCTATTATGGTTGTAGGGGAACTGCCTATGCAAGCTGTCAATTCACAAAGGTTCTTTGTGGATGGTACATTAGAATATAAGAGCTCAGAATATTCTGGAACACGTCTCCCACCTTTCCTCCCGTCTCCTTCTCCTGTTGACAGCCTGACTCCTGGGTGATGCTGTTAGAAAGCAGAGCAGAGCAGAACCACAAGCACCCAGCATCTCTTCCACAGGAAAATGCTGCCATCTGGAGGCTTCCAGAATAAACAGATAAAATTCAGTAATTAAACAAAGTGGAACCAGGGCCCCAGACCCACATCTGTTCATTTCTATATACAACACTTTTCTCTGGAGAAAAACTATACAGTCATTCACTTAAAAGCAATGAGAAGGCATCCGACCACTTTCATCTTGATGCTTTGACAGGCCTGCTGTACTAAGCGGAACCCCTGACAGTTGGTTTTATAAACCTTATTATTTTGTGATCTGTCCATTTATTACCAGTGTAAAGTGGATGCCACTTTTCCACTACTACTTACTGTGCCAGGTCTCAGTCCCCTTTGTGATGGCAAATCTCCATTTCCTCCATGAAAATTGACCAATTCAGGCTCTTTCTTTGTTCAACTTTGATTAATTATATTTTTCTAAGTAAATCAGTTCTTTCATCGTTTCAAATAGATTTTCATAGCTATATGTAATATTCTATAAATTTTTACTTTATTTGCCTACAGCTATGTATACTTTTTAATCTTTCATATCATCTTTTTGCTTCCCTTTTGTGTAGAATTTGCTGTTTGATGCTGCGCAGTTAGGATGGAATTCAGCGTGTCTCACACCACTGGGATGCACATCCAGGGCTATCATGGGGTTTTGAATGGCAGAAGGATGGATATAGAGTACACTCTACTCTGGGAGACAACATTGTAAGCTATTGTGTTGACAGACACAAGACTCTTGAGCTCTGTTTAGAGGTCAACTTTAATATCTCAAATTAGCAGTGGCATAAAGACAGGATCACTGAAATGTCAATAATTAAAAATCATTTGTAAAGAGCTCTGTTTTGAGGCAGCTGAACAAAATCGAAGAGCAAATTACAGATGCCAAATGAAAAAAAAATTGGGCTTTTGTACAGTTTAGAGAAAGCATAACATAAAATGGACATTGAATTAGAATTGGCTACATTAGAAAGAAAAACTATGAAACAAAGGTACCATAGCCAGGAAAGATATTTCCGAGAAATATGATAATCATAGACTAATTCCCTTAATATGTGTGCTTCAACTTGACGAAAATTAAAGTCACCCAGGAATCAGATCGGCTTGAGGCATGCTTCCTTGATTGTCGACTGGAGGGCCCAGCAGACTGCAGCCAGTACCATCCTGGAGTAGCTGGTCTTGAATAAGAATGGAAGATGAGCAAGCCATGGAGAACAGGCCAGAAAGCTGTGGTCCTCCATCCTCCACAGCGTCTGTAAGTTTCTGCCTCCAGGTGCCTGCTCTGAGTCCCTGTTGATGTTCCTTGGGCTATAACTACAAGCCCAACAAACACTTTCCCTCCCCAGAATGTTTTGATCAGTGTTTTATCACAGCAAAAGAACACGAGCTAGGACACCCCTGAAACCTTTACTCTGTGAAAGACTGTGTTGTGATTATAGGAAGGAGAAAAATATATGAACCTCACACGGGGACAAGGACTTTTATTCTCAATTTAAAAAAAATCTCAAAAGTTAAGGAGGAGGAAGAGATAAGGAGAAGGAAGAAGAAAAAGAAAATATATAATTATAAATTTATAATGAAATGAAGAGTGGCTTACCAAGATTGAGGTAAGACTAGTATCTTAGTCAGGGTTTCTATTCCTGGACAAAACATCATGACCGAGAAGCAAATTGGGGAGGAAAGTGTCTATTCACCTTACACTTTCATACAGCTGTTCATCACCAAAGGAAGTCAGGACTGGAACTCAACCAGGTCAGAAAGCAGGAGCTGATGCAGAAGCCATGGAGGGATGTTTTTTACTGGCTTGCTTCCCCTGGATTGCTCAGCTTGCTCTCTTAGAGAACCCAAGACTACCAGCCCAGAGATGGTCCCACCCACAAGGGGCCTTTCCCCCTTGATCACTAATTGAGAAAACTCCTTACAGTTGAATCTCATGGAGGCATTTCCTCAACTGAAGCTCCTTTCTCTGTGATAACCCAGCTGTGTCAAGTTGACACAAAACTAGCCAGTATAACTAGCAAGCAAGCGCAGTGAGAGACTGCTCACAGTGTTAGCTGTTACAGAGACGCAAAGTAAAGCCCGGGTGTGCTCACCACACGATTGCTAGAACGGCTGTGGAAAGGATGATGGCAGCACCCAGCGTTCCTAGCACGGGGAGACACATACCATGCATGAATTCCTGGGAAGGGTGCAAAAGGATCCCACAACTTCAAAGAATAATTTGGGAGTTTCTTCACACTTTAGGCATTTGTCCCAAAGATATGAAATTTGATTCTTATAGAAAAATCTAGATAGAATATTCACAGCAATTTTACTTTCATCACCAGACAGAAAAGGCAATCTAATGTCCTTCAACAGATGAACCAGACACCAATGTGCTACCAGTAAGCAATAAAAAAAAAAAAAAAAAAGAACAGACTTCTACAACACTCATCCAAGGTGGATCACAAGATAATGACACTTAGTTGAAAGCCAGCCTCCAATGGTTAAATACTGTACAACCACATTCACACATTCCTAAAAATGACACAGTCGTAGAGATGTAGAGCAGACTGATGTTTCTAGGTGACGGGGACAGGGCAGATGTAAAACAAACTCAGCCCAAGAAATAAAGTAGTTTATACAAATCTAAACATGGAACTAAGTCACATAGAATTTTACATGTAGGTGGATGAGAATTATACAAACTATGCCACTTGCTACTATTGGAGAAAGTGGACGAATGTGTACTGGACCCTTAACTTCCTGTAAGTTGACAGTTTAGACATTTTAGGTTAATGAGGAAACAAGCTATGGCCTACAAATAGAGATTTAGATATTCTTGATTCTTAGTCAGGGTTACTATTGCTGTGATCAAGCACCATGATCAAAGCAACTTGGAAAGGAAAGAGTGTTTATTTGCCTTCTTACACTTACACATTACTGTTTATCACAGAAGGACAGAAACTCAAGCAGGACAGGAACCTGAAGGCAGGAGCTGATGCAGAGGCCGTGGAGGGGTGCTGATCACCATCTGGCTCCTCATGGCTTTCTCAGCCTACTTTCTCATAGAACCCAGGACCACCAGCCCAAGGCTGGCACCATCCACCGTGGGCTGAGCCCTATCCCATCAATCACTAATTAAGAAATGCCCTACAGCCAGATCTTATGCAGGCATTTTCTCAACTGAGGGTCCCTCCTTTTAGATAACTGCAGCTTGTGCCAAGCTGACACAAAACCAGCCAGCACAATTGACCCCCTTGTCAACTTGACACATATATACATCATCATTAAGCCATAACCCTTCTTTTCTTTACTTCCTCAAGATCACACATTAATATAAACGTCCCAGAACTTTAAAAAAAAACTCACAGTCCTTAAAAATACAAATACTTAAAAAAAAACGGCAAAGTCTTTTAAAATTCAGTCTCTCAACTGTGGGCTCATGTAAAATTAAATTAAATTAAATGCTTTCTTACTTCAAAGGAGGATAACACAGTCACAATCTAAATAAAACAGAAACCTTACTCCGACACTATGGATATCACAACATCTAATGTCTGGGATTCACTCCCCATCCTACAAATGGCTTGGGTCACTTCTCTGGCTCTGCTCTCTGAACCACACAGAACTTGTCTTACAAGTTGCTATTCATCACGGAATGAAGTCAGGACAGAAACTCAAGCAGGACAGGAACCTGAAGGCAGGAGCTGATGCAGGGGCCATGGAGGGTGCTGCTTACTGCACGTCGAGGAGGCCCCAGCTGGCTCCACTCTACTATGATGGTCATCCCATGAAACTGACATCTCCAAAATGTTGGGGTCCCTGCTGCAACTGGGCTGCACATTACCAATAGCCTCTTCTGTGCTCTCTTCAGGGACTCTAGTCCTGCCACACAATGCCAAGCCTCAGCTGCTCGCCATGACCCCTTCATGCCTTCAAAGCCAGTACCACATATATGATTCTTATACTACCAGGTTTGGCTGCCAGTGCAAGGCCACTTCTAGAACACAGCTTCTATGTGCTGAGCCCGAGGGAAATACTTCCCAGAAGACTTCACCTTAATGATGATGTGACAAGCCTTAACTGCTCTACATGACCCCTTCCTGTCTTCAAACAAGTTCTGCCTTGTGTGACTGCCAGCACATGGCTGCTTCGGGAACACAGTTTCTTTGTGCTGAGCCTGAGGAAGTACTTCCCAGAAGGCTTCACTCCAATGATGCTGGTCTCTTCATGATCACAGCTGAATCTCCATCTCCAACAGTGCAGCACCCATTGTCGCAGTAAAGCAAAGGTTTTACTGTAATGTTTCAGGCCTCTTTTTAATCACAGCTGATTCATCAGCTCTGGCTGACCAGACACAACAGATTCTTCACACAAAAGGCCTTGGGGAATCTTTGCTTCCCCCCAAACTCCACAAGCCAGACCTCCATTGACTGTACTGTTCTCAACCAAGCTTCTACAGGATACCTCACTGAGATCTCAACACACAATGGCTTTTCTTTTTTTTTTTAAGATTTATTTTATTTATTATATGTAAGTACACTTTAGCTGTCTTCAGACACTCCAGAAGAGGGCGCCAGATCTTGTTACGGATGGTTGTAAGCCACCATGTGGATGCTGGGATTTGAACTTATCACCTTCGGAAGAGCAGTCGGGTGCTCTTACCCGCTGAGTCATCTCACCAGCCCCCACAATGGCTTTTCTAGCCCAAAGTTCCAAAGTCTTTCCACAATCCTCCCCAAAACAACATGATCAGGTATCTCATGGCAGTATCCCACTCCTGATACCAACTTGACTTAGCTAGGGTTACTATTGCTGTGATGAAATACCATGACCAAAGCAACTTGGAAAGGAAAATATTTGGCTTACACTTCCATGTTGTAATTTATCATTGAAGGAAGGCAGGGCAGGAACTCAAACAGGGAAGGAACCTAGAGGCAGAAGCTGACACAGAAACCATGGAGGAGTACTGCTTACTGGTTTGCTCATCATGGCTTGCTCAGTCTGCTTTCTTATAGAACCCAGGGCCATCAGCCCAAGGATGGCACCACCCACCATGGGCTGGACCATATCACTAATTAAGGAATGCTCTACAGCCAGATCTTATAGAGATAATCTCTCTAAGTTTAAGGTCAATTTATTCTAAATAGAGAGATTTGGGTTAGCCAAGAAGACCCTGTCTCAAAAGAAACACACAAAAAGCAAAAAGAATGTATCTAATAAGTTCTCTCACAGAAATGTGCAAGGGCATATATCTAAAGATGACCTCTGTATGACCAATATAAGAATGTATAGTTTAAAGTTGGGATATAACTATACAACCAAATAAGTAATTTAATTGGTGCTACTTAGCGGATCTTTGTCCTAATTTTTTTCAACACATGAACTTAGATAATTATTCTAACATTCCTGTAAAGCAGACATTGTAATTATCCTCACCACTAAGAGGGAAGGGAAAAGTAAATCATAAGGGGCTGGAGCAACTCAAACAAGGTGCTCAGCTAATGAGGGGCAGCCCTTGCTTCTTCCACAGCAGTGCTGGGTCACAGAGTGACAGGGGTGCCCAACCTCATAAAGGGATCTTAATAATCAGTGGGAGAATTGTGGTCTTAAGACTTGTCTTAGTTAGGGCTCTATTGCTGTGAAGAGACACCATGACCAGGGCAGCTCTTATATAAAGGACATTTCATTGAGGCTGGCTTACGGGTTCAGAGGTTCAGTCTATTATCATGGTGGGAAGCATGGCAGCATCCAGGCAGACATGGCACTGGTGGAGAGTTCCACGTTTTCATCCAAAAGCAACCAGGAGCAGACTGTCTTCCAGGCCACTAAAAGGAAGAGCTCAAAGCCCACCCCCACAGTGACACACTTCCTCCAACAAGGCCACACCTCTGAACAGTGCCACTTCCTGGGCCAAGCATATACAAACCACCACAAAAACTCTATCAAGCACTGGGGTTATTGCTTGGTGATAAATCGGCTACCCAGCATGAGCAAAGCCCTAGATTCAGGCCCCAACACCTCAAAAACAGAGACAGAAACTTTATCAAAATATTAAACAATTTAATGTTTGTATCCAGAAAAGTGAAATGAAGACAATTAATGTGCACTTCTGTACACATACTGCAGGAAAGTTGAGCACGATCTGAAACTCTATCATATAGCATGCTTCCTATAAGCATCTCTTCCACTTCTTGGCAAATTGTAGTACTTCTTTTAAGTGTGGCTCATCTTCCACTGTTTGACCCTTTGTACCTTTGATGTTGTGATAATACATATATATGTATTATAGATATGTGTATGTATGTATATATATATGTGTGTGTGTGTGTGTGTGTGGTATGTGATACACATATATATTATACATATGTGAATACATATATGTGATATGTGATAATACATATATGTATATGTGTGATATATATGTATATGTGTATATATGTGAGATATATGTATATATACAAACCACACCTATATATGTATATATTCTTCATATATATGTGTATACATGTATGTATGTATGTATGTATGTATGTATGTATGTATGAGAGATTTTGTTAAGTTTTATTGGTGCCCCTTCCTCTAGGTCATCATTATTATTTTTATTCATATTGACCCTCTCCTGTATTTTTACCTTTGTCAGATAATTCTGATCATGTAATCATGGTTTTTGTAAAGTGTCACACAGTTTTACCAATGGTAGACACAGAGGCAACACACCATGCTTTTGTTGTCTGTGTGTGAGCTGAGTAGCAAAATCTAAAAGAATTGATGCTCTCGGTGTTGACCATGACGCCCAGCTGCTTTTTACGCCATGATCTGTGGCCTCAGGAACTAAAGGCTCTATTTGTTCTTGACACAGCTATGGTTACGATTGGGAGACTCGTGTTATAAACACGTAGCAACTGACATTTCTTTTTATTGAAAATATATGTTTGCAAACAATATTTTCTGATCACAGTTTCTGCTCTCATCTTCTTCTAGATCCAACTGCATGTCTTTTTTCTGTCTTTCTTTAGAGAAAAAAAAAGAGGGCAGAATAGAACAAAACAGAGAAAGAGGAAAAAGACCAAAGGGAAAGCATGAGAAGAGAAGAAAGAGAGAGGAGTGAGGGAGAGAGGAAGACAGAAAAAGGAAAACTAATAACAACATAAAGTCAGAAGCCATAATACACAAGCAAATGACTAGTAAGAAGAAAAATACCCAGAGTATTATGAGATTTAAAAATCTCTAAAACAATGAGCTCATTTTGTGTTGGCTGTCTCCTGTTAGGTTTGGGCCTCCCTAAAAGTGTGGTTTGTATACCCAGAGAGACTCTGTTGGAGAAAGCAGGATTTTCCCTTTGTGGGCAGTTGTCAGTTGGACACGGCTTCCTGGCTAGGGATGGGGCATCATGTCCACTTCCCCTCTCAGCACTGTAGTCCCATCTGGTTTTTATCTGTGAAGAGGCCGTGCTTGCTGCCACCATCGCTGCAAGTTCATATTGTGTCAGGCTTGCTGTGTTTAGAAGGCCTTCTTTCTTTTTATGTCATCCATCCCTACTGGCTTCTACAATTTCCCTGCCTCCTTTTTCTGCAGTTTTCTGAGCCCTGAGGTGAGAGGTTTGATTGAGACATCCCACTTAGGACTATCTCACATTGCCTAGTTGTGGGTCTTCATTTTTGTTCCCATCTACTGCAGGAAGAAGCCTCTCTGATCCTGACTGAGCAGGTCAGTGACCTGTGGCCATAGCAGAACGTCATTGGAAGTCACTATGTTGCTACATTCCTTTAGAAGAACAATAGCATTTGGTGTTCCCCTGGATTCTTGGCCACCTGAGCAAGGTTAAGCATGGGTTCAATCTACTCAGATAGTAGTTGGCTACTAGCACAATTTTTGTGCCAGGGTTGTACCAGAATATCAGGTAGGTCAGTCATCATTATAGATTGATGGGTTTACAGCTGGCATGGCGTTTACTGATATCCTCTGGTGGTGTGCCTCAAGTAACTCCCAGTACTGTGAAAAACTATTCGGTATGGGTGAAGGCAGTATTTAGGCACCATGTTAAATGAAACATTTAAATGTTATCCTCAGCAATAGGCCTTACCATTATTTGTGGAGAGCTACAAATAGCCTTGGCAAAAAACCTAAGTTGTTTGATAGTTTCCATGGGGCCTCTATGGCCAACAACTCAATAAGATAGATGTAACCTATTCCTGGAACTAGGGGTTTCATTTAATGCTGAAAGTTGTCTAATAGGGGCTTTGTAACCCTATTATTTGGTGATTTGATGATTGTATGTGTGTGTGTGTGTGTGTGTATGCTTCTTCTGCAGTAGGTTTCTATATGACCCTTTAGATGACCCTTAGTTTTGGTGATCCCTCCTCATATTCTTTCCCTCACCCTGTCATACATATACACATACACATACACATACACATACACATACACATACACATACACATACACACACACACACACACACACACACACACCTGCATCTACCTGGAGCTTCAGGTAGATCTATTCCTAGGTTCCTGAGCAAACACTACACTGATTTCTATAGTGACTGTTCATGTTTTCCCTTCTACCAGCAATGCAGGAGTGTTTCCCTTAACCCAAATACTCACCAGCATGAGCTGTTGATTTTTCTATTGATCTTGGTCACACTGACTGGTATAAGATGAAATTTCAAAGTAGTTTTGGTTTGCATTTTTCTGATGAGTAGGGGTGATGAGTGTTTCTTTGAGTGTTTCTCAGTCATTTCTGTTTCCTTTTTTGATAACCCTCTGTTTAGATCTGTATCCTTTTTAATTGGGTTATTTATCTGTTCTTTTTGTGTTATTTATATAGTTTAGTTTTTATGTAATTTAGATATTAAGCCTCTATCAGATTCGAAAATATTTTTCTATTCTGCATCCTGTCACTTTGTCCTATTGATGACGTCCTTTACCTTGCAGAAGCTTCTCAAAATTCACAAGATACCATTTGCTAACTGCCCATCCCAGAGCTTATGCTGATGCTGTTCTTTCTATTCGATGGTCTTTTCCTGAGCCGATGGGTTCAAAGCTCTTCCCCACTTTCGCTTCTGTAGGTTTGAGCATATTTGGTGTTTTGTTGTGGTCTTTGATCCATTTGAAGTTGAGTTTTGTGCAGGGTGATAGATACGGATCTAATTGCATTCTTCTGTGTGCACACATCCAGTTAGACCATTGTCATTTGTTGATGCCTTCCTTCTAGTGTGCAGTTTTTACTTCTTTTTACTTCTTTGTCAAAAACAAAAACAAAAACAAAAAAACCAACAACAACAACAAAAAACAAAACAGGTTTCCGTAGTCACGTTGATTTCTGTCTGGGTCTGCAATTTGATTGCACTGATCAATATATCTTTTTTTTAATGCCAATAATATGCTATTTGTTATTACTATAGCTCTGTAGCACAAGTTGAAATCAGGGATAGTGATACATCTAGAAGTTCTTTTATTATTCAGGATTGCTTTGGATATCCTGGCTTGGTGTGTGTGTGTGTGTGTGTGTGTTTCCTTATGAATCCAAAAATCATCCTTTTCAAGTTCTGTGAGGAATTGTACTAGAATTTTGATGGGGATTGCATTAAATCTGTAGATTGCTTTTGGTAGGACTGTAAGGTTATTTAGGAGGCTCTCTGAAGTCTAGATCCAGGAAATACTGGAAGACAAATTACAATCATTTGGTAAGAAAATTACTACTATGGACACAATGGATGCCAGTCTTTTAGGAGACTTTCTCAGAACCATGGAAGATACTGCAGAGCCATCTTATCACTGAGCTGAGACGCTGAGGTACTCTGTTCCCTCATACTTCATTGGTTGAGGATCCATCCAGAGGTTTAATCTTTACAATCAGAGCCAGAGAACAGACTTGGCAGAGAGACTTGAGAACACATGGCCATGAATACAGACTATGTGTAAGCCGTGTTTGCGGGGCTGCTGAATGTCAAGCACGAGCTGGGAAAGGGCAGATCATTACACTGGAACATACTCCACAAGGAACATCCAGAGAAAAGCAATACTGACCAACTGAAGAGCTGAATTGTGTTACCACAGAAGGTTGGGTTTCTGTTGGCCTCAGTTGCAAGCTAGAATCTGTCACAAACTCTTTTGTGCAGAAAAGATCCACTTGTTCCTATCTCCTGATCCCTTTAGCTCCTGCTACACATTCCCTCACACTCCTTCCTCAACATGGCTATTCCATCTGGTTCACCACTCTCAGGGGAAACTTTCAGATGAACTTAATCCCTCTAACTTCCACGAGGAAAAAAACACTGCCGGCTCTCATGGAAATAAATATAGCATTACTTGCTGATCCAATTTTTCCTGACGTGTAAGTTATTGCCTATAAATTAGTTGGCCAACTTTTAGAAGTTGCATTAATTCTTTTGGGCCAATTGAGTACCCTTTAGTGCACAAACAGCAATAGAAGTTAAATTTACGACCCTAAGGACGAGAGCCATTAATCCAGAGCAAAGCATTCCGGGGACCACTGCCGTCGCTCCTCCTTCTTATATAGTTTTCATCTGGGTTATGAATAAGACATCTTATTCTGGGAAAAGAAGTATTATGTCTTTGGGACATTTAAATTCTTGATTAATAATACTAAATATCTTTAAACCTTCAATGAATATGCTGATGTGCACACTCTCTTTGTTCCCCCACCCCTGGGGCTCTGGGCTGATCTAAGGTTGGTTTAATTTTTATCGCATAATAACAATCCAAGAGAATTAACTTTCTCCTAACTGTGAAAATGATAGGAGCGAAATTGAGGTTATCAAACTCACCTGATTTGATTTGTAGCTGTTTCCTGTAGAACCTTCCTCTTGGCCTTCATTAACAGTAACTTTTTTTCTGACTTCTAAGCGACTTGCTATTATATTATATATGTATTACAATGAATCATACATTTACTTTTTTTCTGGCAGAGGTTATCTAAATAGTAGTATTTCAACTTAAAATTGGTTTTATAGGTGGTTTTTCTTTATAGTTCCTCTGATGGTTAATTGTATGTATTAAATTGGGTGGGCCATGGTAGCCCAGTTTTTGGTCAAACACAACACTGGAGGCTTCTCTGCAGATACTTTGTAGCTGTGAGAATAGACTTTGATAAGGCGAATCATTTTTCATAATGTGGGTTAACCTTGAGTGTTCAAGTGGAAGGCACCAAGAGAAAAATCCCAAGATGCTCCAAGGCAGACGGGATCCTGCTTCCAGGTAACTCTTGGTCCGAAGCCTCCGTCGGCTTTTTCATAAAAACATGGTAGCCAGGGAGACGCACTGATCTCACTGTTTCACAGAATGTCTTATAGAGAACATTGCTGAGTGACATCTCTCTGTGTCCCCACTAGGTTCACCCGGAGCACATACCATCCAGCCGCTCCTTCTTCATGACTGGTTAAAATGGGGTATCAAAGAAGTAAACGATAAAATCCCCAAGACTTGCCCCACCTCTAAGATGTCTTGTAGTTGTTCTTAGTTTTTTGTATGAAAAAAATCTATTTTCCATACAAAAAAATAAATACATAAATGAAAATAAAGTGTTAAAGAATAAATGTTAAAAATTAAAGCTGTCAAGCCGGGCGTGGTGGCACACACCTTTAATCCCAGCACTCGGGAGGCAGAGGCAGGCGGATTTCTGAGTTCGAGGCCAGCCTGGTCTACAATGTGAGTTCCAGGACAGCCAGGGCTATCCAGAGAAACCCTGTCTCGAAAAACCAAAAAAAAAAAAAAAAAAAAAAAAAAAAATTAAAGCTGTCAAAAAAAGGGCGCAAGAGAGATTTGAATAATACATTTAAGATGCTGGATTTAGGCCAGGCGTGGTGGCGCCTTTAATCCCAGCACTCAGGAGGCAGAGGCAGGCAGATTTCTGAGTTTGAGGCCAGCCTGGTCTACAAAGTGAGTTCCAGGACAGCCAGGGCTATACAGAGAAACCCTGTCTGAAAAAGCCGGGAAAAAAAAATGCTGTATTTAATTCAAAGCCTTTGTGTCTCATGTTTGGCAGAATTCTAAGTCTTGAAATAGCCCTATGATATTTATGCCTTGTACATGTGTCTCCCCTTGAGCATATAGATATGGTTGCAGGTTTATTTATGTGTGTGTGTGTGTGTGTGTGTGTGTGTGTGTGTGTGTGTGTGTATGTATATGTGTGTGTGTGTGTGTGTGTGTGTGTGTGTGTGCCTGTGTGAGTTTACATGTGAGTGTAGGTTCCTGAGAAGGTCAGAGGGCATCAGATCCTCTGGAATTGGAGTTACATGTGATTGCAAATTGCCTGATTTGAGGCCTGGAAACTAAACCCAGATCTTCTGCAAGAACAGCAAGCTGTCTTAACTGGTCAGCCATCTATCTATCTCTCCAGCTTCCAAAGACTGTTAAATAGAAACAGACCAAGATGTTACCACTGGTTAGCAAGGATACATTTTGTTTAGCTTTTCTACTGTGTAAGGTATGTGGTTGGTGAGGCTTTTTTTTTTTTTTCATACCGAGAGGATCGTGGGTTGGAAGGTTTTAATGTAACGTATGACCTTTAACTTCATTTGTAAATGGTTTTAAGATTTATAAGATTCCATCTGTAAGATATCATCACATGGTAGGTGTTTTCTTGAAAGACCTAATTTTATACTGAGATCGTACACTCAGCTGCCTATCAAGTAGCATATACTGATGAAGCAGACTTAGTTTTTGAAGCAGATAATGGTCTTTGGCCAACTAAAGAAGACATGCCACATATTAACATATCTCTTATTTGAGGGATAGTCTTGCTGAAAGGCCACTTTTTTGTTTCTTCTCTAACATGAAATTCATGTGTACAGTTGCTATCTCTATTACAGATTAATCAGATTTTAGCAGAGAGACTTTTGATATCCATTGTCCCTCCAGTCAGGTCTTCTAATTCTGTTCATCTTTATATCCCCTGGATGCATACACAGGCACACTGTAGCCTACAACCAATGTTTGTGACAAGAAGGGAAGATGAATAAGTAAGTGAACAAGGAACCTGACAGAAAATCACCGAAGCAACACGCTACCGTAATGATACCAAAAGCAATAAAATCAGAAGTGAACCTGGGGTACCTCATCTGCTTCTCCGTGGTCTCACGTGTAAGCATTGACAGTCTCTGCTCAAGGACACCTGAGAGTCTAGAAGCTCAAGGTTTAAAAGGCATTAATTTCTTTCAGTTTTAATTAGATGGCCAGTGATTATTTGATTATCGCTAGAGACAGGCAGAGTAAGATGTCACTGGCAGTCAGAAGGCTCTCACACTGGTCCACTTATACAATGACAGCTCCCCAGCTGGGAGCTCTGCCCTGTGCTTCTGTCTTCTCTGGAAAGAAATGCTAATACCTCCCTGTTTGGGGATTTCAGTATATTTTTCCAATCAATTATTTAGAAGAAACTTTTACTGAGAACACTCTTAGACATGGAGCGCCACCCTCAGGGAAACTGCTAAGGCTTCTTCTTCCTCCTTTGTGAATCCCTCCTTAAGATATCGGGCATAGCGAGGGGTGAGAGGAAAAGGGGGTTCAACATCTTACAAGTATGACACCTCAAAGGAGGAGCAGCCCAGAGGGTAAGGGTTGGGAGGTGAGGATGGGTGGAAGGTGTCAGCTTAATATTGTTGAACCTGGAAAACAGAAACGCCTTAAAACTGGGACAATCCTGAGTCTCGAAAATCTCTTATTTTTAACTTGTTTTTATTTTTCATTTGAACAACCTTTTGAGGCTCATTGCATTTCTCCATTTTCATATAAACAGTTGGTTATATTCAATACATGAAATATTAAGAGAGAGAGAGAGAGAGAGAGAGAGAGAGAGAGAGAATGGTGCTTCCGAGGATTTCTGCTTAGTGAGGCCTCAGCTACTTCCTAAATGGAATGCTATTAATCAGTTCCCAAATTGAATCATAAGAGGAAAAACAAAAACAAAAACAAACCCAGAAACCCTCCGCTTCAAGTACGGCCCTCAAAACAGCCAAAAAGCATAAGATGGGCTAACTCATTTGGATTAAGTATTTTAAATCAGTGTCTATGCAAAACAAGGAAAACTGGTTTATATAATGTTGCTAGGTATGGGGTTGTGTACTGAGTTTTCTGAAATAGGCCAAATGCATGTCACACATTTTATCTAAGTCATTAAGTTGTTCGGCAAATCTGTTTTCTCTATGATTATGTGCAGGACGGTGTCTAAATTTTGGGAGTACGACCAGGTAGTGGTGGCCCGAGCCTTTAATTCCAGCATTTGGGAGACAGAGGCAGGCGGATCTCCGAGGTCAAGCCAACCTGGTCTACAGAGTTCCAGGGCAGTCAGGGCTACACAGTGAAACCCTGTCTTGAAAATAAAAATTGTGGAAGTACATCATGATCCAAAGAGTCCTGTGAAGGTGAGTTCAAGGTCAGAGGATACACTAATGCAGTTGCAGTGAAGAAACAGATGGGAAGGGTCCGTGGCACAAGCCATTGATGACTGTGCTTTCACAAGCCCACCATTTGCAACTTGATGATCAACTTCCAAAATTACCCACTTAGCCAGCAGGCTGGAACCAGTTGTTGCCCAGAAACCCAGGTGGATGTTTGATAGACAACAGCTCTCTCCAAGGGACTGGGTGGACTTCCTTCCAGCACCGCAAAAGGGTGTAAGAACAAGCATGTGCAGACTTGAGTAGAAACTACAGACTTGGTTAAAATCCCAGAATATGTTCTATCAACTGCATTCTATCACCAAGCAAGTTGGAAACCAGCTTAGATCTAAGGAGAGAAAATGGCAAACACTAGCTCTTGCACAGAGACCTTAGCATGAGTAGCACCCAGTCTACAGGAAGAGGAGTCTCTGGTCCCATGGCAAACTGAACCCAGATGATCTCTCTTCTTACCCAGAGGTAAGATGGAGTCTCAGCGTGTTGACCAGTGTCTGCCTCGTATGCATTTTGTGTGCTTACTCAATGCTATTTTGTGGGTCTCTTTATTCTTTGTCCCTGACACAGTCTCTATTTGTACATTAGATTCCTTAGACTACTTTTCTAACTATATCTTTTTATTATGATTTTTCATCTCTTTCTATATTTTGCTAATAGACAACTGCCCCAGTTTCAATTTCTAACATTCTATTGAATTTTATGCAAAGGCTACAGGTTTTAATTTTACTCTGTTTTGTTTTTTATACCTTTAAGAAGTATATTCTTATTTCATAATTTTAATGTTTTTTATTTATTTATTTATTTATTTATTTATTTATTTATTTATTTTTCGAGACAGGGCTTCTATGTGTAGCCCTGGCTGTCCTGGAACTCACTCTGTAGGCCAGGCTGGCCTCAAACTCAGAAATCAGCCTGCCTCTGCCTCCCAAGTACTGGGATTAAAGGTGTGCGCCAGCACTGCCCGACCTAATGTTTTATTTCTTAAAGGGTATTAAAAATAGGGACGTTGTTGTTGTTGTTGTTTGATTCTACATGGATAGCACTCTTTTCTACAGGTTGCTGTTTATAGTTATTTTTATCTTTATCTTATATAGTATGTTTCTCCCATATACCTAAGAATATGAGCTGCATGCCTTTATTCAATGTGGGCCACTATAATACTAATTAGAAGTGCTTGGTATGCAAATGAAGTCTGTCAACTTAGAAACCCCTGATAATTTGTCCGGTTAGGCCATTTTTGTCCAAAGCCTTAGTGCTGATGTTTTTAGATATCTCCTTCTTGCCTGACTATATTGTTTTCTGACATTCTGACTGGGATATGAGAATCTGCTTGCTACACTGTGGATGCTGTATCTGAATGCACACTGAAGCCTTGCTCCCCAAGGTAGTAATACTAGGTGGCGGTCAAACCTTCAAGAGGTAGAGCAGGTTTTAAGTCACTGGTGATGTTCCCTTGTAGAGCAAGTGGAGGAAGATAAGATTCTAGATATTCTCTCTCTCTCTCCCTCTCTCTCTCATATTCTGCCCATGGGGCACCCATTTCTGTTCTGCTATATGGTCCATAATGCATTACCTAATCACAGGTGCAAAATCACAGACAATTGATCACGAACTGGAACCCCTGAAGCAATAAAATAAAATATTTCTTCTTAATACATTCATTATCTCAAGTATTTCATTATAATGACAGAATACGGACTAATACCCTGACTGATTTTTGTTTAGCAATTTCCTCTAAATTGAAATATTTTTTCCAGGATAGAGGCTCCTTAAGACTCAGGAAATAAACAACTCATAAGTTTGAGGAAGTTCCTGAAACTTAAGTCATACAGCATTGACTTTGTTCTGAAAGCCAGTATTTACCCTTCATCTGGCTTCCAGAGCAGTCATCATTGGGTGCTGTTTTCTAGGGAGACACAAACAAATATGTATGGTAGGGTCCTGACAACAGACTAAAGAAATGATTCCATGAAAGTCTAATTTGGTGAACCAATAAGTTAACTGGTATCTCTTACAAGAGTGAGGATGGGGGTGGTTACTTACAGGAGTATGGGTTAGGGGTGACATAGGTGACTCAAAGGCAGCTATATCATCAAAAGACTCACTCACCCCTCTCTATCCCCCCAGTTAAAATTCAAGAAATCTGTATGCCTAGAATCTGCATGGTTTGCAGGTAGCTCAACAAATTGGAGAATGTCCTCTTTACAAAAGTTTTTACTCCTTAAAAAACTGGGGTTAAAAAACTGGCGGGGCTGAGGGTGGCTTGTGAATCTTTTAAGTTACCTTTGTGATTACCCATTGCTCCTGTATTATGCATAGACCTTGTATTCTTTCAATTGAGAACATAATTCCCTTTCCTACTAATCCAGAACTTTCTGATTTATAACCAAGTTTGCAAAACTACTCTTAAATTGCTAAATTACTGTATATTCTATGAACATCGCCTTTCTACAAATTTTCTAAAATTTACTTGGTGTTTAGAAATTTATTGGATAATGATATAGAAAATGAAAACTAAGCCAGGCATGGTGGCACACACCTTTAATCCCAGCACTCGGGAGGCAGAGGCAGAAGGATTTCTGAGTTCGAGGCCAGCCTGGTCTACAGAGTTCCAGGACAGCCAGGACTATACAGAGAAACCCTGTCTCGAAAAACCAAAAAAAAGAAAATGAAAACTAGTATAGTTGAATCCCTAAGATTCCATTTGTCTAAAGCAGAAGGGCTGACTTAGGAATTAGAAATGAAATTAAATAAATATTAAGTCTTTTAGGTAAACATTCTTAAAATATATTTTGCATAGTATTATAAATCCTATTGTGTAAGCTTAGATTTTTTTTTTAAAGCCTACTTTTAATAAGGGTTCTCAAATATTTCAACCCCTGCCCCTTCTAGTCCACCACCCAAAGGTAGGGGAGAAAGGATTGTAAATAGGACAAGAGGACGTGGACCTGTTTACAAGTAGTGATTGCGATCTCTGTTGTCAGGATACCAGCAGTCCGGTTCAGTAGTGTCAGGATAGCAAACACAAATCAGCAGCAGTGGCATGATGCAGCAGAAACAGCCAGGCCTCCAACGAATCAGCCCACTTCAGCAGGAGCAACTAGGATCAGCAGGGACGCCAGGAGAAGTTCTCTGCCATGCCTCTCTCAACGAAGTGAAGATCAGAGAAAAGACAAAAGACCATCGAAGCTTTGCAAAGCTAGCTATGCAAGGGCCTGCCTGTCACTGTCTACAGTGTCCTATTTATACTCTTTCCAGTCATCATGTGCCCTCCCACAGGTCTTGCCTCAGCAAAACACTGCATGAGTCTGCCTCACCGAGAGAATCTGCATCACATGACCCACTGAGAAACTTCTACTTCACTAATGCCTTATACACCATCAAAGAGAAGGGAGCTAAAAAAGTTAATACTTGGTGTTTTGGGAGGGGTTGTTTTGTTTTGTAAGAAAACTTTGTGTTCACAACGATTTCTTTTTTTTTTTTTTTTTTTTTTTTTTTTTTGGTTTTTTGAGACAGGGTTTCTCTGTATAGCCCTGACTGTCCTGGAACTCACTTTGTAGACCAGGCTGGCCTCAAACTCAGAAATCCTCCTGCCTCTGCCTCCTGAGTGCTGGGATTAAAGGCGTGTGCCACCACGCCCGGCTCTCACAACAATTTCTAATTTATCTTTCCTTACCTTTAGTTTCATCAGTTCTGACAAAACCTATGAGAAAAAAAAATATTTCAAATTTCCATCATAAATGTGACACTGTAAAATAAAGTTATGGGCCAACCACTGTGGGGGGGGGGGCATTTAACAAAGCCAGGGTATTATTAGAAACACTATGCCCCCATGCAATAATTCCTTCATTCTTGACAACCCATGGTTTAGACAATTACCATATCTTTTTGATAATTAAAGCTAATCAAGCAGTGGTTTTTGCTTTTCTGTATCAAAATGAATTCCACTTCATGTCTTATTGCTTAATTACAAGATATAAACCTTCCCTGCTGAGAAAGCTGTTCCATCATGTGAAGAAGAGCAGAATTGCTGGGTTTTGGGTCCATCTTCTGGCTAAGCATGAAGCAAGAATGACATCTGGTGGCCAACAGTTTTAGCACATAACACTGTGCCCTTAGAATTATTTTCTGTATTTTAAGGCTCTTTTCTATATATACATAAAAAACAAACAAACCCACAAATATTCAAACTTATGTTTAGGTGAAATGTATGAAAGTCATAAAAAATAATAAAGTATGAATAAGAAATGAAATATTGTCAGAGAAAATTTTGAATATAAAAAACACAAATGACAGATTTATCTATCTTGTTTTATTTATTTAGAAGAGACAAGAAAATCTGATTTTTGCATAATAAAAAGTATATTTAGTTTTCTGAAAAATATGAATGTTCACAAAAGATTCTTCCTATGAATCATTTTATGAAAATTACATCAACAGAGAAAGCAAATATAAATATTATATGAATATAATTCATTTTAATCCTTTTATACTTGTACAATACAAAATGCAATATTAAAAGGAATAATACTGTCAATAGCGAGCTGAGGGAATGCACTTGAACTTGTGTACAAGCTCTAGGAAACTCTGATAAAGAAAACTCAATACTAACCGAAGCAAATGCGAATAAGTACAAGAAGGAAAAAGAGAATTTCTTTGTGTGTCAAGGCCTTGTGGGCTTATCTCTGTTCAGCAGAAGTCTGGGAAAGCTTGGAGCAGGAGGGATAACCCTCTCCAAAGAAGAGAAAACCAATTGGTTGCTCAGTGCCAAAGGGTCAGTTCTGAAAACATACAGACAGGGAACATTATATGGACAAAGTGTAACGTGAAAAGGGACAGTCTTGGACATTGTCCTACTATCCTTCCAAGATGTTTATTAATTAGAAAAAAAGTGTAATGTTTTATTTATTTGCAGGATTCTTATAATAAAGTTTACAAAATTAAAAATGTATTTAAAACTTTAACACTGAGCCAGGCGTGGTAGCGCATACCTTTAATCCCAGCACTCAGAAGGCAGAGGCAGGCGGATTTCTGAGTTCGAGGCCAGCCTGGTCTACAGAGTGAGTTCCAGGACAGCCAGGGCTATACAGAGAAACCATGTCTCAAAAAACAAAACAAAACAAAACAAAACAAACAAACAAACAAAAAAAAAACACTGGATGTTTTTACATAGCTCTAGAGATCAAAAATGGGCCCTTCTGCTTGCATGGCAAGCACTTTTACGTGCTGAGTTATGCAGCCAGCCTAATATTGTGTTTTAAGTGTAAACTTTTTAATTATACATAGAAAAAGCAATTGACTCTTTTTGGTTAACCTTGCTTCTTGTAATCTTGCTGTCATTGCTTGCTAATTTCAAAAGTTTTAAAAAATACTTTGCCTAGACAATCATATCATTGCTAAGCAATTGCGTAGCTATTTCCTTTGGAGTCAAATATTTCCTCCAGGCAGGAGTCTCTTTAAGATTTGAGAAACGCCGGGCGTGGTGGCGCATGCCTTTAATCCCAGCACTCAGAAGGCAGAGGCAGGCGGATTTCTGAGTTTGAGGCCAGCCTGGTCTACAAAGTGGGTTCCAGGACAGCCAGGGCTACACAGAAACCCTGTCTCGAAAAACCAAAAAAAAAAAAAAAAAAAGATTTGAGAAACAACTAAACTCACAAGTCTCAGGAAGTTCCTGAAATTTATGAGATTTACAAGGCACGCCTAAGGTTAACTATTATAATTCCTGGGGAGACAAGACTGTCACCAGCAAAGCAGTCAAGCTGCCTAAAGTTGTACAAGGATCTCCAGCAATGCAGCTCTCATGCCATGTTCCTTGCTGGGGCCAGCATTTTGGTGCTGCCTTCGACCATCCTTGCTCCAATAATAACTTTGCAACCATACTCCTATAAGCTACCTCAGTGCTCCCCGGTTCACTAAGTTAGAATTGGGAGGATGCTTTCTTGGGTCTCTCATAGGCCCGCCATTGGAGTAAATGGACAACATTTGTTCAAGTCCCCCCAGAAAAAGCCAAACAATGTAAGCTTTTATGTTTTTTCACATAATACATATTTTTATTTACTCTTGTATAACTTTAATTCACTTACCATTTATTTTATAGAACTAAAATGTAGATATGAAAGAAAAAACTCATTCCTCCGGTAAATCTGTTTGCAAGGTTAAATAGATAGTCAAATCTTTCATTTAATCCATGCTTTCTTTTTCTTGCAAAGAATAATCCTTGGATGATAATCAGTTTGTGTTCTATTTCAGTGTCTCTTCTGGGGTGGCTTCTAGCTGGGCAAAAATGTAGTTGCAGTTAAAAATAAAACTAACCCGATGTCTCTTTAAGAAAACTTGCCAAATGATTCACTGCAGACGCACCAGTGACAGCCAACAAAATGGAGCATCTTCCCATGGACTTGGACCCAAACTCTTCAGAGCCCTGGTGTAGCACTGGAGAAGGTTGCCCTTAAGTTCTTATTTGTCTATTTGAGCCAGAGTACAGGAATGAGTGGTTCCTCTATAAACTTCTTTTTTTCTGGATTCCACTTATCCAACTCTTCTCCCAACAATAAACTGTCCATTTTATGTTTAGAATAAAGCCTTATTCCATAGATTCTAGGTGGTTGTGTATGACGGATAACATTGACTGTCAATCTGACAGGACTTGAGACTACATTGGAGACAGACCTCTAGGAGTATCTGTAGTCAGGTATATGGAGAAGTTTAACTAGGTGGCAAGACTTTCTTATGTGTAGGCGCATCATTTCATTGCTGATAGTCTGAATTTAAAGGGGGGGGGATAGGTAGGGCACCAACATCTATTTGCACTCCTTTCTGACTGAGGATCCAGTATAACTTTTCACCTCATAGCCCTTCTGCTACACTTCTTTGCCATGATGGACTGAAACTAAGATAAATGCTCCTTCCTCCCTCTCTCCCTCCCTCTCTCCTTCCTTCTCTCCCTCATTCTCTCCCACACTTTTTCCTCCCTTCCTCCCTCTCACTCCCTCCATCCCTCCCTTTTTATCTAGCCTTTTGTCATAGTAATGAGAAAAGTAATTGATACATTGTATTTTCCTGAGTAAATTTTTTAAACCATTCCCTCTACAATGAACCAGGATCATAGAGTACATACAGAGACCCACCTGTTCCTCTACAATGAACCGGGATCATAGAGTACATACAGAGACCCACCTGTTCCTCTACAATGAACGGGGATCATAGAGTACATACAGAGACCCACCTGTTCCTCTAATCTACTAAGCTCCTCTTAAAACAAACAAACTAACTAACTAACTAAAGAGGCCTTACCTTGACTAGGAGACTGTAACTCATGTAGTATTTAAACAAATAATGTATGGTCTGGCGGAAAGTATGGTTTTTACTTTTTTTTTTTTTTTTACTTTTTTTAATTAGATATTTCCTTAATTTACATTTCAAATGCTATCCCAAAAGTTCCCTGGTTTTTACTTTTAAATGTTAAAATATGAAGATGGTGTTTCTGTCCTTTCTTATTCATTTATTCATTTTTATGTGTAGGATTGTTTTGCTTACATATGTGTATGTGTACCACATGCACGCTTATCACCTAGGAGGCCAGAAGAGGGCATTGTAGCCCTCTGAAACTGCACTCATAGGCAGTTGTAAGCTACCACGTGGGTGCTGAAAACTAGGATCTCTGAAATATCAGTAAGTGATCTTAACTGCTGGGCTACCTCTCCAGCCCCATCAGTCAAGAGTCTTGTCTGGAACACCTAATATCCATAAACTATGTGATGTTATAATTTAAGATACAAAAATCTTCCCTACTGCACAATTGGCAGCGATAAAGATTATATAGTCTGAAGATAGTAGGGGACATCACAGTCAGAGACAGAAGAAGAGAGGCTTCTAAAGGCTATGAGGCTTCCATAGAGGATATGGCCAAACTATGTGTGATCGTTCAACTCTAATTATATTGGCTACCTTCTTTTCCTGTCCTGTAGATCTCCTTTAGCATCCTTTATCCTAAGTCTCACCTCAGTTGATGTGGCAAAGCCAGTTGTTAACATTCATGCCTATCTGCCAGTAGGGCCATCTTATGTTCTCCTATCTGTTTCTTTAAAAGGCTACAAAAAGAGCGGTGGAGATAGTCAACTTATTTACCTAAGGAAATTTAGCAACTTCACCTGCAGGCCTTCCCTAACTTGGTAGTAAGGCTTTGTGCTTCTAAGTTTCGGCATCTTTGTACCTTCGGGATAAGGTTCTAGATTTGATTTTCTCTGAGTCCCTAAGTGGCTACTATCTCCTTTGGTGGCTCAGCTGAGGCTGGTGAGGGAAGGGCCTTCCTTCCTGTCTTCTCTGGAAGCCGTAGTAAAAGCAGGCAGTGCACAGTTCCATCTGACTTCCTCGGCTTGAGTGAGGGTAGTCTGTTGCCCCAACAACTGCTTGACATGCTGTGTCTGTGGAGAGACCACGACCAGCGGAGCTTGGCGGTGGCCATCTTGTCCCGCTTAACGTTTGAAGTTTCTGGATCCATTGTTTCAGTTTTGTATAGCAATTCTGATTTTTTTAGTTAAAATGTTAAAAGATATTTGGTTTTCAGTGAAACACAAGATGCACGTAATCATAAACAAAATACGAAACTACACAACCCAAACTGCAGTCTGGAAGCCAAGACAGCATTACTGCTGGACAAGCTCCATCAAAGGGATAAGGGCACAGGAAGTAGCTGGTTGAAGGGGCTGAATCCCTCCCGCAGCAATACTGCATATTTGTGATGAGGAATTTTTTTTTTTTTTTTGGACAGGTTTTCTCTGTCCTGGAACTCACTCTGTAGACCAGGCTGGCCTCGAACTCAGAAATCCCCCTGCCTCTGCCTCCCGATTGCTGGGATTAATTAAAGGGGTGCGCCACCACGCCCAGCTCGAGGAATTCTTTTTTAAACTCACTATGAAAAACATCCAAGGGTTGGGAGATGGCTCAGTGGGTGAAGGCGTTTGTCAAGCGTGATGGCCTTAGTTTGCTCTTCAGGTCCTACATCGGAAAGAGAGCCAGTTCCGACAAGTTGCCCTCTGACCTCCGCCATGCACCCGTGACGCTTTTGTATCCACACCCTTTTGTATGTATGTATGTATGTATGTATGTATGTATGTATGTATGTATTCATTAAATAAAATGCAATATAACTACATAAAATATCAGAAACATGGTGATAGTTTAGCTCCACTAATGGTACCTTTGCACTTGCACGAATAATGTCCTTGCCGCCATTTCCCCGATGAAGATGGCAGAAGACTATGGAGGAAGGGCTTCCACTCACCCCACAGAGCTCACTAAGCTTTGTAAGGTAGAGTGGGCACCATGAGGAACCCCTTGTCAGGCAACTTTTTTTGTGGGGTGGGGTAGGGGTGAAGCCTGGGTAAATAGATGGCTCTCATCTGGTCAGTTCTAAAGGAACAGTCACAAGGTTCTGAGAGACATCCCTACCACCCAGCTTCAAAACAAATAAATAAAAGACAGTGAGGCATGGTGGCTTATAGCCATGGTGGGAAGGGAGAAGCAGAAGGTCCCTGAGGCTTGCTAACTGGCCAGTGTAGCAGAACTAGAAAGGCCTGGGATCAGTAAGAGACCCTAGCTCCAAAAACAGGTAGTGAGCAATTGGGGAAACACCTGGCCTCTCCATACATGCACACACACATAAAATTCAACTTATTCACAAAGATCATTACATTAAAAACATGCCCCAGGCAAAAGCAATTTCGCAGATGCACACACTATCTCCAGGGTTTCCTTTCCTACCCTATGAAGTAGCTTATCTTAGTTTTCAAAGGTATGAAGAGCTAATTATTTAGGAACCCCTACATAAAGTCTCCCCCCTACACACACACACACACACACACACACACACCATTCCCTCTCCTCTTTCCCCTCCCTTCCCTCTCCTTCTCTTCCTTTTTGTTAGTTAATGTCTTTGCTGATCATTTTTCTCTTTTCATATTAACATTAGCTGGTGCCTGTCTATTCCTCTAGCAGCCTAGCCTAGAGTCGGGGATAAGGCTCAGATCCCAAAACATAGCATCTTGGCATGATACACCCTTTAAGCTGATGGATTCTGAGAACACTATAGAAAGGGTAAGATCTTTCTCTGCCTGGAATGGACCATAAAACCCCAGATGAGAACTGCCCTTTCTCTGTCTTGAACATTCTTAGTTAAAACTATAGAGATTCTACTATTCATTAAACACAATAAAAAAACCAACTAAGTCAACAAGGACAAAGAGAACCCCGTAAGAGAACTAGGAGTTCCAAAGGATATAGTTTATTCTTAATAATTTTTTGTAAACCTCTTAAAAGAGAACAACTAAAAAACAATCAAAAGAAAAGTAAAAGTCCAGAGCCTCGTCTAGGACTGCTGACCTTTGTGTGTGTGTGTGTGTGTGTGTGTGTGTGTGTGTGTGCTTTCCCTTCTCCATGCAGATTGGCACATTACAAATCCTGACACACCTCCAGAGAGATTTGTTTACATTTGCTTTCTCATCAAATCAGTCTTGTTTTTACTATTTATTTGACTTTTGTGTGCATGGAGGTTTGTTTCTGTTTTGTTTTGTTTTGTTTTGTTTTGTTTTGTTGTTTTTGTCGTAGTTGCTTTGTGAATCTTCATAGAGCGTCTTCTCTATTTTCCCTCAAATATCCTCATTTTACCCTAGCCTTAACAGCTCAAGACTGTGTGCTTGTGACTAGGTGATGTTGCTTCCTTTGTTTTACCTTGAAGTATCAGGAGAGAAAGAGACACAGAGCGACAGAGACAGAGAGACAGAGTCTGATTGATTTTAGGGTTTCTGTGCAAAATTACTTAGGAGGATATAAAAAGAAGTTAATCTTTCCTGTCAAACTGTATAGTCTTTAAAACCTTAGTTGATTTTACTAAATGAGAAGCTTCAAAGAAGTTGTTTTTCCCTCCTGATTCTCTTTCTCGGTAGCTTGGCTATAAAGACAGAAGTTCTATGGGCTGAGGCTCCTGTGGGACTTCCCCTGAAGCTATCTTTTCTTCCATCTGATACTGGATTCCTTCCCTTTCGTCTTCTGGGCTAGTGATTTTAATGAACACCCCACAACCACATCCCTGAAGCCCAGTATTAAAAGTAACAATAAATGGCTTAAGGATCTTTTTTTTTTTTCTTCTAGAGTTCATTTTTCTTTTGCACTTTTAAAACCTCAGACTTCTCCTAAGAAGTCTGCTATAACAGTCTCACAGGCAGCAGAAAATTAATTATTGAAGTTCTGTGTGAAGCGGCCATCTTTCCTCGTCAAGTACCCTCCTCCTCTTGCTATAAGTCTGACGACTCGAAGCGCTGTTCTCTCATGAAGAACACAGCATGAGGAGTGTCCACTGCACCCAGTGCTGCCTTGGAGTTGTGAAACTAAAACCTAGCTCAGTGCTTCTCAACCTCCCTAAAGCTGCGACCCTTTAATACAGTTCCTCATGTTGTGAACGCTCAGATGGGAGAAGGATGCAGCTTCTCTTCGCTCCTCTTCTCTTTCTCTTTCGGATGCTGCCCAGAGGCTAAGCGTGCTTTCTCTGGTACTTCGGGCTTCCTTCCTTTCAGTTCGTGCCACGCAACTGCTTTTGCATCACATGGATAACCTTCTAGATCAACTGTTCATTCAAACACAGGACAAAGGCTTAGGTATCTATTTAGTATATCAAAGCGGACCTGGCTCCCAGGGTCTCCCAGCATTCCTCAGTCCCTACCTTCTTACAGGGTATGGCTTGCATCCTGGCTCACTAACCCAGAACTTCTCTTCTCTTCTCTTCTCTTCTCTTCTCTTCTCTTCTCTTCTCTTCTCTTCTCTTCTCTTCTCTTCTCTTCTCTTCACTTCTCTTCTCTTCTTCCTCTCCCCTCCCCTCCCCTCCCCTCCCCTCCGCTCCCCTCCCCTCCNTGTCCCCATATCTAGCTTCTAGCTTGACCTTTTCCCCTCCCAACTCCAGGAAATACTGTACCACTGACTTGCTCTGCACAACTTTTTACATTTTTTAAAAAAGATTTATTTTATTTATTATACGTAAGTACACTGTAGCTGTCTTCAGACACTCCAGAAGAAGGAGCCAGATCGGATGGTTGTGAGCCACCATGTGGTTGCTGGGATTTGAACTTATCACCTTCGGAAGAGCAGTTGGGTGCTCTTACCCGCTGAGCCATCTCACCAGCCCCGAACTTTTTACATTTTAAGAATGAGTTTTTCTTTTCTTTTTTTTAAATTTTATTTTATTTATTATATGTAAGTACACTGTAGCTGTCTTCAGACACTCCAGAAGAGGGCGCCAGATCTTGTTACGGATGGTTGTGAGCCACCATGTGGATGCTGGGATTTGAACTTATCACCTTCGGAAGAGCAGTTGGGTGCTCTTACCCGCTGAGCCATCTCACCAGCCCAAGAATGAGTTTTTCTAAGTCGGTTGAACTTGGAATCACTCAGTAGCCCAGCAAGGTCTTAGCTTGTGATACTTTTGCCTCAACCTCCCAAGTAGCGGGGACCCCTGGCCCAAACCGCTTACTTACAAGGCCCTGCTCTGTAGCAAGCTTATTTACACAGACAGTGAAACTGACCAGAACAAAGGTGATTTAAGTTAATTTTTGCTTTCCTATGCAACTAAGTCAATAGTCTTTGTAAGTGATAATATTGTCAAACAGAAGAACAATTATATCGGTAATGCTTTGAAAAACGAAGTCATCCTTGATTTGCTGGAGTTTTTCAAAGAAGAAAATGTAAACACAGGAAATAAGTTGGTACAGCTTTTCCTAAACAGTTCCTGTGAAACTGTGTTAGGGAAGGCAGGAAGTAATAGAAATTTGTCTTAAATTAAAAGTTAGCCTAGAGAAACGAATCCAATGAAAGAAAAAAAACAGGGAGAAGTTTGAAGGGTCGATTCTTAGTAATCGGTGTTACCATTATATCTGCAGGACTGGTCTGGAGGAGATCTCTCGGGGAACTGGGGATTAAACAGACTTTTCCTTTGCATAACAGGAAGGATTTACTCGTTAAGACCCCACTCACCGAGTTGTTAATGAATCATTTCCCTACCACAGAGATGTAGAAGAGCTGATTAGGGACAATTACTGGTATTATTAGCATCCAAATGAGGAAAAGGAACCTGGGGATGGGGGTGGAGTGTGAGAATAGAGTAGGGACAGTAAATAAAGTCAGCGTCTCGGAGGGTACCCTGGCTCAGAACGGTGTTCAAAAGCTGTTTTTTTTTTGTCTGGAGTCAATGAACCCCGCCCCCTGCCAAATTCCAATAGTAATGACCCTCCTTTCATTCTACTAAAGTGTTAAGTGGCACACGTAAAATTCTTTGATAGGGCCCAGGAATTAAGGTGACCACAGGAAACCATGCAGCTGGATGAAAAAGCCCCTTCCCAGCTCCAGTAACTTGAGCACACAGGTAAACTGATATGGTCAAATCTCCTGGGCCTTGCTTTACCTAAATTGTATCAGTAGCCATTGACAGGGTAGAGACAGATTGTCAATGTTTGTTTGTTTGTTTGTTTGTTTTTGTTTTTCTGTTTGGCCAAAATTGTAAGTAATTTTATTTTTTGCATTTTTGTACATATCCTGTTATATAACGTGGGCAAGCATTAGGACTGGAAGCGAGGTTTCCTGACAAGGACTGCACAGAGCTTGGTGACCAGTTTAAGAAAAGGACCCCAAAGCACACGTTTTCCTTTGGTAAAAGCATGAAAAGTCCTTGGCCTTGTTCCCCCTCTGTTCACTGTTGCCCTTGCCTATAAGCCAGTGTCCATTCAAACTTAATGTTCAATAAAATGTTTGTAGGTGCAGGCCTGTAATCCCAGCTGCTCAGGAACACAAGAGGATTACAAACCCAAGGCGTGCTTGGGCTAAGAGTGTGTTCAAAGGCCAGCCCTGGCAAAATTTGATGAGAACTGTTTCAAATACTTCAACACACGCAAACGCCAGATTGCTGGTTAGAGATCTGGTTTTAAGCCATTGTTTGGGTGTTTCCTTATTTCTCTCCCTGAGTGATCATCTCTTGCTGGAAACTGTATGCTGTCACTCAGTCTGAGAAGCACGTGGCCCAAGTGCACTGCCCAGTCAGTCATCCTCCCTCCATAGCTCCATGCAATAAGGATTTATTAATTCCAATGCACTGACCTTCAGAGACATCCCATTTCCAGGGAACAGGTCCTACCTTACAGAAGCTCTGCCCTCTGTCTTCTTCTTCAGCTCTTATCCAAGAGTAACGAATAACAAAACTTCTTTCTAAAACTCACCCTCTTTTCTTCTATTCTAATGAGGGGATGCTAGATTCTGCTAGGCCGACTATTAACACTATCACACCAGACTTTATAGCTGGGAGTTCTGGTTAAGAATGCCTGCTACATAGGAGGCTGAGGCAGGAGGATTGCAAGTTTGAGAACTACATAACAAAGTGTCTTTAAAAAAATGTGTAAGAAGGACTCAAGTGTCTTCTGATTTTAAAGGGAACTGAAGTGATCTTCACTTGGGACTGAAGGGGACGGGATACAGGAAACAGGATAGAAGTTTGGTGTGTCTGTGTCCTCATGTTACCCATCTCTCTCAAACTTTGGTCCAAATGCCTGATCTATTCTATACAAACACATGTTAATCATCTAAGAAGTGTTGAGCTAAAACTGCTAATATAAGGTTCATTAGCCTTAAAGTTATTTAAATTTTCTTGATCCTCTTCAAAATTCCCCCAGAGTAACTAGGATATTTTCAAGATACTTAGCAATGGGGAGCCTTGTAGATATATCAACCCTTGTCAGAACTGGGTGGGTACTATCTCACCATAGGCACCAATATCTAATCCCTGTTCCTAGCAGTAATGTTTTCCGGGCTTAGGGTGGGTTTTTTTTTTGTTGTTGTTGTTGTTTTTTGGTTTTTTTGGTTTTTCGAGACAGGGTTTCTCTGTCTAGCCCTGGCTGTCCTGGAACTCAGAAATCCTCCTGCCTCTGCCTCCCGAGTGCTGGGATTAAAGGCGTGCGCCACCACGCCCGGCTCCGGGCTTAGGGTGTTAATCAGACTCCAAGGAACCAGCCACGAGCTGACCATGAAGCCAGTTTGAGCAGAGGTCTTTGAAAAGGCATCCTTGTTGTCCTTTCCGATGCAGTCATGCAGCTCCGTTACACAAAATGACAGAAGAATATCTACACTGTGTTTCTTTACTGTTTGCCACCGCCACTGTGCTTAGAGTCTTGAGATAGCAGACCAGTAAATCTGGTGTGTTAGGAGGCCTTAAGGTCTCTGGTCCAGTATTCCAGTAGCAATGACATGGTGGAATAGTGTATATGTTGATAGTTGCTTTTGAAAAATTACTGAAAGGCAGCTAAACTCACTGGAAGGATGCAATCACTGCCTGCAAGGGCTGATAGCATGGAAATACTAGGCTGAAAAGAACACAATATAGGATATATACATATACATGTGTATATATATATATATATATATATATATATATATACACATGTATATGTATATATATACATTATAATATATATATATGATAAATAGGAAGAATATAGTGCTTTTTGTCTAGCAGTTTTTCCAGTTGACAACTGCTAAAATTTGCGTATCTACCACTGGGACCCCACGTATCATTCAAGAGTCTTAATTGAACTTAATTCATCCATCCCTGCAGCCTCAGACCACAGCCATGCACAACTCAAGAGCTTGTAATTAAGAAAGGGTGGCCATTATCCTTTTCATCCTTCAAAACATATACACCACTACTCCATTCTGTGTCTTCCTAAAAGATCTCTCCATCTGCCTTTGCCTGGGTGCCTTTGTCTTTTTTCTGGGTTTCTGGAGCATCTGTCATACGTGTCTTTCTCCACTGTGCCCTCTTTTACTTCAGAGCTGAAGTTCTCATCCTCCCTGATGCCGTGACCCTTTAATACAGCTCTGCATGTTGTGGTGACGCCCACCCAGGAAGTTATTCTCATTGCTACTTCATAATTGTAATTGTGTTACTGCTAGGAATGGAAATGTAATATCTGTGCTTTCCAATTGTCTCAGAGGATCTCCCCCCACCCCCACCCCCGGACCCGTGAAAGGGTCCTTTGATCCTGAAGGAGTTTCCACCCACAGGTTGAGGAGACTCACGGTGCTCCAGAGTAAATGGTTCATCCCTCGCCACTGTTATTACATCAGTTGCATTGGAAGGGACGTGTGCCTCTGGTACTTCTTGAAGCCTGGCGGGAGCGAAGGAACCTGAAGAGCGAAACTTAGAGGTTTGAGGACCAAAGATGGTATAGCACAGGAGTGAAGACCACAAAAAATGCTCAGAACAGACATACTGATCCTCACACACCAGCGCCTCAGAGACTTAGGAAAGAGCAAACTGATTCGGCTGCTATCGCTTTCTCTTATGCTTTTCCCTTGAAGCTGGTCATAGAAGCATAGAAGCATTGACCCGCTCCTCCCCTGTGGAAAGTCGCAGGACTGTCATTTGAGAGGTGCCTTCCCCATTCCATGAAAGAAAAGGGGGAATCTGGATGAACACAACATGGAAAGAGTCTTTTCCATGGGGTTTGTGAGAGTATGATTAGGTATGATTTATGTTCTGATGCATAAGATGTATATAAAGAGGCTCTTGGACCCTTGCTTCAGGGATATTTTTACTAAGTGTATGTGTGAGGTTTTTCTCTCTATCAATCACATAGCTCCTGTCAAACTGTACCTGTTCTTGACAGCAGTAGAAGTTTCCCCACAAAAGAATGATTAGTGTCTTGGAATAATCAACAGTGTGTGTTCAATTGTAGCCCCTCAGTCCCCTGCCTTCTTTAGAGCACAGACTTATATTTGTTTCCTGAATACTTTTTTTTTTTTTTTAGTTTTTGTTTTTTTGAGACAGGGTTTCTCTGGGTGTCCCTGGCTGTCCTGGAGCTCACTCTGTAGACCAGGCTGGCCTTGAACTCAGAAATCTGCCTACCTCTGTCTCCCAAGTTGCTTCCTGAATTTTTTATCTTCACTTTTTTTATTGAGAGTATTTTTTTCATATAATGTATTCTGATTACAGTTTTCCTGCCTCATCTCCTCCCAGATCCTCCCACCCACCCATCCAACTTCATGCCTTCTTTCTCTCTCTTTCTTTAAAAAACTACAGGCAAACAAACAAACCACAATTAAAAAGAAACACAGACACACATACATACAAAACATAAAAACATAAAATCTGTTTCCTGAGTTTTGAATCATACCCAATAGTCCCTTTCACTTTTTAATTATATGAGGTTGTACTGGTCAACAGTGGAAGACAGGAACAATCTTGCCAATGAAGATGGCTGTGTGTAAAACAGCTGGCTTCTCTAGGGTTCCTTCGGGTCACATTACTTAGTGTGTGCCCACTCTCCTTTTACTCTAACCCACTACAATTTAGCTCCTGCCCACTGTCCTCTTACTCTGTTTATCATCAATGCATTTTAAATTTTTCAGATGTCATTGTTTTTCTGGCTCTTCATCTCACAAGTCACAGGAAACAGTGCATCTGAATGTGACTTTTCTTCTGCCAATCTTACACAGCCTCAATGTACATAGAGAAAAACATACGTTTTCCTCTCTGGTAGATGCTAAGAAAAGGCTCTTCTAGCATTTGCTAAATTCCTGTGAGTTTATTAAAGGCTATTGCAATAGGAGTAATACACTAGGAAAGAGAGGTTAGGGTCAACTCAGAATACAGCAAAGATTTATGTATGAGCATTCATGAGGGGGATTTACAGATTAAGGAGTCTCTGGGTAGAAATTAGTAACAGAAAACACAAGGAGATTCTAACTAATCTGAACAAAATGGAGTTTTATTACAAATAAGAGTCTTACTGATGAGAAGCTTGGTCAAACAGGCAGGCTGATAGGAAGAATGGAGACAATTTTCCAATTCTGCTTACCACAATGGTTTCCAGACTTCACAATGCTGTGAACCTTTAATGCAGTTCCTTATGTTATGTCCCTTATATTATGTTTCTCTGCAAACATAATTGTAACATTTTATTGAGTGCTTTCTTTTTACAGTAAGATTAATTAGAATCATTTTCAATATGCCAATTAACACATCACTCTCTTTTTATATTTCCTTAATTAGTAAAATTAGTTACAGATAATTTGCATACAGAGTTTTGATGGAAAACAATAATTGATGGTGGAAAATATCTTCATAACTGAAAAATAGGCATGTACAGTTAGTGTCAAGAAACCAAAAAATGTTAAATAGAGGAACATGTAGTTTTAACAATAATGTCAAAAACTATAATACTGAGACTTTATTTCTATTCTCAAAGGACAATAAGAAACACTAATGAATTAAATTCATTTAAGTCAGTCCATGTAAACAATCTATATTTGTTTTAAGTAAATGAGAAATCTTAGGGATGGGGATTAGTGGTAAAAGCACTTGCCTACAAAGCATGAGGCTCCTGATTCCATCACTAAAGCCACTATACTGGCTAATTTTATGTCAACTTGACAAAGGCTAGAGTTATCTGCGAAGAGGGAACCTCAGTTGAGAACATTCCTCCCTAAAACCCAGCTGTGGAGCATTTTCTTATTTAGTGAGAGATGGGGGAGGACCCAGCCCACTGTGGGTGGAGCCATCCCTGGGCTGGTGGTCCTAGGTTCTATAAGAAAGCAAGTTGGGCAAGCCATGTAAAACAAGTCTGTAAGCAGCACCTGTATCAAGGGTCTTACCCTTCCTGGATTCCTGTCCTCCTCACTGTTCTTGATGATGAACTGTTTTATGGAACTGTGAGTGAAATAAACCCTTTCCTCCCCAAGTTGCTTTTGGTCATGGTGTTTCATTTCAGCCATAGGAACCCTAAGTTAGACAACCACAAACCAAGAACAATAAACTGTAAAGTCCCAGAAAAAAAAGATACACTTTGGATATTCTACAAGCCTGGTTGACTTATAAGAAATTCTTAATTGTGGAGAGTTGGAATGTAGCCGATCCAGAGCCAAATTATTCTGGGTTAACATTAGACCCCTGTCTGATGAAATGCTCATGCATCTATTGGGTAAAAGCTTGGAAAATATTTACCTCACTGACCAGCAGCTTCCGCCAACACAGATGCTCCAGACCCTGTCTTGTAACATTTAAAAATGTAGCAGAGGGATTCCCTTGTGAGGTTACCACCTATATGACAGCTGATGGATTTGGAAGATGCCTAGGATGTGGGGTTTTGTTGTTGCTGTTCCATGATGTGCCCCCTCCCCCAGCAGGCTAAACAGATCTTAATTGTTTGCCACAGTTGGTCTTCCTCCAACCTAGCCGACCTGCAATTTCCTACAGAAAGAAGCTGACTGACTGACTGACTGCTGAGCTTGCTTTGCAACATAATACAGCTGAAACAAAGCAACATAATACAGCTGAAACAAAGAAGCTATATATAAAAGCAGAGCTGAATATTAAACTTTGAGCCTTGATGAACAAACTTTGTCTTGGCTTCATCCTTCTCTCACCCACCCGTCCTTTTTCATTTCCAGCCTCCCTTTCAGGTACCCAGTTCTCTGTGGCTGCTGGACAGCTACACCATGACTATAAAAGCTCATGCGGCTTCCCTTTTAGAACATGGCATTTGGGGCAACTTGAATCATGTTCCAGGGCCATGGTCACTAGTCACTCATATTTGCCTCGGACTAGATAGCACATTCCATCTGTAACTTCAGACCCTCCATCAGCATCAACACATATTACATACACAGACACACACAGACACACAGACACACACACACACACACACACACACACACACACACACACGGTGTGTGTGAAGCAGGGTGTTAATCTTACACTGTTATCTTACAAACCAAATGATTCTAAGTGACTAAAACTTTTCATTGTTCACAAACCCCTATCCCCATCCAACAGGCACCTACACATTTCTAAACATGGTTTTAAACATTTATAAAAGACTCATTTGCATGCTGTATCATTAATTCCCTGGGTACTGTATTCACGTGATTTTTGCTATATGCTTTTCTGTGAAGTCAGACCATAATTTGGAGTGTTTAATGTACAAGTGTGTGCTCAGGCAGCCATAACAAGCTAAGCTCAGGCACACTTCCTGTCATATTAACTACAGAGCTTAGCAACACTTAAAAGCAGTCAATCATTCACTTTGGTCATGTGGAGAAGAGGAACAGTTAAAGGGGCCCAGGGACCTCAAGTCCATCTTTTGGGGTGCTCATATCATATTTAGGTTTAAGCCAACGTAAAAGGAGGGGCAAAGGAATGAGAGGTATGGATAATTCAGCCGTCCTGTGGAGCGCAAGACCACCGCTTCCATTATGATTATGCAAAATGCAAAGAGCTCTCAAGTTCTTACCATCACTCTTGTTCACTGAGGGGCATCAGTCTGGTTGCTAAAAATGACTGCTTCTGTTTCATGAATAATCTGGGAGTTTGTGGTGTAAAGCTCTGCTGTTCCTGAATGGTTTGTACCACACTTCTCTCAAGTACTGGTATCACAGCTGTCCCACTGCTGCTGTTTAAAGATAGAGCCACATACTCGCCTCTGGTCCAGCCAGAAACTGCTCTTGAGTGTAAGCAAATGTAATGAAACTTCCTCTAGGTGAATACAGAGTCAATGAACACAAGCCAAAGACGAAAGGATAGAGAAAAACCTAATATTCTGTGCAAGTAAGCGAAGCACTGGGGTTCTTGGCAGCCAGCGTCCTTCCAGAGTAGAGAAAGCATTTGTAGTGATTTGTTTCTCTTATGTTCATGTAGGATGAGCACATTTCTGAGCATGCTCAGATTAAGGTCATAGATCAAATATTTAGAAAGGAAAGATAGGAGACACAAGATTGTTTCTAGGTACAGTCAGTTCAAGGGCATAGAGCACTTTTTCAAAAAGGAGAGAGAGTAGATGTGAGTATCTCTGAGAATGCTTAGCTAAGTACTATAATGAGCCATGTTTATATTACATCACTAAAAGAATGAGTGAGAGAGGCTCAGTCACTTCAGGTTCCTAACAGGTCCTCTGAGGAGTTATAGTGGAAACAAAGAGAACAAGGTTGAAGGTTAGAGTAGGAGTCTTTAGAGGAGTGGCAGCTTTTCCTCTGGGAAGTATAGGCATTTTCCCTTAAAGTTTTCTTCCTCATTAAATATCTAACTGCTGATAGCCAGGATCACAATCAGCTATGCATGGACACTGGCCCATCCCTGACATGGTGCAGGTCTTTGTGGTATAACTTAGCTTAGTGTCAGCTCTGGTGACCTAGAAGCAGCTTCCTATCAACCTTGTGCAGCCTAGTGTGGAGAAAGACTTCACTCACTGGAGGTAGAAGAGAGCAGGTATGCACAAAACTTTGTTGGGCTAGTGAAATCTAACACTGGGAAGACCCTAATGGGTCCCATTCCCAGACAAGTGAGGCCAGAGATGGCAGTCTGTTATAGATTTCAGTATCTCTAAAGCCTAGCAGATTAACTCCTGTATGATTATTCTTCCTGCATATTTCTTGGATTTACTTGTGGTTTTGTTTTGTTTTGTTTGAGCCAGGTTTTCATGTTGGTCATCTGGTCTTGCAATATAGGTGAGGCAGGCCTTGGAATTTTGATTTCCTAAATCTATCTTTTAAATTATGATTTAAATTTTACATTTATTTATTTGTGTGTGTATGTACATCTGTGTGTGTGTGTGTGTGTGTGTGTGTGTGTGCATGTGTGTATGAGTGCAGGCATGTGTGCCATGGTGAGTGTGGAGATCAGAAGACAATTTGCAGGAGCCAATTCTCTCCTTCTTCTTTGACAGTCTTGGAGATAGAGTTTGGTATGCCAGGCCTTGAGCACTTTTACCAATAAGGCATCTCAATGGCTGCCAATGAACCCGTGTTTTAAGCGATAAGATTACAGGCATGTGCAACACTCTGATTCCTACATGTTTTAAGAGATACCTTGTTGGAATTCTCCTTAAAGTGCTTAAGTAAAATTCTCTTACTCAGTTCTATGAAAAGAAAAGATACCGATGTTCCTGTTAAAGTTCTGCAACGAATTAACTTATTTTATTTCTGTAGTTCTTCTATCAAACAGCCTCTCACTTTCTATACTATGCACAAAAGAATACCAATCATGATCAAGAAAGAAAATAAAATCCAGGATTAAAACCAAATTTAAGCAATTTCTCTGCACCAATCTAGCTTTGCTGAAGGAAACAGGAGGAAATCTTAATTCTAAAGACGTTAACCACACCCAAGAAGTACAGGAATAAATAATCCTAGACCAGAAATTCAAAAACTACCCCAGACCAATAAAATAACAGGAATCAATAAAAACTGCTCATTGAGAACTTTCAATATTGATGGTGTCAGTTCCCCAGTAAAGACACAGAAACAGATTGCATCAGGAAACATGATCCATCCTTCTGTGGCATCCCAGAAACTTACCTCATACCTCACATCAAAGGTAGATAAAACCTCAAGATTAAAAAAAAAAAAGAAAGAAAGAAAAAACCATTCCAAGAAAGCGGCATCAAGAAGTAAGCTCATGTAGCCATTTTACTATTTGACAAAATAGACTTCAACCCAAAAATCATCAGAAGACACTAGGTATTCATTAAAGAAAAAAATAATCAAGAGGCTATTACAATTCTAAACATTTATGCACCCAACATAAGAACACTCAGTTCATAAAAGAAAAATTACTACAGCTAAAAACACATTTTCACATTTGCAGAGTGATAATGGCTGATTTTACTATCCTACTCTCACCAATAGGAAGGTCGTTAAGAGAAAATAATTAAACAGAAAAAAATGCTGGAATTAAATAACATCGTAAAAGAAATAGACCTGGAAGATATTTGCAGAACAATTCACCTAAACACAAACGAATTTACTTTCTTGTTAACAGCTCATGGGATTTTCTGCAAAACTGACTACATACTTGGATAAAAACAAGATATAAAAAACGCAAACACCCTTTATTCTTTCTGACCACCATGAACTGAACTGGATATCAACAACAGAAAACAGAAGCAGCAGCCGCAGAAAGTACAGAAACTTATGGGAAGTGGAAAAACTCGACACGGAAAGAAAAATGGATCAAGACAGAAATTAAGAAGAGAATCAAAAACATTTTATAATTGAGTGAAAATGAAAACATAACATACCCAAATACTTGGACACAAGGAAAGCAGTTATAAGAGGCAAATCCATGTTGAATACCATTTGGCTACCCCTGAAATGCAAATCGAAACTTTTGAGATTTCATCTTGTACCTGTCAGGTTAGCTAAGATCAACAAAACAAGGGACAGCTCATGCTGACAAGGGTGTGGAGTTAGATCACATCTAAGGCCTGTGGGAGTGCAGACCTGTACAGCCACTATGGAAATCTGTGTGTCAGTTCTTCCCAAAGACAGGAATAGATCTACCTCAGGATGTGTGTTGAGGTATCCCTGCAAGCTTCATGGTTAGCAGTAAAACCATCCACAAAGAGGCAAGAATGAAAACTTAATTTAGCCAGACTTAGTCAGCGAGGCTGTATCAAACTTCAGGAGTCTGATGCCAGCTGGTATATTGCCAGCATACTTAAACATACTACAATGTGAGAAACGTTTTCTGGTGTAATACAATCCCTGGTGCTCAAGGAGGCAAAAAAAGTTCAAAACTAAACATTAGCCTAAGGACCCAGGGAAGGACCTGGCATGGTCTCGGTCATACATATAGATTAAAGGTCATTTAGGCTATTAGCCATTTCTGGTTCTGGGAGCCTAGCCCTTCAGATAACGCAGATCAACAGACTGTTAATCACCTCCAATTCCCAGCCTTCTAGATGGAGAAACAGGTTCTACATCCTTTCCTTTCCGAGGAGAACCCTGCTTGCTTAACATTCTGATTTCCTTGAAATACAGTGAGCACAAGAACCTTCATGCTCCCAACACCTCAAGATCCAGTTATACCACTCTTGGGTATAGACCCAAAGACATTTGCCTAAGCCTGTTCACTGCTGATCTAGTCATAATTGCCAGTATTGAAAACAACCTAGATATCCCCGAACAGAAGAATGGATAAAGAAAATGTAGTANGTAATATTAGGTAATATTAGGTAATATTAGGTAATATTAGGTAATATTAGGTAATATTAGGTAATATTAGGTAATATTAGGTAATATTAGGTAATATTAGGTAATATTAAGTAATATTAAGTAATATTAGGTAATATTAAGTAATATTAGGTAATATTAGGTAATATTAGGTAATATTAAGTAATATTAAGGGCCATTTGGGTGGTAGTATGGAGACCCAGCACATTATATATCCAAAGTATATGCATATATGAAGGCAATCTAAATGAAATTGCCAAATACTGGGGGAGGTAGAGTCCCAACTGGCCAGCTCTTATGACAAACTAACCTTCTAGTACTGGGACTGAATTATATCTAATTGAGTTGTTAGCCAAAATGGTCCCCACAGACATCCCAAAACAATCCCTGCTGGTTGCTCTCCACAAACTGACACGAAAGCCCCATTGTTGAAGACAATACCTACACAACTCATTGGACATACAGATGCTAAGCAGGTGGCTAAAGACTTCTATATTCTTGTGTCTTTGCTACAGAATGGTATTCACTATCAAAAGCGAAACATAAACACCAAGCCAACTGCAAATCCTTTATCCACAAGTGTCCTGCCTGAAAGATATGCTAGGGTCATGGTGGCACAAAGCTTGTGGGAGTAACAAACCAACATCTGATTTGACTTAAGACCACTCCATGATATAGTACCCTGACACTGCTTGGGTGACCAAGAACGTGAGAATAGATAGCGAAGGGACCTATGGTAGAACCAAATATTTCATACTGGTATTTAAAAATAAAGAAAAGAAAAATGTAGTGGTAAAATGACTCTTAATGATATTCTGCCATAGGTGTCAGTGCCTGGCTCAGCCATCAACAGAGAAGTTTCCTCCTGCAGAAGATGAGAACAAACATAGAGATGCACAGCCAGACGGTATGCAGAGGACCACTCTGCCATAATTGAGCAACTCCATCAAATCTCTCCCTCAGGGCTCAGGGAACACCACAGAACCGGAGGCAGAAAGGGTGTAAGAGGCAAAGGGGACGGAGGACACCAAAAATACAAAGCTCTTTGAATCAACATAAAACTCATTTATGAAGCTTGCAGACTAAAGCGGCACACACAAGGCCTGCACGGGTCTGTACCAGGTCCTTTGCACATATATTCTGACTTCTAGCTTAGTGTTTTATGGGATTCCTGAGTGTGCAAACGAGTGTGCAAACAAGTGTGCAAACGAGTGTGCAAACGAGTGGGTCTGGGATTCTTGTGCCTTCCCTTGGGCTCTTTTCCTTTTGTTGGCTTGTCAACTTAAATGTAATAGTTTTCTTTTATCTTACTAAATTTTATTTTGTTATTTTTTTAAATAAATGAATGGATGGATGGATGGATGGATGGATGGATGGATGGAAACTAGCCTCTAGGGTAAAGGTTAACAACTGAACTGTCCTTTTTCAGTGAGGCCAGGGTAGATCACTTGGTTAGAAGGAGTTGACCAAGCCAGGCGTGGTGGCGCACACCTTTAATCCCAGCACTCGGGAGGCAGAGGCAGGTGGATTTCTGAGTTCGAGGCCAGCCTGGTCTACAGAGTGAGTTCCAGGACAGCCAGGGCTATACAGAGAAACCCTGTCTCGAAAAAACCAAAAAAAAAAAAAAAAAAAAAAAAAAAAAAAAAAAAAAAAAAAAAAAAAAAAAAAAAAAAAAAAAAAGAAGTAGTTGACCAAAGTATAACGGACTCTAAGGTTTTATGTGTGTGTGTTTTATTTTTTATTTTTTTGGAGGGTGGGGTGGGTGGGTGTGGTTATTTGGTTACAGTTTGGTGTTTTTCTTTTCTTTTTGGGTGATGTTTTATTTTATTTATTATTATTATTATTATTATTATTATTATTATTATTATTATTTTGGTTTCTCTGTGTAGCCCTGGCTGTCCTGGAACTCACTCTGAAGACAAGGCTGGCCTCGAACTCAGAAATCTGCCTGCCTCTGCCTCCCGAGTGCTGGGATTAGAGGTGTGTGCTACCACTGCCTAGCTGGTGTTTTATTTTGTTTTCTTGTAAGTGATTTTGTTGTTGCATTGGTCTTTGTTTACTTTTGTTTGTTTGTTTGTTTGTTTGTTTTTGGTTTTTTTTTTTGTTTTTCGAGACAGGGTTTCTCTGTATAGCCCTGGCTGTCCTGGAACTCACTTTGTAGACCAGGCTGGCCTCGAACTCAGAAATCCGCCTGCCTCCCTCCTCCCTCCTCCTGAGTGCTGGGATTAAAGGCGTGAGCCACCACGCCCGGCCTTTGTTTACTTTTTGAGACCTATGCTCTAAGACAGGGCTTCTCAACCTGTGGGTTGCAAAGGAGTTGCATATCAGATATTCTGTATATTACATATTTACATTATGATTCATAACAGTAGCAAAAGTACAAATGTGAAGTAGCCAGAAGAGTTTTTTTAGGGTTGGGGTCACCAGAGCCCAAGGAACTGTATTAGGGTCACAGCATTAAGAGGGTTGAGAACCACTGCTAAGACGATGCCGGAAAGCAAACCTGAAGATTTTGTTAGTTCAAGATCTACAAAAGAGGGACATTTATCAAAATGTATAGATATGCCAGAAATCTGCTGTGGATTTACTTTCTTATTTTGAGATACAGTATTTCCATGGCTGGACTGGAATTTGGTCTGTAAATAATTAGGGAAATTTAATAAAGCTAGCTTTTGTTTGAAATTTGTTTTTGTGATAGGGTTTCATGTAACTCAGTGTGGTCCCAAACTAAAAAAGAACTTATTTGTGTGGGGTGTGTGTGTATGAGTATATATATATATATATATATATATATATATATATATACACACACACACATACTCATACACACACACACATATATACACACATACATACACACACACACATACATACACATACACCCACATACATACACACACATACATACACACACATTGTATATATATATATATACAATGTGTGTGTATGTATGTGTGTGTATGAGTGTGTGTGGTGTGAACGTGTGTTGTATGTGTCTGTATGGTTATGTACATATTTACTGTGTATGGTGTCTATGTAAGTATGTGTAGTGTGTATCTATGGGTGTGTGTGCACGTGCTACTTCCTTGGTGATTATTTGGACCGCATTCAGTGAGCATGAACTATTTAGCATGGTGACTGAAATATACTCATGTATAATAAGCAGACTTTTTATTTTTTTAATGATCCAGAGACCTCCCTTGTCTTTCCTATTGAGTTGTCTATTGACTCACTGTCTAACTACAAACATTTATATTGGACAAACCCACTGTTAGTATTATAACTTGGCATATTTGAGTTGAGTAAGATTTTCCAGCCTGAACTTTAGATCTTACAGACATGTTTAACGATGCTGCAATGGGAAAATACTTTTTGCATTCTGAGTAACTTCCATTGATCAAACAGGAACCATAGTAACTTTGCTTCAGCTTTTGAAATATCTCGTGGCCATGACAATATTAGCATTAACAGTGAATGAATTTTTGTGTTTTTTTTGTTTTGTTTTTTGTTTGGTTGGGTTTTTTTGGTTTTTCGAAACAGGGCTTCTTTGTGTAGCCTGGCTGTCCTGGAATTCACTCTGTAGACCAGGCTGGCCTCGAACTCAGAAATCCGCCTGCCTCTGCCTCCCAAGTGCTGGGATTAAAGGTGTGCACCACCACCGCCTGGCAACAGTGGATGAATAGTCCTTGTCTAGATATCCATGGCTGATTCAAGTGTTTACAGATGTAGAAACACATTGTCATTATGGACTGGTAAAAGGCATGGAGATGAATCACTATGGAGGTGTTTTTTTGGGGAACAGAATCTGCTTTATTGTTCATGAACAAGCACTTATATCTTGGAAGGGTCCCGATGGTGCCTGGTTAGCACATTACCTTGGATTGAATAGTGAGCACGCACACCATCAGGGTCTCTCCGCAGAAGATGCACATTGAAGGACACACTGCTTCAGGGTTCAGTGTTCTGGCTTCAGGCACATATGTGCCTTGGTTCTTATTTACAAGTGCAACATGTCCAATAGGCTAACTGCTAGGTCATGCCTGTATTTTCTCCTACAGGAATATAATATTACTAAATTTACTGTATTACCTCTAACCATAATACACTCCAGATTTACATTTAGCATTTTTATTTCTACTCTCTTCTTGGATTTAGTTCAAATATTCTACTCTTTAATTCTCATGATATTGAAGTATTTTATGTGTGTGTGTTCGGGTACATATAAGCATATATATGTGCGGGTGCATGCATTCATGCATACAGGATTCTGATGCCAACTTGTGGGGGTCAGTTCTCTTTTAACATATAGGCACCTAGAGGGAATAAATTCGGGTCATCAGACTTGGTAACAGTGCCTCTGCCCACTGAGATATCTTGCTGGCTGGACATTGGACTTTTGATAGTCTAGGCTAGGTGTCCTGTAAATTATGACTTCACAGGTCAGGTTGAGTGCAATGTACTTCACATGGACATCCATGTTCTTAAGTGTGAATGTTTTAGTTTATACAAATATTGTTAGTTGAGGTGATCACCATCTCGGTCTTCACTCCCCCCCTTTCCTAGTTACTGTTCTGTTGCTGTGAGGAGATACTACAATCAACTTTTAAAAGAAAGCATTTAATGGTATTGGGGGGGGGCTTGCTTATGGTTTCAGAGGGCTAGTCCATCATTATCTTGGTGGGGAGGGAGCACAGCAGCAGGCAGGAAGATGAAGCTGAGTGCTGACAGGATCTGCAATTTGCAGTCACTGCAGGGATGGTGGGTGGGAGACAGAGGTGGTGTGGGGGAGGGAGGGAGGGAGGGAGGGAAGGGAACACACCTCCTCCAACTGAGCAGCATCTCTTAATCCTCCCCAAACAGTTGCAGGGACCAAGCATTCAAACATATGAGCATATGGGCATTTTCATTAAAACTACCACATTCTACTCTCATAAATTTGTAGCTATAGCATAGTGCAAACTGTATTCAGACCAATTTAACTTCTTCTTTTTTTTTTTTTTTTTTGGTTTTTTGAGGCAGGGTTTCTCTGTAAAGCCCTGGCTGTCCTGGAACTCCCTTTGTAGACCAGGCTGGCCTCAAACTCAGAAATCCGCCTGCCTCTGCCTCCCAAGTGCTGGGATTAAAGGCGTGTGCCACCATGCCCGGCCCAATTTAACTTCTTACAGTCTTTCAAAGTTTTAACATTATTTAAAAGTCCAAAGACTTTGAAACTTGAGATAATCTCCTAACTATAATCCCTGGTAACATCAAAAAGCCAATTACGTACTTCCAACATACAACGGCACAGAATATAAACTACCATTCCAAAAGGGGCACAGAGAGGTAATACAGAATAAAGCAAAACTGAAATCCAGCAGGGAAACTCTAAACTCTGTTTTTTTTTTTTTTTTTATTATATGTAAGTACACTGTAGCTGTCTTCAGACACTCCAGAAGAGGGCACCAGATCTCGTTACGGATGGTTGTGAGCCACCATGTGGATGCTGGGATTTGAACTTATCACCTTCGGAAGAGCAGTCGGGTGCTCTTACCCGCTGAGCCATCTCACCAGCCCCTGTATCTCAATTCTTGATGTCAAAGGACTTATAATATGGCTCTTTGTATTTCCCACTCCTTCCAGATTTCCTGACTGCAACTTGCTTCTTTCTCTTGGGCTGGCTCTACATCCTGTCTGTAGCTCTCTGGCAGCTCTCTCATGGCTCTGGAATCCCCATGGAGTCAGCATGGCAACCCAGGCTTTATCTGCATGGATTCATACAATGGTCTCTGTGGTCTTCCAAGCTACATGCCTGACCTCAGAGGCATTCCTTAATCATGAAGAAAGATTCTGTAACCTCCCTTTTTTTGTAGTCTTATTGTTTTAAAATCTAGAACTATGTGACTCAAGATGCTAAGTTCCAATGGCTGCTGGGGATACAACATGGCCCTCTCCATTTGCATAAGCTTTGACTAGCCATTCTCCTTTGCTGCCTAGGAGTTCCTGTTTACAAGATGCAGGATTATCTGGGGTGCTATGTTGTCCTGAGTGTGTGTGTGTGTGTGTGTGTGTGTGTGTGTGTGTGTGTATGCCTTTATTCCATTTAGCATCAGGCTTATCTTCAAGCTTCCTATCTTCTTGAGCACAGGACTTGGCTCCAACAATATATTTCTTTGTGTTTTTTCCTCTCCTTAAACTGTACATTTTGCATTTTGCTTTCTTGCTGTTAGGAACTGCCCACATTCCAGAACCAGGTGTGCCCCCCTCCATCTGCCTTCAGTGACTCTGAGCCAGCAGCCATGTTATCCAGCTGCTGAATTCAACATATTTCTCTGCCATCATGAGATGAGTACCTTTTATAGAGCTCATGCTATCATGGCCCTTCCTCTCCCTCTTCTGTCCACTCAGGGTGGCCTTTCACCTCACTCCCCCAAATTAATCCTTTGAGTTCTGTCTGTCATGTACTGTGATCTTTGTGGCATCCTTTGTCCCATACAATCTACTCCTTTGCCACACAAAACCCTAATAGTTTTCTTCAAACACCCTCACCCCATTGATTGATATAAATCTGCTTGCTTTTCCACCATGTTGTTCCCCAACCCCACTCCGAAGCAGCCTTGGCAGTTTGATCATAATAAACGTTCTTTCTACCCATGGGATGGTTTCACTGCAGCCCTGCTTCTGAGAGACCCACAACGTGAGGACTCCCCCATGTTCTGACTCAGGAGAGGTGACACCCCAATAGTGAGTGCTCTTTACCAGAACAACGTTTGTGGTTCTCCTAAAAATAAAGTTCTCCCGAGAGCCCGGGTTTCAATATGTGGTACGTCCCATCTCCTGGAACCGTGGGGCTCATCGTCCCTCTCCCCCATAAATTTCCTTCTTTGGTGTTGAGTTCCCCCACCCCTCCAGTAACAACCTTTTATGGTTTTTATGGTCAAAAGAGTCAGGAGGAAGTGGAAAGTCAAGACAGTTTTCTAAGAGCTTCAAACAATAGCACATTTGCACAGTGGGTTCTAATGAGGGTCAGAGTGGGTCAGGGTGACTTTCTTTGAACGAACATTTCCTGAACCCAGGAAGCTGGTGGGTGGAGGAATGTCGCTGTTTTATGATTAGCAGGCCTTGGAACACTGAGTCACAAAGGTCACATATGCTTTTTCACTTCAAATGTTCAACCACTTCTCTAGTCTAGGGTTCCAAAGTCTTCCATACTCCTCCAAAAAGCAGCAAGGTCAGAACTCTCATAGTAATACCCTATTCCTTGGTACCAACTTTTGTCTAGTTACTCTTGATGTGAGGAGATACTATGATCAAGGTAGCTTTTAAAAGAAAACACTTAACTGGGAATTGCTTACAATTCCAGAGGGGTAGTCCACAGAAACGTGGCAGCGAGTCCACGGCAGGGAGTGTGGCAACAGGCATGGTACTGGAGAAGTAGCTGGGAGCTCACAGGATTTACAAACTGCAGAGAGAGGGAAGAGAGGAAGAGGGAAAGAGTCAGACACACACACACACACACACACACACACACACACACACACACAGACACACAGAGGAGATAGAGACTGATAGAGACAGACAGGCAGGCAGTCAGACAGACAGACAGACTAGGCCTGGCACTTTTTAATAAAAATGGCATCCACTCATGTATTACAGTATTTGACCCCCAGTCGGTGGAACTGTTTGGGAAGGATTGGGAAGTATGGCCTTGTTGGAGGAGGTGTGTTACTAGGGGCAGATTTTGAGGTTTCAAAAGTTCACACCATTCCCTGGTAGCTCTCTCTTCTTTGTGGCTGTTGTCTGAAGATGTAAGCTCTCAGCTACTGCTCCAGCAGCCTGCCTGCCCATCTGCTGTCATGCTCCCTTCCCATCCTGGTCATAGCCTCACTCTCTGAATAAAGACCTCAATGAATTATTCTCTAAATGGACTCAGTCATGGTTTCTCTTCACAGCGAAAGAAAAGTAACTAATACACAACTCAAGCTGAAAAATAGTCCCTATTTCCCCCAAACCCGCATCACTGAATATATTCTCTCCTTGCCTCCCTGCCAGATTCTGGAAACCTCTGCTATCTTCTCTGTCCTTCCAGATTTGCCTTTGCAGGAAAAGACCATAAACAAAACCATGAGCCAGGCGTGGTAGTGCACGCCTTTAATCTCAGCACTAGGGAGGCAGAGGCAGGCAGATTTCTGAGTTCGAGGCCAGCCTGGTCTACAAAGTGAGTTCCAGGACAGCCAGGGCTGCACAGAGAAACCCTGTCTCGAGAAACCAAAAAAAAAAAAAGAAAGCAGTATAAATGGAAACATGGAATGTATTACTGACGTCTTAGCATGGTTTGTGATGCACGCATTATGTGCATGCATCCATGTTCACTTCAGGTGTCATGTAGGCTAACAGTTTCTATAAACATACGTATACACGCTTTTGTGTGGACATCGATTTCTCTTCTCTTGTGCAAACAGGAAAGCAATGAAGAGGAAATGGTACCATTCACTAATCTAAATTAAATTATGTGCCTTTTTGAGATGAGATTTCCCTCTGTAACTCAGATTGGCCTTGATCCTCCTGCCTCAGCCTTTGAAGTGCTGGGATTACAGGGGTAAGCCATCACATCTGGCAAACTTCATAAGAAATTAGCAACTGTTTTCCAAGGCAATTGAACCACTTTGTACTTTTTTCATTAGTAATGCTTTTAAAGTTTCCCATACCCTTGCTATATCAGTAACTACAACTACTGTAATGGTTTTTCCTGGTATCTCCTTAGGGATTCAATTTTCTCAACCCTAATGGACAATGGCATTGAGTTATATGTTTTGGGACTGGAAGAGATTGTTTCAAAGTAGAGTGCTATTTGAAAGAATCTTGCCAACTAGAATATGAACCTGCCTTTCCTTTTAGGTTTCCTGTTTCCAAGCTTTTCTCTGGTTGAGATACTAATAGCAGCCCTGATGCTGCCTTAATATCCCTGGAAAGTAGCCAAAATTTCCCAAACACCGAAAATTGAGTTTAGATTTGGCTTTGCTTCAGAGGAAGTAGAAGAGTATGAATCATTGGGGTTTTCTTAAAATTTCTTATTGTGGCAGTCATGAAGAGCTTTATATTTCTGCATTTTACCATCTCCCATATATATACACTTATATAAATTGGTAATCCAGAAAATGTCATCTAAGCTCATGTTTTATTCCACAAACTATTACCCCCCCATTAGCCTTCTCTTCAACATTTCTCAGTGATTATCCTACAACTTGATCTCAGCAAATGTCTTCTCTAATGTGCATGAAGAGGATTAATATTCTTCACAGACTATTTCCCAAAACTAAATTCATAAGGAGATACTGTGAAGCATATCTCAATATCATTAGGAGGGAGATGGGAATAGAAAGACATAGCTAGACGTGAGGCATTTCAGGGGTGAGAGGAAGCTGGTTGGTAATGAAGTAGATGAAACAGTGTGGAATATGCAATGCAATTTGATGTTGGTTTTTAGAGTATGTTCTAGAATTAAATTTCCTTTAGAAATAATCAATTTTCACTGTGTGATGAAAATAAAATAAAATTTCATCACTGAAGACTTTTCACAGTATAGTACCCTTATAGTTTCAAAGTAAGTTTTATTCTTTTATTTTAAAAATGTATAAGAATGTTCAATATTAGTGATTTATCCTTCCATGCTTGGCATGGAAAATGAAGACATTATCAACAGTCTGAAAACCACAACTACTATAAGATCTAAGGTTAACCTGCAAGTCCCATTTGCCCAAGGACAGATAACCTCCTGGAAGGTTGGGTGCTAATGCTTCTTTGAAAATTACAAGCCACATTTTCACACTTCACTTAACAAGTTTGTTTGCACCACATGTGCCTGACCTGATGTGAGTGGGCGCTTTGTCAAGGCAGGAAATAAGTCAAGATGTTTGCTAGCACCTGATTGGTCCTGATGAGCTTTTGCCTTAAGACTTTGCAAAACATGACTTATGACCATTTTCTGGGACCCCAGTGATAGACATGGCAAGAGTCAAGAAATCTGGCCGTATTTAATTAAAGTTTACTTTAAATTTGTCTCAAAATTATGGCACTGGTTTTCTACTTTCATTTCAGGACTAATACTACTATGACTTGTATTTATGCTCCATATTAATAAGTCAACAGTGAGCACATCTGATTTGTAGAGCAATAAAGATACAAATTATTGAAATAAATCTAATTCAGTAATGTTCTGGACTCTTGATTTTTTCTAAAGACACTTTCATTACTTACTATGACTGTGTCAGATGTGTGCGAATAGGTTTAGGTGTGGCATGCTGGGCTAGTGGAGGTTACAGCTTTCAGGAGTTGGTTTTCTCCTCTTACCTTGACATAGGTTTTGGGGAACAAACTCAGGTCATCTGGCATTGAACCATCCTCCTGGCCCTGGTTTGTCAATCTTTACACACACTGAAGACAATAAAGATAAACTAAACTAAAGTCAGAGAAACCCTGTCTGTCTGTCTGTCACACAGGGTGAGACAGAAATGAAAATATGAAGCATCTGTGAAAGGAAGCTACACAGGACAATATTCTACTCGCACCGTCTGGCAATGGCTTTCAATAATTCCCTTGAAAAAATACTCTGCAATATGACATTTAAAGACTTTTTTATTAACATAAGGCTTTTCATGTCTTCTCCTAGCAGCACCTCTCCTCTACTTCAAAGATGAAGAGCATCAAAGAATCTCTTTATGGAGTTTGTTTCAAATGTGGTGAAGCTGCTCCCAGGCAAAACCAAACCAAACCAAACCAAACCAACCCAACCCCCCAAAAATCCAACCAAGCAACCATCCATCTAACCAACCAATCAACTAACCAACCAACCAACCAACCAACCAACCAACCAACCAACCAACCAACCACCAAAAACCCCACCCTGTTTTGACTACCAACAGTGTGCTGTCCAAACTGGACAAACGGGATGCAGGGAAGTGGACTGCTGAGCTTTGCAAAGATAAGGTAGGCAAGTCCTTTACAGTTCCTGCTTCACAAAAAAGTCTGTCAGATATTCTTGGCCAGAAGGCTGAAGATGATGCTTCAATGAAAGAACAACACAGAGGAACCTTGGTTGGCTGTCCAAGTAGCCAGAAATCTCAGCCATTTCTATAGCTTTAGAAGCTGCTTGCTCTGTACTATTTATTCAGGTAATATTTATCCTCCTCAGGTCTCTGATGGGATTGAAGATTAGATAGTTATAGTCTCACAATTAAGCTTAAGTTCTTTAGGATCTAAGAAAAATTTAAGGTCTAAGATGTTTTTAGGTTGGTAATATGTTATGATAGAAAATGATTTAGGTACAGAACTTTCTATTCACCAAACCAGGATAGATAATAGACTACTTTCTCCATGGTTGCCAAATGCATATGACTGGACACTGGGAATATTATTCTTACTTGATACTTTTCATAATTGTTCTTACTGTGCATAGTTTATTGATGTTAGACAAAGAACTTTTTATTAGTTTAAAAGGGAGAGATGTTGGGATAATCTCTTTTGTACTGTGTGGAAGCATCATTTGTCAATAAATAATGGCCAATAAGAGCCAGGATTAGACCATGGGACAGCTGGCAGAGAGAGAGAGAGAGAGAGAGAGAGAGAGAGAGAGAGAGAGAGAGAGAGAGAGAGAGAGAGAGAAAACGAACAAACTCTGGAAGATAGTCAGGTGGGAAGATTTACCACACTGCACATGGAGGAAATTGGATGTATGAAACTGAGGAGAGGTAATTAGCCATGTGGCAGACATAGAATAGTATAAACAGGTTAATATAGGTTACAAGTTAGTCTGTGAACAAGCCTAGCTTATGGCATAGGCATTTGGTAATAAGCCTGTGGCTACAGGAGTAGACAGAGAATCAGAGAGGATTTAGGCAGTGGTCTGTGATGAATGTGAGTCCAGACATCCTTCCCTTGTCCCCTGCTTGCAACTACCACAAAAAAAGATTGTACCCAGCTTACACAGTTCTTACAGTATGTGGCTTCTCGTTATGATTTTTTTTTTTTTTTTTTTTTTTTGGTTTCTCGAGACAGGGTTTCTCTGTATAGCCCTGGCTGTCCTGGAACTCACTCTGTAGACCAGGCTAGCCTCGAACTCAGAAATATGCCTGCCTCTGCCTCTCAAGTGCTGGGATTAAAGGAGTGCACCACCACACCTGGCTTTTGTGATTGCTTTATCTCTAGCTATTTATAATGGGTGAAGAAGAGGCAATCTCCTACTCATTACATTCAAGGTAGAACAAGCATGTTTGGAACATAGATATTTGGTTGATTATTATAATAAACAATACCACCAATTATTAACATGTGGTATTGGGAAAGTAGCTTGCTCTTTTTGAGTCACTGAAATAGTTTTAATTATCTGGCCTTGGGTTACAGCTAGCAATGTAATAGCTGTGTAACAAGAAACCCAAACGTTATTAAATTCTAGGAGAGAAAAAAGGATGAGATTGGTTAGGGGGAACCTAGATAGATGAATTTTCACCAGTTGAAAATGAGAAAATATGATAAGGACTACTTAGCTGGACACTGACTTGAGGGAACAGGAGTAATAGATATTTATGTTGCATTAGTTTTATTAAAAAATGATATATATGGATCTTGAGTAGATAAAGTACAATAAGCTACCTCATTTGCCTTGATTATTCCAATAACATGCAAAATCTGGAGAACAATAAATCATTTAAATCATTTAATCCTGCTTAGTTGTTTCCTTCTATAGACTTCGCTTACTTTTTCGAGAATAAAGGATAATTCTTTGCTCTCTCCTATGTTTTGGATTCCACAGGACCCTGTGGACACGTTTTCTATTACTGCAAGAACAAGACCTAGAAACAAAGTGATTTGAGCAGTATATGTGTGTACGCACATACTTGCAAGTCAGAAGTCCCTAGGATGCCTTCATTACTACAAAGTTTTCCTTCTGACCCTTTGAACAATAATCCCAAGTCTTCCTACCAGTCACCTGTTCACATTCTCTAGTTCTTCTGCATACTTGTTATATTATTTTCCTGAAAATTGAGTAAACTCATTTTTCCTCTTGTATGTACTTTATATTCTAGTGGGACAGAATTGGGGGGGGGGCAGAAAAATAAACTCTTGGAAAACCAATCCCCAAACTTACAGACAAACATGTGACAAAGAATCATTAAAAAGAATAATAAAAAGGAAAAGAGAGGGGCTGGTGAGATGGCTCAGTGGCTAAGAGCACCCGACTGCTCTTCCGAAGGTGATAAGTTCAAATCCCAGCATCCACATGGTGGCTCACAACCATCCGTAACGAGATCTGGCGCCCTCTTCTGGAGTGTCTGAAGACAGCTACAGTGTACTTACATACAATAAATAAAATAAATCTTAAAAAAAAAAAAAAAGGAAAAGAGAAAAAAGAAAAGGTAGGGTAAAATGGACAGTAATAGTAAGTAACAGGAGGAAATGGTCCCGGGCAGTGGTGGCGCACGCCTTAAATCCCAGTGCTTGGGAGGCAGGGGCAGGTGGGTCTCCAAGTTCAAGGCCAGCCTGGTCTACAGAGTGAGTTCCAGGATAGCCAGGGCTACACAGAGATACCCTGTCTCAACCCCCCACGCCACTGCCCCCCCCCAAAGGAGGGACTGTTTTGCACACTGGTGACATGTTGTGATAAATGCTATTACCCTGGCTAGAGACATGCCTTGTGAATTACAGTTGGGTTTAATGTCTTGTTGCAAATAGGCAGCGGAATATCACCATGCTGCAGAAAGTCTTAGTAAGAGAGCATTAAAAAGACACTAAAGGATTGGACTTGGGAAGGAATTCTGAGCACTAAAGAGTCACTTTGAGTTAGAGGTTGTCAGAAAGCAGGAGAGAGCCTATGGATATTTTGTCATATGTTATCTACAAGACAGAATAGAGCAGAGCTGTCATTATTAATGGTCAGAAAATAGCAGTCACTTATGATAGCTAAAATCTTCAGCTTTGTGATTTAGAAAATCAGAATAGTAAGGGTCATGACTATCACCACAAAGGCTAATGGGGAGAGTTAGGAATTAAATGTTTAAATTGTACTTTGTTCAGAGCCAGGGCACCAGACTAACACCTCAGAGGTCCTGCTGCCTGCATCTCCTCTCCAGCCACCAGATTCTGCGGGGGAGCCGCTGTGGTACGGGAGCCGCTTGTGGTACGGGTACATAGTCATTCATTTAGAACTCACTCCTGTTTTGTCCTTCTTGTCAGCCATGCGTATGAGCCTTGTGATGTCCCCGTCTCTCACTGTCACCCCTTGAGTTCTTCTCTCACCTTACGGACATCTGGCTTCAGGCACTTCTTAGAAATGCTCAACCTTTTGTGTGTTGGATATCAACCTTGTACTTCTCTATAGACACCTGGGCTGGCAGCAGGGATTAACTTGAAACAAACCATTAGTGGTGCCTAAAAAGCTATTAATAGCATGTATGCCCTGATTCCTCTCTATAATATTAGGTACAAATGTGCCCTCATAATACAGAATGTATTATCCACCTCTTCTGCCCACTACATGTCTAGAGGAGGTTCTTGTGTTTGATGCATTCAGACATGATTGTGGGAAGACTCTTACTTCCATCTTTTCTCTATGGCCACATTGGTCATACATGACATTGATGTTTGGTGATTGCTCATGCTTAAGAGAACATGTCATTTAGCTGATAATTTCAGGCCAGAAGCTGTTAGATCACCAAAGGTTAGCTAGCTATAAGTACCAGTCTAGTCTTTCACTATCCAGGATTATGGGGTTTATTAATTTTTAACAATAAGCTGTCAAAACTCTTGCTGATAGTTTCATTTCTTGAAAGTTCATTGGCATTACTCTTTAGGGTAATGAGTTTTTACAGTTTTGGCAATTATTTTAGTTATTTCTCTATTGCTTTGATAAAAAGTTACCATGACCAATGTCACTCATAGAAGAGTTTATCTGGGCTCACCATTTCAGGATTAGAGTCCTTGATGGCAAAGTTCAGGGCATGACATCTGAAGCTGTAAGCTAAGAGCTCACAACCTGAACTTGTTGGAAGCAGAGAATGTAACCTGAGAATGGTACACAGCTCTGAAACCTCCAAGCCTGCCACACAGCTCTCCCATCAAGGTTACTCCTACATCTACCCAAGCATCACCACCAGCTGGGGTCCAAGCACTAATTGTTTGAGACTACAGTAAAATCACAAGGACAATAATAGTGATTTACTGCCCCCCATCCCTGTTTTAAAGAATTACTGTAGACCAGGCATGCCTTGAACTGGTGACAATGTTCCTGCCTCAGCCACCTGAGGGCTGAGATTAGAGATGTGAAACCCTAGATGGGGAGCTCTGGTGTGGTGAAGAAAGAGTTAAGTGAAAACGTTAAAGTCTGAGGAATTCCGTTTTGTTTTCTCAAGATCTACATGGGTGATAAACCTAACTATCCAATACAAATGTCACTTCTCGGGCAGAATTCAACAAGACCAAGGGCAACTTGTTCACTTCTGACTGGCTAAGGATTATAATAAAATAGCTACTGTGAACTTCAGAAACTTCAAAAGTCTCAGAGTCGGCTACCTACCTCATCTTTAGAAATGTTAAGTTGCAGTTCGAGTGCATATGTAGCCCTGAAGGGTACATACGCATGGTGCCAGGCTCTCTATAAAGGACTTGCTAAAATCAGGAAGGCATTCTCGGTTCTAACTCCACTGATTCAACACACATTTAAGAGATTCATTCATATTGATAAAATAAAAATTAAGTACTCATCACAACGTGACTTATAAGGTTGAAGGAGTAAGAGGGTGACTGTCTGTAGACCCGAGGAACTCTCAAAGCGACTCATGTGAACGTTACTCGTAAAGGTATGTTCAGAAAAACGTCTGTCTCGGAACAGAGAGAACCACTTGTGTTCTACACCCAGAACTACACAGTTTCCCATCTTGTGTGCTTGATTTACAAGAAACTGACAGGGCTGTACTTTCTGCACAATTTTAGTTTCATTTGCTCAAGAAAAGAGGCAAGCCGAGATGGCCATAACTCTGGGCTTCACGAATGGAGCTCTGAGTCCCTGGAAGACCCTCTCCTCACTTATAGGCAGAAGAGCAATGGCCATGTGGGTAATATCTCTAGGGAAAAGGAGTTCAGGCAGCACATTCGATAGCAACAAGTATGTGAATATCTGGACAAATCTTTGTCTCTATGTTTTTTGAAATCCTGATATCCTCAACTCTCTCCCTGGTAGCTTTGAATATACCCAGGGAGTATATTCTTCAGCAGGGAATGGCGGGGCTTCTTTTAAGAAAGAGTAGAATGGGGGCTGGTGAGATGGCTCAGCGGGTAAGAGCACCCGACTGCTCTTCCGAAGGTGATAAGTTCAAATCCCAGCAACCACATGGTGGCTCACAACCATCTGTAATGAGATCTGGCTCCCTCTTCTGGAGTGTCTGAGGACAGCTACAGTGTACTTACATATAATAAAATAAAATAAATCTTAAAAAAAAAAAAAAAAGAAAGAGTAGAATGCCAGGTGTGGTGGCACACACCTTTAACCCCAGCACTCGGGAGGCAGAGGCAGGCGGATTTCTGAGTTCGAGGCCAGCCTGGTCTACAAAGTGAGTTCCAGGACACCCAAGGCTATACAGAGAAACCCTGTCTCAAAAAACAAAAACAAAGAGTAGAAACTGCCAGAAACAAATCACTTTATTTCTTTGCAGCCTTTGTTTCTTTTCTGCCACTCACCATACAGACACTTTTTCTAAAGTCCTCTCCACTGGTGCTGATCTCCTGCTTTGGACTCTTAGCATGGTTTCAAAGTTCCCTCCAAAACTTACCCTGAAATTCGCTACTGTAACAGTATGCATGCAAGATTCCTAAGGGGGTCCTTTAAGAGGTGATGAGGACATTGGAGTTCTGCCCCCCAGGAACAAATTGCTACCACAAGAGTAGGTTCCTGTGGGGCGTGGTGACGCATGCCTTTAATCGCAGCAATCAGGAGGCAGAGGAAGGCAGATTTCTGAGTTCCAGGCCAGCCTGGTCTATAAAAAGTGAGTTCCAGGACAGCCAGGGCTATACAGAGAAACCCTGTCTCGAAAAACAACAACAACAACAACAACAACAACAAAAAAGAGTAGGTTCCTGATAAAAATGATAGAGTTTCCAGTGCTTTTACCCTGCCACTTAGCTGATATTGCATGTTATTCCACTTTCCAAAGCCTCCAGAACGAGATAAACTTCTTCATAGTTTAATGTTGTAGTATTGTTATAGCAGCAGAAGAGTCTAAGACAACTAATTTTCCCTACCTTCTCCCCTGTGAAAGCTGACCTCTCCCCATCCGCGAACCTGTGACATCACTGCAACTTAAGACTTCTAAAGGATCAACTTGCAAGCTTTAGTTTCCCACCTTGGCCACCAAAGTCTGTCCTACGGGCACCACACCAATATTCACAGAGTGGGCAGACTGGATTTCAAGGTGTCAAACAACAGTAACATAGAGCTTGGAGACGGGAATGTGGGAGTGTTTGAGAAACTACTTTCCAGCGTGTATACCTGACTTGATACATGCTTTCATCCTGCAATTGTGTGCAAAGGCAGCGGTATGCAACAGGTGCCTAGACACATGAGTATTATCAGTGTTGTCACCTAACTAACGGATCCTTACTGGACTGTCACCCATCGCCAAAGGGCGGCGCTTCTGTCTCTCCCTCAGGCCTCTCAGGTGGAACTGGTTCTTCCGTTCTCAATTGGCCTCAGTTTCCGAGTCAGGGCTGATGGTGGGGTGGGAAGTGAAGGGGGAAGAGCCAAGCGGAGCCTGGCCAATGGCAGCTCTTGAACTTACACCTCCAGACGTCAGCGCGGCCTTGGAAACGGATGTCACCCAGCTGGGCTCGGAAGCGTCTCCATCCGCTTCGGGAGAGGGGCGTGAGCCGGGAGGCGTCCCGGCCACCTCGGTGCGGCGGGAGGGAGTGCGCGGCCCCGTCAGCGCGCGGCCCCGAGGTCTCCCGCTTCTCTCCCGGCGGCGCTCCCGCCCCCTGGGTGAGACCCGCGCGCCCCCGCGGGCGGCTCCGCCCCCTCCCGGAGCGGGCGGCGCGCTCCCGCGGCGACAAGCCGTGTCGCGAGCTCGCGGGCGCGCGCGCCGCCGGCCGAGCCGCAGTTAAAATGGTCCGAGTCGGGCCGGCGCTACCCCACGCCGCGGCGCTGACTGCCTGAACCGGCTGGCCTGGCCGGCAGACTCGCTTCCCTCCCTCGCGTCCCCACAGCTCGCGCCCGTCCTTCTCCCGGCTCCCCGGGGGCAAAGCATGTAGCCCGCGTCGGGCACCCGAGCCGCCCGCAGCTGACGCCCACCCCCGCCGTCGCGTGTGCCGGGTGCGCGGCGCGGGCGACCCTGCCAGCGGCCTGCCCCGCCGCCGGAGCCCGCCCCTCGGGCCTCCCTCTCCCGCCCCGTCCCGGTCGCCCTCCACGGGGCCTTCTATATGGGCCACCTTCTCTCGAAGGAGCCGCGTAACCGCCCGAGCCAGAAGAGGCCTCGCTGCTGCAGCTGGTGTCGCCGCCGGCGCCCTCTCCTCCGACTGCCCCGCCGGGCTCCGGCTAAGGCGTCCCCGCAGCCCGCGGCGCCCCGGAGCCGGGACTGCTTCTTCCGCGGGCCCTGCATGCTCTGCTTCATCGTGCACAGCCCCGGCGCGCCCGCCCCCGCCGGCCTAGAGGAGGAGCCGCCGCTCTCGCCGCCGCCGCCGCCGCTCTCGCCGCCGCGGGACGGGGCCTACGCCGCCGTCTCCTCGCAGCACTTGGCGCGGCGCTACGCGGCCCTGGCCGCCGAGGACTGCGCCGCCGCCGCACGCCGCTTCCTGCTGTCCTCGGCCGCTGCCGCCGCCGCCGCTGCCTCGTCGCCCGCGTCCTGCTGCAAGGAGCTAGGGCTGGCCGCCGCCGCCGCCGCCGCCTGGGAGCAGCAGGGCCGGAGCCTCTTCCTGGCCGGCGTGGGGCCCGTGCGCTTCCTGGGACCGCCGGCCGCCGTGCAGCTCTTCCGGGCACCGCCGGCGCCGCCGCAGGCCGAGCCCACCACGGTCCTCGAGATGGTTTGCAAGCGGAAGGGGGCCGGGGTCCCCGCCTGCACCCCCTGCAAGCAGCCCCGTTGCGGCGGCGGGGGCTGCGGCGGGGGCGGCGGCGGCGGGGGAGGGCCCGCGGGAGGAGGTGCCTCGCCGCCGCGGCCGCCCGATGCCGGCTGCTGCCAGGCCCCGGAGCAGCCCCCGCCGCCGCTCTGCCCCGCGCCCGCCTCGCCCGCCTCCGAGTGTGCCCCCATCGAGGCCGCCGCCGGGGACGCAGTCCGAGCCGGGGGCACCGCCCCCTCGTCTGCCCAGCAGCAGCCCGAGAGCGGCGACGCGGACTGTCAGGAGCCCCCCGAAAACCCCTGCGACTGTCACAGGGAGCCGCCCCCCGAGATCCCAGACATCAACCAACTGCCGCCGTCCATCCTGCTTAAGGTGGGTCTAGGCGAGGAGGCGCAGGGATGCTCGCTTTCCCCCCCTACCCCGGCTCCCCCGCCTCCGGGGCTTTCTCTCTCCTCCCCCTGTGTGCAGAGGAGGGGGGTTCCCTGACAGCCGGGGGACGCCGGAAGGGGAGACTGGGAAGCCAGTGGGGCCTGAGCTTTCAGCCTGGTGTTGAAGTAGGAAAACTTGGAGGCTGCTGAATGCCTCGAAGTAGTTTAGGTCTTGGACCTGCAACTCGGGATTCATACATTGCCTTGGCTAATATAGATACTACTAGATTTCTGTGGAATACACACGCATTCTTGAGCAAGTTGTAGACAGCGGGCAACCACTTTGCATACCGGTGTTTGGAAAGTTTAAAAGTTTGATGGCTGCTAGTCTAGTGGTAATAACTTCTAGAAAGCATTTACCATGACCGGTCACTGTGTCAGAGCTCTCTCTCTATATACATTTCTCCAGTAGATGCTGTGAGATAAGTCCTGTTAATCCGTACTGTATGCAAAGTAAGCTGACATTTCAGTGTTTTGGGACAGGTGACTTAGAGTGTTGAGCCTGGAAGAGTAGGAGGATTTTTTTTTTTTTTTCTCTTGAGAAGCTAGCATTCTAGAAGGGCTTGAAGTGGTTGCATGATGTGTTCAAGGTCACACCCATAAACTAAAGGACACAACTAGGGCTTGAAGCTGGCTTGACTTAACCCTGAGCACCCCGTTGTTTATGCTGTTTCCCATCCTTACGTCTTTACCTGTGTATGCAGGCATACTACAAGTCTGAAGGCCTTTTTTTTCCCCCCCTTGGGGGTTGGGTGAGTGAGGAGTTGAAGTGCTGGGTGGGAACTTTGTGTCACTTTAAATTACCCATGAAACTTTCCAGTTTTGTCAGTGCTAAGGACAAACTTTGTGATCGAATTTGTATTAAGTCATTAACTCACCCCCCCCCCTTGTTTTCTGTCTTTGTTAGCACACCTCTTTCTGGAGATAATAAATATGAACTTGGTTTTTTAGAGTGGATGATATTTAAATAAGACTAGCCAGAAATAACCTTCAGGAGAATTTGGCTCCTTGTATTTTTACTGAGGTAACTGTCATGAATTACAATTGTTACTGTCTCTTCAGTGTGCCTTATTTGATTAGACTTTTTATATTTATGCTTCTGTGTTTGGCTCTGTGGCACTGTGAACACTGTTCTTGTGAACAATACAGCGAACGTGGGCGAGTTTTCCATTTCTTTGTGTCAAATTGTAATGATTTAATTATTATGTAGGTATATTTGTTGTAGGAGTAATTGCTTACTTTGTGTGTTCAGGAGATACCTTTTAGAGCAGAGGAAATTTTCTCAAGTCCTTTAAATCGCAATGATATGGATAAATAAAGTGTCAACAAACATTTGGTAAAGAAGTTTCATTGCTGCCTTCTTCTTTGATAAGTCAGAGTGTAGAAGCAAACAAAGACAAACTGGGCACTTTTCTCCTTTTACCTTTATGTCATGAAGAAAAGGACGTTATTGTCTTTTTTGGTTTATTGTAACAGGGTTTCACTTTGTAGCTCAGACTGGCCTCCAGAGTCGGGCTCCTGTTGCTTTGGCCACTTGAGGGTTGGGATTGCAGGTGCACACCATTATGATTATTTAGAACGCTTTAAATTTTAAATAAGGTTAAGGGACACTATCTTACAATTAAGGGAAACCCTAAATGGTAATTTTCTACTTTTTATTATTATTATTGGCCAAGAATAGTTGAAAACTTGGTCCAAGAGACATCTAGGAGTTCAGTTCTTACCTGTTGCATTGGAGAATTTGGACCTGGCGTATAGATTGCGATTCTCAGTGCTAAAAGCGTGAATAAAGATTAAAGATTGGCAGTTTGACTCTCAGATCCTAGTGGTGTTCCATATGGAGTGAGTGGAGCTAGGATGAGTTGGAAGGATTGCAATGTCTGCCAACCCAAGTGGAACTTCCTCCACAGTGGCCTGAGTGCGCATGCCTTGCCCTTTGCTTCGGGTCCTCCCCTTTGCACGCTGTAGTAGTTCTGAGTGAGTGGAGAGAGAGACAGAGTCAGGGTGAATGCTGCCTCATGTGAGGTCTAAGTCATGTTAGAGCCACAGGAGGGTGAGAGCGTTCGGATGAGGGCTGTTTCCTTGGGAACAGTGGCAACTTTTCTCCTCCCATTATTAGAAAGGTTATTGTATAGAGAGGCACAGACTCATCACCCACATTGAAAATATTCCTAGTATAACTTCCCTGATGGTGGGTTAGTCATGGTATTGCTGCTGCATCTGCTTCTCCTCCTCCTTTGTAAATTTTTGAAAAGAATTGGAAGTTAGGAGAAGAGTTTAGGAAGGAAATGTGATTTAAAGGAAGTTTTTTTTGGGGGGGTGGTGGTGGTGGTGGTGGTGGTGGCGGGAATCACCAAGCCATGGTTAACAATTGAAATTACTTGTCTAGATTTAGTCCATCCAATCAATATGTTAGCCTCTAGCTACATGTATCTGCATTTACAGTGTTGAAGTAATAAGAGCTAGATTTCAGAAATCCATTGTCCTTAGTGCTTCCTGAGCGGGACTGTGCTATGGAGGTTTCCTTCATTGCTCAAAGGGCTGTGTGTGCTTGCCCCTCCTCAATGCCTGTGGCATAAAAAGGTCCACATGCTGTAATTTTGTGGCTAATGTGGTTTAGAAGTCTTTTTTGTTTTGTTTTGTTTTTGGTAGGATATAGTTTCTGTCATTTTAAGATACTGCTTAGTATTATATTGCCTTCTATTAAGAGAGATGTTTCCATTTTTGTTCTTGCTGCTAGAACAACGTTTACAAATGTAACATGGTAATAATTTCAAGGCTAGGTATAAAGGAAGTGGAATTCCGTGTTGAAGAGTATGCGCTTGGCAGTTTAGAAGCCTTTGGTGACAATCAGTGCTCTCCTAGAGGTGACACAACTTGCTTCAACTGGTAAGCGTTGCTGGAAGGTAATTATGTGACTTGAGAAGAGGAAGTAAGTGAGATCCTCTAATCACCCCCACCCCTTAATAATACAGAGAGAGGGAGAGAAGAAATGCGCTCCAGACATTTTAGTGAATGGCAGGCCCTGGGCTGGATCTCAGCTTTGTGTTCATCTGTAGACATCTTTTGAGTATACTGTCAGGAGTACTTGAATACTCTCAGGGAGTTTAGGAAAGGTATTCCTGAATGGGGGAAGTTGTTTTCTTGCTCCAGAAAACTTGCAAACCATTGGATCAGAAGCTGATTTACAACTGGTATGTGGTCTTTATAAGAAATCTGAGAAGCAGAGAATGTCTCTTCAAAGGTCAGCTCTGGGAATAGCAGTTTTCCCAAGTACTTACATACACCGGTTAGGTCTTTGGTTACCGTATTGTTCTGAATCAGGTAAAACTAGCCTTAGGTTTTGCTACTTGTTGCTTTTACAACTTGAAGCAGTTCTACATACTGAAACTGCAGCTAGTTTTTTATATGTTGGAGCCATTGGGTAACAGTTTCCTCACGTATTTCTCTTTGCACTAGTGGTCACCTTGAGCTAAACATTCAATAGGAGCCATGTCTTGTGCGTAGTGTTTAGATTGTTATCTTGCTCTCGGTGAGTAAGCCTGTTTCCTTCCAAAATGTAGTAAAGGGGAGAACTTGTCTGACATCACCATTAGAAAGCCTTCTCCACAGTCTTTTCCACTCTGATATGTCAGTAGAGAGGAAGTCTTCATTTTGGTAGGCTTGTTTCAGTTGGCCTGCTTTAGTGGTCAAGGTCGTTTCTGGAGGGAAATTTTCGTGGTAGAAAGCCTGGAAAGTTTTAGGCCGGTTTACCTCATTTCCTTTCTAAATGTGCTAAGTGGTCTTAAGCTAATTACAATTCCAAAAAGTGCTGTGTGTTTATTTAAGAATTATGTCAGTTGTTTTGTAGTGAAAGCTGTCAGAGTAGAGTTGTTACCTTGAGTCTTGGAGCTTCAGGTTGTGTAAAAGATGCTGGAGAGAAGGGGTATTTAAGAACCACTTCAGATTAGCATAGTCAATTCTAAAGTTGGCCAACCTTCTGGGGTATCCTCCCTCTTGTCTACCACCCACATATTAAATTCCTGTTCACAGTGATAACCTAGATCCATGTGGATGTCGTCAGTGATGTGTGGGTTAGAAGTGCCATTTATCTTGACTGGAGAGCAAACTGGAGAAGCTCTGGTCCAGACTTGTTTCAGCTCGGCACCTTGAACATGCAGAGAACAAATTAGCCCTTTAAAACTGTGCAGTCATTGAGATAGCTCAGCCTGTAAAGGCGCTTACCAGTGAGCTGATGACTTGAGTTCAGTTTTAGGGACCAACATGATGAAAGGGAAGACAAAGGACTCCTGCAAGTTGTCCTGCCTCCACAGGTCACACACACACACATACACACACACACACACACACACTCACTCTTGCACATGTACATACACAGTCTTGTGTATATTTGTATAGATTTGTGCACACTCACTCTTGTGCATATACACACACAGTCTTGTGTATATTTGTATACATTTGTGCACACTCTTGTGCATGGACACACACAGTCTTGTGTATATTTGTATACATTTGTATACACACACTCTTGTGTATGTGCATACATACATGCTTCTATGTACACAAACACTGGAATATAAAAACATTTTAAACTTTTAAGGTTTCTCTGTATAGCCCTGGCTGTCCTGGAACTCACTCTGTAGACCAGGCTGGCCTCGAACTCAGAAATCCACCTGCCTCTGCCTCCCGAGTGCTGGGATTAAAGATGTGCGAGTGCTGGGATTAAAGATGTGCGCCACCATGCCTGGCTTCATTTTAAACTTTTAAAAAAAGTCACACACATGTTTCCTCAAATCTTTATTTTCTCACCTATAAAATCAGGAGAATGAGCATAAAAATATCTGAGAAGGACCATGGTTGCATGACAAATGAATCGTTAGTGAGGGAAAACAAACCTGTCCAACTATTTGGGCTCTAGAATTAAATAAAAGACAAATACTGAGGAGGACTTATCTTAGGAAACTGCTTAAAAAGTCAATAGTGGAATTTTGCAGCATCTAGGAAGGTGCTCCTGGGTGACCTACACAAGGTCTAGCTCAGTGTAGGACAGATGATAAGTTAAAGCCAGTTGCTAACTAAAAGCAGAGGACTTGGTAGGAAAAACTTAAAGGAAAACTCACATAAAACTGGCCTGAAGGTTAGTGCCACTTAGAGGAGTGGGGAGGGAGCCGGAAGTGGAGCAAGTAGCCGGAGGAAACCGGGAAACAAGCAAGGATAATCTTTCCACATCTTGTGGTTTATTACAACCCTATGTGTGGATGCGGGCCGGCTGGAAGGAATGGCCAAGGTGGATTGACAAATTGGCTAAGATAATTATCCCAGTAATTGTAGCAGTTGGAGGCAGATGCTGGAGGATTGGAGGCCAGCATGATCCTGACCCCGTTTCATATACAAAACAAAAGAGTTGTGACCGACTCGGAGTCTGTAGGGGACAGACTGGGCATTGAGTCTGACTCCTCGTCCGATCTCTCAAGTCTTGGTTGAAAGGTTCTGTGACTTCGGCGATACGTCTGTGTCGTCAAAGAGTCCCTCGGTTCGATTTCCTGTTCTCCTATGATCACCTTGTCTGCGAACGTGGTATCCCTCGTCTGAGGTCTTCCTTGGAACAGGCAAGTTAAAAATAAAAAGACCCAGAAAGGCCCAGGTCTGTAATTGTACTGTGTTACCTGAAATACCTAGTTTCAAACAATTTTGAGCTATGTAGAGGCTGTAAAGAATGTGAGTCATACTCAGGGAAAGACAGCAGCCGAGAGAAACTGACACCAAGAGGCTTCGAAGAATTCAAAAGGACTATTGTAAATAACGAGATACGGGGTGTAAACAACAGAAGGAAAGGAGACGTTCATATCACGAGAGGAGCATATTGGCACTTTGACTCAACCAGTGGGAAATCTTAATGAAGGAGAGATCATAAAAATGTACTCTGTTTGATGCTGCTATAAATAAGAGTTGTTTAATTTTATTTTTAGAATACTTACTACTATTAAAAGTGCTTGCTTAATTACCCAGCCTCTGACGAGAGAGCTTTTTTTTTTTTAAAGCATCTGTTTTATTTATGTGCATATGCCCACATAACACATAACGTGTGTGTGGGTCAGAATAGGGTGTTCCATCCTCTAGAGCCGGGAACTGAGCCCTGGTCCTCTCTAGCCCCTGAAGGTTTTATCCCTTTTCCCAACAGGCAGTTTCTCTTCTTTTCCTTGCTGCTTTTTGCCGGGCCAGACATCCCAGTGGGATGTTTGTTACATAGGATTCAGTGATCATGGGCATCCTTGTCTGACTCTGGGAAACATCTACCGATTCAAGTGTTCACCAGTTTATTGGTGGGGTAGAGTGATGTAGCTCTCACTTTTAAGTTGAAAAAGCATTCTTTTATTTTAGATTGTAGAATGTTTTAATCAAAAAACCAGTGTGGCTTGGGTAAATGCCTTTTCTTGTGTCAGTGGGACACTTTTTTTTTTTTGTCTTTGATTTAATTGGTCTGGTGTGTTATGTTTTGTTCATGTGTTGGCCCACTCTTTACTTTCTTAGAATAACTCTCATTTGTTCGTGGTCCATGTGATCTTTCTACTATGCTGCTGGATTTAGTTTTATTTATTTATTTTATGTGCATGTATGCTTTGTCTGCATGCATGTCTATACACAGAGATGCATGCCTGGAGCTCACAGAGGCCCCGGGACTGGAGTTATAGATGGCTGTGAGCTGCCGTGCAGGTGTGGGGAATTGAACCTGGCTTCGCTGGAAGAGCAACAGGTCGAACCACCACAAGGGTCCCCTCTTTTGCTATCTTTTGTTTTTGTTTTTGTTTTTTTTGAGACAGGGTTTCTCTGTATAGTCTTGCCTGTCCTGGAACTCACTCTGTAGACCAGGCTGGCCTCGAACTCAGAGATCCGCCTGGCTCTGCCTCCCAAGTGCTGGGATTGAAGGCGTGCGCCACCATGCCCGCCATTTGCTATTTTTTAAAAAATTGTTTTCCACCCTATATTCATGATGGACTTTAGTCTGTATATTTTCCTGGAAATCTTTGTTTGCTGGTCTTTGGTTTGGCCTCAGTATCATGATAATGCTGGCCTCACAGAATAAGATAGAAAGTGTTCTGTTGTTCTAAAATTTATTGAAGATTTTAACATTTTAAGTCACTTTTCAACCTGGTGTCTCTGAAGTCTTTAGTTATTGTAACTGTTATCAATAGATAGCAGGTATCTCAGAACCTACAAAGCAGGCAGTAGGCTCTACAGGGTTAAATCTTACTTGTAACAATTTTGAGTTCATCCGGAGTGACTTTTGACTTTTGACCTAAATCTCAGGGATGAAGGGTCAGTGGAGAGGCTCCTCTGTCTGTAGCTCTGTCCTGTTCGCCTCTGTCCATATTTATAATGATATTTTCATTTAAGTTATGGTATAACTCAGCCCCAGAATTTCCTTCTGGTTTTGTAATTTCTGCTTTTCATTGGTATTCTCTGTTTGATGAGACATCTCTGTTTGGCTTTGTGAACTTTAGTTCTTTCTTTCTTTTTTTTTTTTTTTTCTGGGCTGAGCCTTGAACTCTGGGCTATGTGTACCAGGCCAGTGTTCCAGCACAGAGGCCCATCCCAAGATGATCTCCTGCTCTCTGTTCATGGTTTTCTCCAGCTCCTTTTTACCTTCATTGGTGATTTATTGAGTTTGTCTAGGAAGTCTGGTATCTTAGGCCTCTCCATGTGCAGCTTCCAACGACTGCTCCTTGTTAATGGGCCTTGTTGTTCTGTCTCTCATTTATGCATATGCATTTTATCTCGTAGCACATGTTTGATTGTGTGTCATATTTAAACTAGGCCGGTGAGTGCTCCAGTATGGCCGTCCTGGGAATCACGTTTTCTCTTTAGGGTACATTTCTGCTGCTTGTGTTTGCCAAGTTTCTCATTGGCCATTCCAAAGTAGTACTTGAAGTCACTGCGCCATGCTGTGTGTAGCCCGAGGCCTCTGCTTGGGTTATTCATTCAGTAGTCATGTGATACGGATTGCCTTAATGCTGGAAATTGGCTGCCTTTTTTCCTCGGTTAATATGAACCACTTATTAGTTTATGAAATTTTAATAGAATTGGTGTTGACAGTCTTATCAGTTTTTGTGAGCAAATAGACTTTTGAACTGAACTTTTCTATCATTTTTGCTAACAGTCTCATTCTTTTGAATTTATCAAGGAAGACATCACAGGAATATTGGAAATATTGTAAATTGAAGGAAATGAAAGCCAATACAGGAATTATTATGGGATATAGCTGAGGCAGATTGGAAGGAATTTACAGCTTTAAGTGCACGTGTGTTATAAAGTGGGTTTCATGAACTTAGCCTGGGGCGAGGCAAATCTGCTGCCAGGTTTTATAAAGTTTTTTTGGCACGCAGTCTTGCAAAAAATGTGTGTACTAGGCTGTGTGCCAATAAAACTTACTTTTCTTTTGTGGTTTGAAGGATGGAGTTTCTGCCAGAGATGTAGATCTGGGCTGCTGTGGAATTTTGTGTGACTGGGATTGCTTTTGTGATGAATTTTGTTTGAAATAAATAAGACTCTACAGGACTCTGGGCCAGAGTTCTCTGCTTCTATGGCTTAGAGAAATGTGTTCCTTTTGGAGTTCAGATTCTGCCTAGCTGTCACCCCGCAGCTCTGCCCCACAGGCAGGCGGCACTGGGGACTGAGCAGGAGGGGTGAAGGACAAGACAGGAAGAAGAGCAAGCAGAAGGAAGAGCGAGCATTCTTCTGGCACAGGCACATTTTTTGGTCCTCTCTCTGGAAAGATGATGGTCTGATCAGTGTTTGTTGTGTCTGCTGTGTGGGTCTCCACTTCGATTTCCAAGCAGTAGACAACAAAACAAGCAGAAAACGCAGTCCAGTCTCTGGCCATTCTTCCTGTTTTTGCTTCCCTCCTCATCCCACCCCACTATTAATTTGTCGAGTCTTGAGGCAGTTGCTGCTACTATGCTGTCAATAGGTTCTGCTAACACTCCCATGCTTCTGAGTAACCGCTCATCAAGGAAGATGTCGCAGGAATATTGGAGCTATTGTGCATTGGAGGAAATGAAACCACTACAGAAATATTCCGGGATACAGCTAAAGCTGGTTAGGAGGAACTCAGAGCTTGTCAGTAGGTTTCTGTGTGTGCAGTGCAGGCAAGGGCTTACTCCATCTTTATGGGGATTGGAGCCATATCCACTAGATGTTTCTTATGCCTACTCTGTGCTTCCTGGTACACTCTCTGTGAAACAGGAAAGGCTTGTGATTTCCCCAGGCTCCAGGTTTAAAGCAGTAGGTCATATAGAGGTAAGTTCTTTTAAGACAGAACAATGATAGAAATGATTTATATACTTCCTACCGTGTTTCTGACAACGTTGTAGAAACTGTACCTGGGCTTTTGCATTCTCATAGTCGCCCCATTAGATACATACTATATTAGTCCCATTTTAAGAATAAGGAAATTTAGGCACACAGGTTATGCAGGTTGGTAAGGCTGTGACTCAAACCTAAAGACAAGGTAATTGTGTTAAAAGTCTGTTCTCTCTACAACTTTAACTTACATTGTGGAAGTTTGTATGTATGAGCCAAAGTAGAAAATAGTAAAACAATTGGGATAGTTTTTACCAAGCTCCAACTATCTTCTGCTTTATTTGTTTAACCTTTCAATGTTTTAAAAAATTTCCAACAAAGAATATAAAAGCAAATTTTAGATTATAATTTCTCATAAGCACTGGAATAAATATAAAAAATAATAAAACTATCAATATACTCATAATATAAAAAGTAAAAACAAATTTCCTTTGTATCATCTAATATCCACGCAGTGTCTAGTTTTCTCTCATTGTCTCAGCTGCTCAGTTCAGTCTCTCAGTCTACCTACCTACACACCATTATTGAGGACGTGTCTCCACATCTTCAGAGATCTTCCTGGACCCTAACCCTGTCTTCAGCTCTTCAACAGTCCTTCCGTGATAGGACCGAAAGTTGTTTTCCTGAGATCATTTTATTTATTCCAGTCATAAGATTTTAAAATTAAATTTATTCATTTTACATCCCAATATAGCCCCCTTTCCTCTCAGTACCCCCTCACACAGGTCCTCCCCCCCCATCTTCCCCTCCCCTTCTCGTCTGAGAAGCCCAGATCTGNATACACATCAGGTCACTGCAGGACTAGATGCATCCTCTTCCACTGAGAACAGATAAAGGTGGCTCAGTTAGAGGAATGACATCCACAGCCAGGCCCCAGTGTCAGGGACTGCTTAAGTTCTTTTAAAATAGGTTTCACTTTGGAGTAGTGTCATTTTTATTGCAGTATTTAAGATTCATAATATATATTGGTATTAAATGATTTTAGATGTATGGAGAAAGTACAAAGGTAGAGAGCTTCCCTGCACACTGCGCCTGGTGTGTCCCCATGTGTCCCTGTAACTTCGTCTTCATTCCTGAGGTGCACTTGCCAACTATGACTCCAGCCACCACTGCTGGACTCGTAGTGATTACAAACTGACCTCTGTTGTGATCCGATCATTCTCTTCACTAATGTTCCTTTCTATTTTCTGTCCCGGAATCCGGGTCAGGATTTGCACTGGTAGTTGTTCTGTGTAATCTTTTCTGGACTAAAACTATTACAGATTCCTTGTTTTTCATGACCTTGAGCTTGGGAATCTCCAGCAGGTGTTACCTATGTATCTGTCAGTGTCGGGCAGGGTTATGAGTTTGTCGGAACAGGCCATGAGGACTCTCCTCCTCCTCTCTCTTCTCTAGCCTTTTTCCTTGTTTTTTCTTGTTCTATAGGTCAGTCTCTGACCGAGTTTTGGTGGTGTCCACTTGTAATATAATTTAAACCATTAAGTTTTGCCATATTGCCATATCTTGGCAAACACTTAGCAAATACGTGGTTCTTTTTGTAATTCACAGATATTTTCCAATTTGTCCCTGGACGAACGCTGCCTTTCTGCATCGTTGGTTTGCAAGTACTGGCGTGACCTTTGCTTAGATTTCCAGTTTTGGAAGCAGCTGGACCTTAGTAGTCGTCAGCAGGTAAGGAGTCGAATTCTCTTAAAATCCGTATTTGATCCACTCAGCTGAAAAAAGATCTTTATTTTCCCTTCTGAAATTTTATGCTTTCCTTTTTAAAAGGGTAATTGCCTGATAAATGTAATGTTGCACACGTGCTCCCTTGCATACACATATGTACATCCATATATTTGGTGTGCATATATTGCTGTGTGTATATTTGGTGTGTATATACTAAGTCCATGTGAATGCTAAGCTGCACAGAGGAAAGGGTAGTTTTCTAATGTGGACTGGTAATTGTGAAGTTCACTTCTCTCTGTCTCAGTCCTTTCTGTTTCTCTCTTTATCATCATTTCAAAACCAGGGGCCTTTTCATTTAGGGAGGTGACATCCTAGGAGTTTCACAGTGGAGGACGTTGGCACTCGTGCATCTGGCCCGTGCCATGCAATGTTCATTTGCATCACACATAAGTCAACTGTCTCCCTCCAACTCTAATAGAGATGCTGCTGTTTCCCGTTTTATGGATAGAGAAACGGAAGTAAATTGGGTGAAAATAACCTTTTGAGAAAAAACCTTTTCTTTTGGATGTTTTCCAGTTTCCTAGTTGGTCAGTAAACTTAGGTGATTTTATTAGGCTCTAAGCTGCTGTTGAGTCCTTCAGGACACAATGCCGTGGCTGCATTGGGAAGTATTTGACAGGTTTTCTTAAAAGAAAGCAGATTTGTAACATTTGCTAATTACTAGGGTGTGAATAACCCACCCTGGCTCATTGCAGGCTACTTGTCTGATGTTATCACGCGCAGGTTACAAACATGTGGATGTAATAGGCTTTTGTGAATTGGTACATGCAGGCCTGACATACACTGGTAGTTTGTATGTGACTCTCACTTTTTAAACAGAGTAGCACATTCCAGAACATTCACGGATAAGCATTTCCGTCTTGCTTCCTCATTGGTAATAGGCTAAAACGTCTGCAGGGCTAGGTATTTCCTTGCTCGTGTTCCTGAACTATATGTACAGCATCATGGTACGAATGGAGGTAAGGCAAATGGAAGCGACCCTCGGCTCCTGCTGGCTCCGCTGTTCCTCTCAGCTTCCTTACACTGAGCAGCTTTCCTCTTGCTGGTGGTGAAGGCTGGAGCCCTCCGTGGCTCTCACTCCAGTGCACTCACCAGTTCCCCTTTTGCCTGTTAACCTTTATCTGCATTTTCTCTTTGCCCTGCTTTTGTCACAAGGACTGCAGTGACACGAACTGATTTCTCTTTTGAAAGGTGGTCATTGGGCGGGGAACATGCGTGGCTGGTACTTTATTTATAAATTCAGGTGGCTGTGTGAGTCTCTTGGCAGGTGAACTGTAGGCTTGCTTGTGTTTAGCACTGAGTCTTCTGTGTCAGGTTCTCTGACAAAGGCAGGCGCTCCCACAGCCTCTGCTGTGTTTGTTGCTCCACAGTGATGCATTTTCTGAGCTGCGCATTACCTGTGAGGTAGTGTTAGCCGTGCCATCTGATACCAAGTATGAACATTCAGTTAGTTCTTGGGGCTGGCAATGGGGTTCAGGAGCTTGCCCGCTCTGCACAAGGCCCTATGGTTAGTTCTTAGCACCAAAACAAACAACGCCAAACACTCCAAACCAAACCAAACCAGACCAAACCAAACCAGAATCAATTTGTGTATCGTACCGATTTATATGGAATATTTGCTTAGTTATAAAACGTTTAAATCTCTGTAGATTTGTTTACAGCTTTTGGTGAGCTTGCAGCTTTAATGAAAAGCAAGCGTCCAGCTGATTGATTTCCAGGGTTTAGTGAGGAGCAGCATGTGTTTTCTCCTTGGTTTTTATACCACTTTTAGTACTAAATGCACGGAGCTTATCCCACACTAGCAAACAGGTTTCTATCAGAAATCCTGTGCCAGGAGTCGGTACAGACTGCAGAGGTTAAGGGGCCAGTAACCCCGCCTCCGCCTCAGACACCACTTGCAAATCCTAGGGTCAGCCTTTCTACATCAGACAGCTACAAGTTCAGGAGTTACACTTTTCACCCTGAACTTGAACTTGGGGAAATATTTTTTTTATATTTTCTGGTTTATAATTAAGGCTATGACCAGAAGCATTCACATGGAAAAGTGACAAGTCAATCTAGGGATGGGTCCTCCAGTGTTCAGCACTCAGGGCTAATTGTTAACTTTTTGGTGAGAGTGCATATAACCTAATCTCCATTGAGCATTGCCTTCCCCTCCTCAGAAGTCAGAGGCGTGCTAGCTCTACTCTCTGATGACCTATTGACTGCTTGGTGTGTGGTTTGTCTTTTTCTTACTGGAATTTGCGGTGCCGGGTGAGTGTGCTTGCCCTGAAGGAGAGCTCTAGCCTTGCATGTTGAGTCTCTGTAGTAACTTGACTTACCTGATTATTCTATTCAGGAAGGGTCAAAGGGACCTGTCTCGGATGACTAACGACTCTGACACTCGGAAGGTTCCAAGGGCTTTAGGAAGTTTATACAGCAGAACTGTGAACAAAGAAGAAGTGTGCATATATTTATTATACCACAATTCTTATTATTACTTATTGGTAGAAATTAAGCAATACAAAATAGTTTCCTACTTCCAGCAAAGTTTAATTTATATCTTTTTCTCTCATAGGTTACTGATGAATTATTGGAAAAAATTGCCTCCAGAAGTCAGAATATAATTGAGATCAACATTTCTGATTGTCGAAGTATGTCTGATACTGGCGTGTGTGTTCTAGCATTTAAGTGTCCTGGACTTCTTAGGTATACAGCCTACAGGTGTAAGCAGCTTTCTGACACCTCTATCATTGCGGTCGCGTCTCACTGTCCTTTACTGCAGAAAGTCCACGTAGGCAACCAGGACAAGCTCACCGATGAAGGACTCAAGCAGGTAAATCCACGACCTTTTCTGAGAGATTTCACACACTGATTAAAGAACTGTCGCAGCAACATTTTGAAAGGTTGTTGCATTAAAACGAATTATTAGAGACTAAACTAAGCTGTATTTTCTATGTAAAAATGAGTATTTGATTAGGCTAGTGAACTCCAGTGCTGTGGTGATGAGCCGATAGATCAGTTTTGCTGTGTTTTACAGTGAGTGCCTAATCTCTGTAGCCAGCCATTTTATTAGCTTCCGATTTTGTTAGCTCCTGTTTTTTTCTTTTTATTCATTTTTTAAGTATACCATACTGTACTTTAAGTTACAGTATTCAGTTTATGTCAGAATAAGTATTTAAAGTTATTTTAAAAGCTTTTAATTTCCCTTTCATGTTAACAAATGACATATTTTAAAACTTTGTTGTTGTTGTTGTTGTTGTTGATTTTTCAAGACAGGGTTTCTCTGTGTAGCCCTGGCTGTCCTGGAACTCAGGGAGTTCTGTGGACCAGGCTGGCCTCGAACTCAGAAATCCGCCTGCTTCTGCCTCCCAAGTGCTGGGAATAAAGGCGTGCACCACCACTGCCCAGCCTAAACATAGTTTTAAGACATGGAGGTTCAAATTGAAGAGCATAAAATAAGGAAAAAGTGGTAATTACCTATATTTGGCTTAATTAATTGGAATCAAATCAGTTCAATAAAACTCTCCCTTTGACACTCTTCCTTTGGAATAGCATTTAACATCTGACAGAGTAGCTTACTCATGAAGAGAGGCTCCTTCAATTGAATCATTATGTATGGATTTATTAAAAGTTGAGTATGAGGAGAACCTTGGGGAGACTGTCTTGAGTAGAGTCTACTGAGTGTGGCCATTCACTCTGTTTGTCAAGGATGCCACCAAGTTAGAGTGGAGCCCATGCCAGCGGGGCAGGCTGTGAAGTGACACTTCTTTATTTTAGTATTTCCTGACTGGTTTCTTCTTTTACAGATAAAGTATTTTACAACATTCTTGAGATCAATTAAGTTACTCTTTTTTAGAAAATGTTCATTTAATGTACTGTGATTTTATTTATGATGAGGTTTTTTCAGCATTTCATATTTCACAGCAAGACTTTTTTTTAAATTCAATGAATTATCAGCTGGATTATCTTTACATATTTAAGTGTCATGTAACACAATAGGTATCATATTAGCATACTAGTGGGGATGTCCTAAGTAATACTTGGGAAAAAATAAAATTATAGTTGTAGTTAAAAGTAGAGGGAAGTTAGCTAGTTTTATAAGAGATAGAATATGTTGTCACAATCAAATATTATAAACTTTACAACTTTGAAACTGATTATGTAAATCTTCTGTTATGTCAGTCATTATAAGAGTTAACATTTCAATGTTTGTTTTAGTTATTTATGGTTTTTGAATTACGAAGTAGCTTTATACAATGCAGTAATAGGAAAGCTGTCTGAATATTTCTGCTATAGTTAATTTTGTTCTTCAATGATCAAATAGATTCTCATTGTAGTATAGGGTACCATTTTCATGTTCTTAACTGTTCTGTAGCAGGGTGTGGCAAAGATTGGGCTGCTATATTAGATTGCTCTGACTGACAGAGTGGTGTTTTGGGTATTGTACAAAATGAGTGGACTTTTACATACATTCATACATACTTATATATATATATATATGCATACATACATAAAACAAGGTTTGTGCATATATTCATGTTTCCTAATCTATCCTATATTATTATGTTAAATAAATGTTGCCCATGACCCACTTAGTGAATTAGTTTTGTAACCTATTGATATTTCATAAATTGTGTTATGGAGTTTATTATGGTTTTAGTAAGCCAGTCCTTTTATGGTGACTTATTCATGATTAACGATTTTTCTGTGATTATTATTTTTTCACCTCAGTTATTTAGCAGTTCCTTGCTGACTTTGTTAATTCATTGTTGCCCTTTGACAATAAATGACAAATGGTGCAGTAATGAACACATTCCTTTTATTGGTCATACCTTTGAAATGTCTTTCCTTCAGAAGCGCTACAGTTTCAACTTGATTTAGCAAACACCAAATGTATATGCTTTTTTAGTTACAATTATTTATTTATTTTTGGTTTTTCGAGACAGGGTTTCTCTGTGTAGCCCTGGCTGTCCTGGAACTCACTTTGTAGACCAGGCTGGCCTCAAACTCAGAAATCCACCTGCCTCTGCCTCTCGAGTGCTGGGATAAAAGGCGTGTGTCACCACGCCCGGCTTACAATTATTTTTTACAAAACAACTACTTAAAGCATTTTATTTAAAGCTGTAATAGATCAAGATTGTAGTATTTTAAGTATTGAATTCTGGTTGATAATGTTTCTCAGGCTAGAGTGACTTCTTTAAAATTTTAGTTATTTAAAAAGTTTTTTCTTCATTTAGTTTGTGTGTGTGCACAAGTGTACACATGTGTCTCCTTATGTGAGTTCCAGGGTTAAAACTTCGGTAGTCAGTCTTGGTGGTTGGTGCCTGCACTACTGTGCCAATTTGCTGCCCTTTCACTTCTAAAATTAACTGATTTGTGTGTGCACACACGTGCCGTGGTGCGCAGGAGTCAGGTCTCTTCTCTCATGCGGGTCCCAGAGACTGAACTTAGGCCACCAGGCTTATGGCAATGGCCTTTACCCACTGAGTTATATTGCCAAAAGTTGGATAGTTTTGACCAAATGTTATCTTATTTATAGAATATCATCCTTTGTGTGTTGATATTTCTATCTCTATAAAAATCATACTATATAATTTTAATCATTGGAAACATTTTGCCATTTGTTGTGTCTCTGTTGTATTTGTCTAATAAGACTATGATCATAAATTTGGGGAAAAGAGCAATTTAAAAATAATAGCTATTTTAGGTTTCTTAATTTTTATCATCTAGCATTTGTGTTTAAGTAAGTGTTAGTAGTCAACTCATAAATCAGTTTAAGAAATTATATCCATTGTTACTACTATATGTGACAGTCCCAACTTTGTTTGAATCATGGAACTCTGATGTTTCTGAAAACCATTGTAGATTTTTTTCCATATTAAAATGATAATTAAAAACTGAATCATCAGTTAATTTCAGTTTGGCTGTGCTATGAGTTTTAGTTTTCAAAAGATAAATGTTTAGGCTAGAGCTATAGTTCAGAGATAGACTGTTCTAGGCTATGTAAGGCCCTGGGTTTGCTCTCCAGCATTGTCCAAGCAAACAAGGAACAAACGAATAGAAATCAACCAATAGTCAATCAACAAACCCTAATCCATGAGAAGAATCTTTGAACAGGTAGCTCTAAAGCTCTGTGGAAATGTTTAAAAGCAGACAGTGGTGCCAGAGCCACCGGAGACAGCCAGAGGACCACAGCAGGCAGCAGGCGCAGGAGATCAACAGCACATGGGAGTTAGAGGCTAACCCGGCCAACAAAATGAGGTCCAGGCCAGCCAGAGCAACATTAAAAACAAAGTTGAGCCGGGCGTGGCGGCTACACAGAGCCAAAGCTACACAGAGAAACCCTGTCTCGAAAAACCAAACCAAACCAAACCAACCAACCAACCAAACAAACAAACAAAAAAACAAAGTTGAACAATAAAAAGGCAAAGCACACTAACAGCTCAAAAGCAAAAACCAGGAAAGGCCAGCTAATAGAAGAAGGAATACAGTGTTGTTGCTTTAAAAAAGAAACAATTTGTGATCCAGAATCTTCCTAGGTTGGCAATAGTGGTAAAGGTAGCAGCTGCATTCCCAGTGTGGGCACAGGTCCCTGGTTGCAGAGGGAATAGGGCGGATCTTATTTACAAGTTACTATTTGTGTGTGTGTGTATGCACGCGTATGTGTTTCTAAACTATTGCAGATCTACTCAGAGAGGTGATCAGACATCATGTAATATATTCCCAAAATTTTATGAGAGAAAAGCAGTTGACACAGATAGAAAATACTTTAAGGCAAATAGGAAAACATCTTGTAATTGCTGTATATAGGCTCTGAGGAGCCTCACAGTAGCCTTCCTGAGGCGCTGGGTGAAGTGTCTCAGGGAAGGAATTTAGGGTTCGTCTTCAGCATCCTATATGAAATTAGAGCTGTTGAGTATCAACCTATATAGGAGAATTTAGAAAGTCATGTGCACCCAGGTGAGAACACATTTAGGAAAACAGAAGAGCATCAGTTTTCTTTTTCTTTTTCTTTTTCTTTTTCTTTTTCTTTTTCTTTTTCTTTTTCTCTTTTTCTTTTTCTTTTTTTTTTTTTTTTCGAGACAGGGTTTCTCTGTATAGCCCTGGCTGTCCTGAAACTCACTCTGTAGACCAGGCTGGCCTCGAACTCAGAAATCTGCCTGCCTCTGCCTCCCGAGTGCTGGGATTAAAGGCGTGCGCCACCATGCCTGGCTGCTAGAGCATCAGTTTTCGCTGGTTGTCTTATACACAGCAATACTGTCTCATAAATTACCCTCCCCCCAATAACATGACAGGGCAACTAAAAGTAGAAGAAATGCGGCAAGTAAAAAGCAAGGCACAGCAAGAAGGCCATTCAGGTCGTAGCCAAGCACAGAACCAGGTCACAAAGGCTGGGCAAAGAGTTGTGTGTGCGAGGTTTTTTTTTTCTGGTATTTACAGAAATCTCATTTGAAATCCTAGGGAAAATTCTCAAATCAGCACACTATAATAATTTACCTAATTTATTTACTTTTATTTCGTGTGTGTGTGTGTGTGTGTGTGTGTGTGTGTGTGTGTGTGTGTGTGTGTGTATGTGTGCCTGTGTGGACATACACTTGCAACGGAGTTTGTGGAGACCCAAAGACGGCATCATATCTCCTGGACCTGGATTTACAGGTGGCTGTGAGCTGCCAGACGTGGATGCTACCCTACCATCTGAAGCCAAGTCCTCGGCAACTGATCCTAACCACGGAGCTATCTCTGAAGCCCTTCTAACAACCAATTTTGGCCTCAAGTCACAAGGCACGCAAGGGTAAAGGATACGGTACACTAGAGGGTTTTAAATGGAAAGAATCCTTTTTTGTGGAAAGCTAAGCAATGGACGTCTGAGAACAACATTTAAAATCAGTTGTTTTTTCTTCAAGCATACTAAAAAAGCTAAAAACAAACAAACAGACAAAAAACACTCACAAATAACTAAGAAAAACAAAAGCTGGACATAAGTAAATGGAAGAATGCTCATCTTTATGTACATGTGGAGTTTTCTTGTAAATAGACCGCCTTTTAAAAACCTTAAAAGTAATGAGATTATACAAAGTCGTTTCCTCAACTATGATGGGATGAACCCGGAAACTAAATAGAGAAAGTTGTAAAACCCTCAAGTGTTTGGACATCGAATGAACAGCCTACTCATGATAACCAGCGGCTCCCCGAAGACATGGCGAAGGAATTGAGAGGGTACCTTGGGATGAGTAAGAAGACCACAGAGATGCATGCGATAGCAAGAGGGTCATCTGCTGTAGAGCGTACAGGTCACAGGGGTGCACTTCAAAAACGGGGTAACCATGTGCATCTGAAGGCACTTACTAGTGAGGACCAAGCTAATCCCAAGGCTGGCAGTAGTAATCAGTCACAAAGCCAGGAAAAGAAGACTATTGAAAAAGCAAAAATCCTTGCTCTCCGACTCATTCTGCCTCATTCTTCTTCACTTGGCTGATATTCTTCTATCTTCTTCCTAATTTTAACTATTCTATTTGAAGTTATGCAAAGTTTAGCTCTTTTCAATTTTGATTTTTTTTTCACTTAAGGATTCTTTTTTTTTTTTTTTTAAGATTTATTTATTTATTTCATGTATGTGGGTACACTGTCGCTGTCTTCAGACACACCAGAAGAGGGCATCAGATGCCCATTACAGATGGTTGTGAGCCACCATGTAATTGCTGGGAATTGAACTCAAGACGTCTGGAAGAACAGTCAGTGCTCTTAACCACTGAGCCAACTCTCCAGCCCATGTCTAAGGATTCTTTATGTCTTTTTATAGCTCATTTCTGTTTAGCATTTCTTTTTTTTTTTTTTTCCTTTCTTTTTTGGTTTTTCGAGACAGGGTTTCTCTGTGTAGCCCTGGCTGTCCTGGAACTCACTTTTGTAGACCAGGCTGGCCTGGAACTCAGAAATTCACCTGCCTCTGCCTCCCGAATGCTGGGATCAAAGGCGTGCGCCACCACCGCCTGGCTTGTTTAGCACTTCTTAATATTCCATCATCTCTACATGCAGTTTATTTCTTCCCCCATTCAACTTCCGCAGGGTAGCTTGGCTTTTCCTCTGAGTCACGTTGTTTAGATGTTTGTTTTCCAGCTTTTTTGGGGGTTGGATGGTTGGCTCACAGGGCAAGTCTCTAGCTCTCATAGCACACTCATGCTCTTCCTTAATGATGTTTATTTCTTTGCCTCAGATATTTTGACATTTTGTTATAAGCATACAATAAGGACTGCTGTGTCTTTTTGGAGTCTCGACTCTTGTATCATCTAATGCTTCCTTTTGTCTGCTGTATATTTAAATAAATAAGTGTATTTATTTAAAGCCACAAACTTGGCTTAAAGTGTGCTGTTCAGTGAGTGTAACTTCTCTATCCGTTGGAAGGTTAGTGTTAGCACTGAGTGCACGGGTCATTTGTCCATCTATTCGTTTAATTCTAAGGGATTGCCTGTAGCCTGTAGCTGGCTGCTTGTGCTGAGCTCCGTTCTGACCGTCTCTGTCTTTTGCTTGGTGCTTCTCTTGTCTCCCAGATGTAAACATTTTACTCTGTTCTCTTGCATAGTTTATGAGAGGTTAGATAGGGCGTCATAGTTTTGCCTTAGGCAGGGTGTCCTTATCTTCTGCCTCCCCCTAGGATTGCTATCTCCTCTTTGATCTTCTGTGGTGTGATGACACCCTGTGGTATCACTTGAGCTTCTCAGCGTTTGGTGTGGAACATCAGTCTGGGGAATGTTTAAGTTCCTGTGCTTCACACGCCGGCTTGCCTCCCATCGCAGGGCATCCCGCATGACCTTCTCAGTTCCGTCATGACGCTGCAGCAGGGCAGTGGATCCTGGTCATTCCACCACGCCTCTCCGCTCTCTTCCATTTGCTTTCATTTTTGGAACTGACTAGTTTCATAGAATGAAACCCTCATAGCCCGCTCAGCTCCCTGCAGTCTGCTAAGGAGCCTGTCCAGGACATTCTACATTTCTGCTAAAAGATATTATTTCTAATTTTTAGAGTTTCTGCCTCTTATGTATTCATCTGTCCTTGCATGTCACCTGTAATTTCCATTAAAGCTCTCAATATATTAGATCAAACAAAACAGAATATCCTGGTTCAGTAATTTAGCTTTACAGCTCTGTCTGACTCTAGTTCTAATGATTATGGAGCCTCTTTTACCTGTCTACCTATTCATCTATGCCTTTTAATATCTGTTGTGAACATTATATCTTGATAAGTGGTACTTCTGGAAATGAGTCTTCCTTAGAGTGTGGGAAGGACTGTGTGTGGCAGAGGGAGTCCTCTCTGTCCCGTGATGAGGGCTTTTTAACAGTTTGGTGAATGTTCCCTGGAGTGTTGCAATCCGCAGACACTTCTACTTTTCCCCCTACCTTAGGTGGGATAGGATGAGCACAGGGGACAGGCTGGAGAGGTGGATCCCAGGGAAAGGGTCTTTCTTGGGTCAGGGAGGGGTTAGGCTCTGATAAGACTACAGCACTGTAGGCTCTGGTAAATAATTGTTCCTGAGGAGGAGCTCTGCCAACCACAGAATGTAGCTGGTCATGTGCACAGAATGTAGCTGGGCATGTGTACAGAATGTAGCTGGGCATGTGCACAGAATGTAGCTGGGCATATGCACGCAACTTTAATCCCAGCACTTAGATCTTTGAGTTCTAGGTCAGCCAGGTTCACTAGATAAGCCCCCACCTTAACAGAATAAAATGAAACAATCCAGAATTTTCTGGTGTATTTCAAAATACTTTCCCTCGTCCACGTCAGAATCACAAAGTGATTTTTCTCTGATACGATCTGTGGAGATGCATCGTCTGTCAGTAAAGCCTGTGCAAGTGCAGGGACCTATTGCACCTTCCTGTGGCTTCCATTCTCAGAGTGTCTATCCTGAGCCCATAGCGAGCTGACTTCAATTCAGGGTTTCCGATTTCCTGCTGCTTCTGCTAGAGGGTTTTGGTTCTGGTAAAGCGTGTTCATCTGTAGCAGTCTGTCCTGCATGCTCATGCCCCTGATGGAGGAGAAGTGTGCTACCTCCTCAGTTTGCTTGGCTCTTGATGCTGTTAGAACACAGAGGACCAGAAAGCAGACGCTCTTTCATTAATAGTGATACCCGGGTGATCATCTTTATCTCTCCTACTCTCAATTTTACTCTCATTATGCTTCCCACACCTTCTGCTGTGTGGTTTAGATGAAACTTTATCTAGGGACTCTGCCACCTAACTTTATGTCAGCTTGACACAAGCCGTAGTCGTCAGCGAGGATTTATCGTATTTGACAAAATGCTTCCAGCAGATCTGGCTGGAAGTAGATTCGTCCGTAGGATGTATTCTTAATTAGTGATCAGTGGGGGAGGGTCCAGCCCATTGTAGATGGGGACCCCCCCTGTGCTGGTGGTGGTCCTGAGTTTTAAAAGAAAGCAGGCTGAGCAAGCCATGATGAGCCAAGCATTAAGTAAGTAAGCAGCACTTCTCCATGTCCTCTGCGTGAGTCCTTCTCAGTGTTTCTGCTGGCTTTGAGTTCCTGTCCTGACTTCCTTTGAGGAGGGACAGTGCTGTGGAAGGCTGAGCTGAGTGAGAACCCTTTCCTCCCCAGGTTGCCTTGGTCATGGTGGTTTATTACAGCAGGAACAGTGACCAAGACAGGGACATATCTTATTTTCAGGGTACCACTTTTGTGTGTGTGTGTGTGTGTGTGTGTGTGTGTCTCAGGAAGATGGCAAGCATCTGAACAAGACCTCTCCACGTGGCAGGATCAGAGCTCCAGCGCCTCCAGCATCTTCTTCCTGGATAGAGAATCTTGTGTTTAGAAGACTTGTATGCCCTATCTGTGGTTTGGGACTCAGGGCAAGCTTATAGAGAAACATAAAACACTTGGTTGATGCTCTTTGAATGTTTTTCTGTGGCCATGAACAGATTTCTTTTAAAACATGGAGTGATTTAAAGGTCAACAAGATAAACTGATTTGACGCTGCCATGAGAGTCTAGAACTTGGGATATTTATGAATAAAATAATGGCAATTTGTTCAGTCAGGGTTGATCTGCTTTGTGGGATGTGTTGTCTAAAACCGTGGCAGTAACCGACATGGCAGTAACTCCTTAGGTAGTCATAATAGCCTGCTTCCTGAGACTCTCTAATTACTAGCTCTGAAGGAGATAATGCAAGGATCCGTGGCCTGGCAGTTGTGCACTTGGTCCTCTCCTTTGCCGTGGTGTCATTTCTTTGCAGATAAAGTGACCGGTATCACTTGTGTTAGCACTCCATGCTGTTAGCCTGAAGCTTCACCAATGTGGCATCACACAGTGATGTCTAAGACTCCACCAAGGCCCCAGTCGCTCCTTAGACGTAAGCTGCTTTTCCTGTCTTTCCGATGCAGTAATGGTCGAAGTTCCAGGGAGGTCTGTCCTTTGTTGCCTGGAATCTAAAAAGAGTGAAAATAAAACAAAGAGTGCTAGAATAAAATGCACCAAACTCAGCACGCAGAGACTTTAAGCATAGGTCATTGCTTCTACGAGAGCTAAGTGGGCTTGTTAACATGACTCCGGCGTCTGGCCATCTGACTTAGTCATAGCTGGATAAGTAGGCCAGCAGAGTCGTCCACCCAGATCAGTCAGAGCTGGTTGTTTCTTGGGAGCTGTTCTTCTCAGGACAGGAGTGTAGAGATGGAAGGAGCACCCTCCTTCATTAGGTAGAGAGCCATCAGCGCCCCCACTGGGAGGTAGGATGCTTGGCCTTCCTCCAGAAGGGAAGCCTTTTCTCTCCCTTCTTTGCTTTTTATACTTAATCCATTTCAGCTAGACAGCTGCTTCCTTTCCCCAGAGGACGAGAACTCATCCCCCTTGCCCGTCTTTCTCTGGCTCTACCCTTTCACCATGTGGCTGAATGCTGTTGTGCCTCTTGTTAAACATGTATTATTTCTTTATGCTGGATAATGATGTACTGCGTTCCTCTGTATAATGTCTGCTCTGATTGGCATTAGTCATTTTTCCTATTTAGCATTAGTGGAGCGCACAGAGCTCTCTTGGTGCAGGAGTGCACCGATGTGTAGCCACTGAGTGGAATTGCCTTCGTGAACTTAGCTAGTGTACACTGAGGACTTGGGACTGGATGGACCTCTCGTGCTAAGGCGGTTGCAGCAGTGCGCCATCTTGATGTGGCTTCAGCAGACCCATTAGTTCTTTCGTCTTGATGTTGGGTTAGAGTTCCTGTTACCTGGTTGTTCTATTTCTGATATAGTCTCAGAATTTGTAGAGTATGCTTTAATAGCATCCTTATTAAAAGTACATGGGAGATAATCTCTTTTTTGAGAACTTAAATATCTGGAAAGCCACAACAACGCCCCCCCCCCCCAAAAAAAAAAAAACTCCAAACCACCAAAACAACCCTCTAATTCTACCCCTAGGCTTAATTAAAGTTTTGAGTGCAGATTTCTTTTTTTTTAACCTTTCTTTTATTAGATATTTTCTTCATTTACATTTCAAATGCTATTTCCAAAGCCCCCTAACCCCCCCCCCTGCTCCCCAACCCACCCACTCCTGCTTCCTTGGCCTGGCATTCCCCTGTACTGGGTCATATGATCTTCTCAAGACCAAGGGCCTCTACTCCCATTGATGGCCAACTAGGCCATCCTCTGCTACATATGCAACTAGACACACAGTTCTGGGGGTACTGGTTAGTTCATATTATTGTTCCTCCTATAGGTTTGCAGACCCCTTTAGCTCCTTGGGTACTTTCTCTAGCTCCTTCATTAAGGGCCCTGTGTTCCATCCAATAGATGACTGTGAGCACCCACTTCTGTATTTGCCAGGCACTGGCATAGCCTCAAGAGTGCAGATTTCTATTCTAGAAACACAATCATTCAGGATTTGATGGTATGGCTCTGTGGCTTTCTATGAACATTGTTAAAGAAGTTTGAGGCATTCTTAGCTCACTCCTTCATATGAACCTAATTTTTACTGGAAGCCTGGAGACTCTCATAGCTAGGATTGTCAAATAGTGTGATGATCTGTTTTGATCATTTGTGCTAGACATAAGGATGAACCCTTTCAGTTCGGAACATTTAATAGCTTTTTAAAAGTTCATTGAGTGATACACGTGAAACGAACTTTAACCTCAGATTCATCACCAACATGCTTCTGTTCTTAGAGACAGAATCCAGACCCTGTGTTCTCCTCCCAAACACAACCCATGGAGAGTTACTCTAGCCAGAGAACGCCAGTATTGCCACTGTGAACCAGGAGCAAGGTCTGTGTAGGACGTAGTGGAGAGGTCACCTGAGGGTTAAAGTAGTACTTAGCAGACTGAAAAGTCCAATTTTACCTTCTTCCAGACATATTGGAGCCAATTCAGAGTTCTAAGTATCCGTTTGGAGTCAGCTTTCTTAGGTATAAGTTCTAGAAATGTACCTCCTTTTTTGATGAATTACATTGGATTTGACAGCTGATATTAATGAGCATGACAAATCATACTAATATATATATGTATATATATGTGTGTATATATATATATATATATATATATATATATATATATATATATATAGTATTTGCAATAACAGTAATTTCTCAGATTACAGTTAGATTATATTGCATACAAAATCACCGTTTAGCTACTATATACTGTATTAGATTCATTGTTACTGTGGCTTTTTGCTTATATTGTGAAGGAGAGACTAAAGCTTAGGTAGATGAATTCATATTCTTGTTTTCCTGATATACTCTTCTAAGCATGGACTTAGTTTTGAAATCTGGAATTAACTATGATGTAGAACTATATAAAGCTGCAATCATGGCTTTTCCTGTGTTTGTCGCGTTTAAAGAGGCTAGGGATGTAGGTGAGTGGAAGAGTGAGGGTGTAGTACACACACAACCAGGATGTAGGTGAGTGGAAGAGTGAGGGTGTAGTACACACACAACCAGGGGTGAAATCTTCATGGAGGAAAAACATCTTAAAAAGAGTTCTGCATGTACAAAGTTGATTACTATTTTATTCATTCAAAGATACTTAAGTACAAGCAAGGACAAGGCCTGAAACCACATACTATCTCCATAGATTCAGAAAAGGACTTGACCATTCAGTGTGTCCTCATGATGAGAGTCTTGGAGAAATTAGGGACAGTAGGAACATACTATAGACCAATAAATGCTGCCTGTAGCCACCACAACATTAAATGGTGAAAAACAGTATTTCCTCTAAAACCTGTAATGAAAAGTTCTACTCTTGCCAGTCTTCTTCAGTATAGTTTTAACTAGAGCAGAAACATGTAAAACATGAGATGGATTAAAAAACAAGAGAGAAAGAAGGTATATTATCAGCCGGGCATGGTGGCGTATGCCTTTAATCCCAGCACTCAGGAGGCAGAGGCAGGTGAATTTCTGAGTTCGAGGCCAGCCTGGTCTACAGAGTGAGTTCCAAGACAGCCAGGGCTATACAGAGAAACCCTGTCTCAAAACACCAGGGGGGGGGGGGGGAAGAAGGCATATTATCTTTATTCATAGACTACTTGATTTTGAAGGAACCTATAAACTCTGCCAGAAAATTCTAATATATATTATCAGTAAAGGTGCAGAATATAAAATCAACATACAAAAAAGCTAGTGCCTTTGTCCTGTCCTGATAACAAACTACCCAGAGACAGACCTTACTAGGAAGTGAAAGAGGTCTACAATAAAAATACAAAGACACTGAAAAAAGAAACCAAAGAAGATAACAGACAGTGGCAAGCTCTTCCTGAATTGGCAATATTAAGTTATGAAAATGGCTGTATTATCAAAATTAGTATACAGATTTAATACATGCTCCATCAAAATTCCAATGATAGTCTTTACTGAAGTAGAAAACACAATACAAAAAAAAAAAATCGTGCCGGGCGTGGTGGTGCACGCCTTTAATCCCAGCACTCGGGAGGCAGAGGCAGGCGGATTTCTAAGTTCGAGGCCAGCCTGGTCTACAAAGTGAGTTCTAGGACAGCTAGGGCTTTACAGAGAAACCCTGTCTCAGAAAAAAAAAAAAAATCGTATGGAAATGTAAAACCAGTAATAGCCAAAGAATTTGTAAGGAGAAAGAGCACAGTTGGAGGTGTTCGAATACTTCATCTCAAAATTCTACTACCGAACTATAGTGTTAAGATCATAAAATATTTTCAGAAAAATGAGGTATGTAGATCAGTGGGTCAGGGTGGAGGACCTTGACATGAGCCCATAGAGCTCCAACTACCTAATGTTTGACCCATGTATCAAACACGTAGACCGTTTGGGGGACTATTTGACAGAAGAGTAAAATTAGGATCCCTATCTTTCACAGTGCACACAAATCAATTCAAACTGGATAAAAAAACCTTAATGTGAAACCAGAACCAGGGAACACTCTTAAAGATAAGAGTGGAGCTTGGGCTGTTCTGAATAGGAAATAACCCCAAGGATTAACAAATGGGACTACACAAAATTAACATTGTCAGCAGGGTGACCAGGCAGCTTGCAGAATACACGCAAATAGCCATTAAGTATTTAAAGAAGTGTTCAGCAGCCCTTGCCATCAGGGAAAGGCAAATGAAAATAACTTCAAGGTTCCATGTCATCTGAGTGAGAAGAGCTGTCATCAAAAGTGGTGACAGTAGATCCTGGCGAGGATGTGGGGAAAGAGGAGCCTTGGCCCTTGCTCATGGGAGTGTACGCAAGTGCAGCCTTTTTCTTTTTTTTAAGTGAGTATGGAGGTTTTACAGGGAAATAGAAATAGGTCTGCAATTTAACCTAGCAATACCGTTTCTGAGCATCTACTCATATGTCTACATCCTACTACAGAGATACTTGGGCATTCATGTCTACTGCCGCTTTATTCATTGTAGCAAGGACATGAGATCAGCCTAGATGTCCGCTAATAGATGTTGGCTCTGGATATTAAAATACAATACATGCCATGGAAGTTTGCTAAGCTGTAAAGAAAAAATCGTGGAATTTTTAGGAACAATACATGGATCTGTAAATTTTTCTTCTAAGCAAATTGACCCAGACACAGAAAGATAAAGACTGCATGTTCCGTCTCATATGTGGATTTCAGCTTTTAATACGTGTACACACACACACACACACACACACACACACACACACACACACACACACATACACACACACACACATACACACGTGGTGGAGGTAAAGGAGTATGGGCAAAGATTGAGAAATTCAAAATGAGAGAGAGAGAGGGAGAGAGAGAGAGAGAGAGAAAAGGAGAAAGAGAGAATGAGAGCACAATTTTTCTGATGAAGACCCGAGGACAAGAGGAACCACGTGACATGAAAACACCCTGAAAGCAGAGGAAGACGAAGGGACACACCTTGAGAGGAGAATCAACCAAAACAAATTTGCTTGGGAATCACACACTGAAGCAGTGCTGTGTGCTGATTTCAAGACTCAGTTAATGAAAAGGCAGTCAGAGGGATGGAACTCTCTGTAGTCACTAAAGCCGATCGTCTACATGTCAGTCTGCATTTCAGTCTCTCTGTACCTGCCTGTTCATCTAAGCATATATACCCATTTTGCTATGAAAGTGTGTATTCATCTTCATATTTCTATTTTTTTCTGATATTCTAGAACTTAATGGCTGTGCAATATTGATTTGTATGATTATGCCATCGTTTCTATATTTAGGTCCCCCCAACCCCAGTCTACATATATTATTAAGACTTAAATAAAAGTGTGAACTTAAAACTGTTAAGTCTGTTTATGTTGGTGTTGTGTGTACAATTGAATGAAACAAGTATGTTAGAGGGCATATGGTTTCTAAAATACTGTTTTAAGTTATATTAGTTGCCTTTGTTACTTTATCTTATTTTAAAAGTCACTTACAAGTTATTCTTTATCTTTGGCTTCTTTCAAATATTGCATGGAAGTCTCACTAGAAATATGTTGCCTTTGTTATTTTCCAAGCATTGAGCCAAATCTCTTTGTTTTCAGCTGGGCTCAAAATGCAGAGAACTCAAAGACATTCATTTTGGCCAGTGTTACAAGATCTCAGATGAAGGCATGATTGTCATAGCTAAGAGCTGCCTGAAGTTACAGAGGATATACATGCAGGAAAACAAATTAGTAAGTACTTGTTTTTGTCAGTGCTGTTCAGTTTGTTCCTTCCTTCCTACCGTTTGAATTCCCCTTCCTCTGTTTACAAGTTGTCTCCTGGTTATCAAGTGGCCAACACTACTCACTGAAACGCAGACGTTGCCCGATTGTTTTATAGTCCGGTCCCATAAGAGAATAGATGCTCATGTGTGGTGCTGGGCTTTTAAACCTTCATTAGTGTTGGCTGCTGTGTCTATAAAGAGTTCTGACAGGGAATCTAACTCAGGTCTACTGGAATAGATAAGATTTGTTCGCTAAATCTGTTCATTGTTGGAGTTCCTGTGGTGCCTGTAGGAATTACAATAATTCTAGATTTAAAATATTTTAATGCCCAGAACTGTGCATATTTACAAATAGAGCTTTTTTACTTAGAATGGTTAAAAGATAGCATCTAGTAAATGCAGGCAAAGAATGTCAATAATTACTTAAGTTTTATATTTTGAGCACATGCATACGTGTCTCACGATGGGTTAATGTACAGCTCAGTTTTTTTTTTTTCTTGTTGAGATATAATCACATAAGGTTTATTGGTTTTTATTATATCCATAAATCTATGCAGTCATCACCAAGATCTAATTATGTAACATTTTCTTTATCAGCTTAGACTCTTCTCTTTAGCCATTGCTTCCGGTTTCCCTTTCCCTAGCACATGGTAGCTGCTAATTTATTTCTGTTTTTTTTTTTTTGTTGTTGTTGTTGTTGTTTGTTTGTTTTTGTGAGCTAGCCTATTTTATCTATTTTAGCAGAAGTGGAATCCCATTGTACTGACCTTTCATGTCTTTTTAGGTTCACCTATGCTGTAGCTTGTATCTAAATGAAACTCAAAGCCATTTTAATTCTGACTGATAGGGATAGCATATCAATTACCAGGGAAATGGTGTCCCTGGGAGGAGCGGGCAGGAGTTTCCAATGTCGGAATAGTGTATTTATAAAAAAGACTCACTTTTAAACTTGCATCTCAAAATGGAGACAGTTTTGTTGCTCTTTTCAGTTTTAAAACTTTTGAAATTAAAAAGATTAGGTAATAATATAACATTTCTCCCTTCCCGTTCCTCTGTCTAAGCTCTCCTGTATGCCCTTCCCCACCCTCCTTCAAACTCAACATCTTTTCACTAATGGCTATTGTATATTTCTAAGTATAACTTGTTCAGTTTGTATAGTTATTTGAATGTGTGTTTTCAGGTCTGACCGCTTGGTATAGGACAAGCAGTTGGTGTGCTCGTCCCCGGGGAGGACCTTCTCTCCGTCTCCCGGCCTTCCTCTGTTCTCTGAGGTTCTTTGTGTAGAGTGAGGCCTCCTGGGCTTTCCTGGGCCAGTTTGCCATGTGTGTTGGTGTTACCATTGTTCAGCTTATGTTTGGGCAGTCACATTTGTAAGCTCCTATGGGTCTAGCTTCTGATGTTACTAGGAGACACTTTAGTGAGTGGTTAGCTAGGTTTCTGGGATCCGACATGGTTGGTCTCCCTCCTATTGATCAGGTTTTACATCCAGTAAGAGATCTGTTGTTACCACCAAGGCATGTGTGCCACTACTGCCCCCTGGGGTTACCTTACCATGCCACGCTGGCCTTGATGTGGCACATGGGCATCACAGTTGTGGAGAATTGTTGGCCGCCTCCTTCCTTTGGCAGCTTCCTTGGTGTTTCTAGTACCATGAATGTTAGTCCATAAGGAGGGTCCATTCGTTTTTAAATAAACAAAAATGTTAAAAACAAACCAACCAACCATACACCATGGTGGCGCACGCCTTTAATTCCAGCACTCGGGAGGCAGGGGCAGGCGGATTTCTGAGTTCGAGACCATCCTGGTCTACAAAGTGAGTTCCAGGACAGCCAGGGCTACACAGAGAAACCCTGTCTCGAAAAACCAGAAAAAAACCAAACCAAAACACCAAAAAAACCATACATGTACAAACTTCAGTTGTGAAAGGGATGACACTTTTTGAAATGATTTAAAAATTGAAACACCATGAATTAAAATTAAGTGCTTTTATTGCCACAAAATATGCTTTTACCTCGAAAATACACAGTAAAGAGTACCTCAAAGTCCTCTTTAAGTTACTGTGAATATAGTCATTTGAGGGCATATGAGCTTATAGAGAGGTTTCTGGGTCAGACAGACTGACTGACATTTTGTTTCTCACTTGCATTGGAACCTTGAGAAAATTACTAAAAGTCATGAAACCTGGTGGAACCTCACTTTCTAATGGTGGTGTGTTGATATTTGTCTTACAGGTTATAGTTGAGGATCAAGTGGCATAATAAATACTGTCAAACATAAACTCGAAGCTTAAGGTAGTCCATACTTTATCACAAATTAATTCATTAATAAGCTTTGGTACTTCTGGTACACAGCATAAATGAAAAGCTGTTCATCCTATCTTCAAGATTTTCTAATTTTTAGTAGTATTTTTGTTGGTGTGACTGGCACTGTGTTCGTGTAAGCACAGAGACTTCGGTGCACTGCTGTCCCTGTAGAATTTAGCTGATGGCTTTCCAAAGGTGGTGCTGTCCAAGATGGGAGGATACGCTTTATTTTCTTGCTGGCTTTGTCCATGTTGTTTATATTGAATATGTGGCATATACTTAAATCTGTAGAGAATCAGATCCAGATTTGGTTTTTATTTCATGAGTGATTTAAAGTGTTGATAAACCTTAAAGAGAAGCCAACGTAATTTTCATTAAGGTTCTTAGAAGGAAATTCAGACCATGTTGAGCTCTGTTGGACAATTGAATTCCTAATAGCTAACTTTCCATAGGACTTAAACATATTTATGTAATAGATGAAATATGTAAGTAGTCAACTGTTTTGGCTTTGAGAAGTATATTGGTCATTTGCTGATTTTATTAGCTACTAATAGAGATATTCAAGAAAGAATTCTGTCTCAGGAAAGATGCCAGCAGAGTTTGACCTGTACTTTGACCAGTATTCAAATGAACTTCGTTATTTCTCTGTCTGAATAAATTGAATCTTCTCTAAAACACTGTTAGAGCTCCTGCTTGTCTGTGTTAGTCGGGAATTACCACGATTAATTGGTTTTGTGGCTTCCCGTAGTTGCCAAAGCAGGCATCATTCATGTTAGGCGCTGGCCTTTAGGTGGCAGCATCGTCTCGGTACATGTTTTCCCTGACAGGGCTTTTCCATCCTTGATGCAACTATAAAGATGTAATGCTTACAGTTTCTGCTGCTGTGAAGCCTCATTTAAAGTTATTTTCTTTTAGGTGGTATTAGTGGGCAGATTTACTTTGTTCTGCCATACGAAATACTAATTACATGAAGAGCACTACCAGTTGAAATTGCCTTTGTATGTGAAGCAGGAAGAGAATATGAATATGCTTATTTGTGGTTCCAACTTAAGTAGAATAAAATTTAGAATATGAGAGGGATATCTTTGTTTATTAGAAGCTTATCGTACTGAAAATTATCACTATTTGACATTTAGAGTCAAAAAATTGAGGACTACTTCATTGTAGTCCTTTAAAAAGAGTGAGCTTGTGTTTCTCTCATATTTGAGTGCGACAGGTGCTTCCATGGATGCGTTCTGCATTGTCTGTAAACCCATGTAGACTCTCGTCTCAAACAGGTTTGTGGAATTGAGGTGTAGTGGGTCAGGCTGTCCCACACTTCCCTCTTTCTCCTGGTGAGTGCCTTTTAGTCCCGTTTGTGCACAGTCTGCCATGGAGCTATTTTTAAAGTTTTTTCTAGCTAGAGCATTGTCTTAGTCCATTTTCTTCTGCTATAATAGAATACCCATGGCTTAGTAATTTGTCAAAGCAGAGGTTTATCTGGCACATGGACCTGGAGGCTTGGAAGTCCAGTAGGCTGTATTGTACAGCTTTAGTGGCGTATCAACCCATGGCTGACAGTAGAAGGGTAAGGAGGAGTGCGAGAGGGAGGGAGGGAGGGAGGGAGGGAGGGGATACAAAATACCAAAGAGCAGTAGATCTGTGCTCACCACACGAAAATTGATAACATTCTGTTAAACTTGCTGCTGCTCTCTGAAGTAGTGAAGCAAGCCAACTTAAGTTTTAACTGCTTCACAGTGTTGCCTCCCGTTGTCTGCTTCCAGAGGCAGCTGTACTGATGGCTAGGGTTTCTAAGAAGGATTTTAGCGTCCACATGGATAAGATGGTGTTTGTCTGCATGTAATTTATGTTTGTTGTCATAAGGCTAAGTATCTGATCTCACAGCATGTGTTCAGTCTGTCCTTGGTGTTCAGCTTAATTGGTGAGGTGTAGTAGCCACAGTGACTGTGTAATTCATTCTTGTTATGTGCTGGTGTCCTGTGCTTGTGTCTTCTGTTTGTTCATTGCTACTTGAAGGCACATACATTGTGTCTGGCATTTTGTTGTGTCAGTTGGCTGTGCACGTGGAAGCACTTCTGTAGGGATAGTCAAGGGCACTGAGACAGCCTCAGTTCCAGCTTACTTTACTAAGGCCTGGTCACTCCTTGGTTGAAATGGCTTGACTGTGCTTCCTGCTCATGGCCCGTCATTTCTCCCCAGGGCAGGAATTATCTAGTCTCCTTTTTATCATTCTCTTTGTAAGTGTGTATATGAAAAGAGATGGAGTAAATATTGGTTTAGTGGTATATGGGTTACTTCTGACTTGAACATACTATTGAACTGTATTTCTTTAAATGCTCTGGGAATGTGCTTTTAAAAATAAGATACACTTGAACAAGTAATAGCTTTTTAGTTTAATGATGCAAAATTAATAGTTTCTAGGTTAAAAAAAAGAAGCTTTTAAAAACTGAGTTGCCTCACCTATGATGTAATTTTTGTGCTCATTCTTCCCAGGCAAGTTGGTCAGTGAGGTTGGAGAGGATTTGAATGGTTCAACACATGTAGTTTTAGCCAAATAAACGATAGAATTCTGGTCAGAATTATGCTGACTAGTATATTCTGCTAACAAGTTGGCTTTATTTTGTTGAAATACTATTTGTAAGAGTAAAAGTGGAAATTACAGAATAATTTCAATCTAAGAGTAAATTTTTACTCATATGGTCTTTGTTAGGTCTTGTCATTCTTTTTAATTTATTTATATCTTTCTCTAAGAGACTTTTTTTTTTTATGTACCAGATAACTTGTTAACATAAATGCACTGATTCTATCATTTTAAATGCATAGGACAACAAGAATGAATGTATGCGTTGTATGGAGGGCAGGCAGTGATTTGCATAATATCTCAATAACTTTTCTTGGTAGTGCATTATTTTTTTTTTACCCTGAAGATTTACTTGCCTAATTCTATTTGTTTAGTAATATTAAAATTAGTTTATAACTCAAGGGACTCATTGGCTGGTAACAGGGAAGCCCAGATGCCCGCAGAGCCTAGAGACTCCAAGTCTGGGAGCTTGGTGTTGGAGGCCTGATGCAGACACTCAGTGTGGAGAGTGCAGGGTGATGATGCCCAAAACAGGACACTGCAAACACTATTTTTATACTCTTTTTCTAAAGTGCTTTGTGTGTGTGTGTGTCAAATTTTAGATGCCTCCCTTGAGTTTGGAATTTTCAGTTAATGAGGTAATTTGTAGTTGGTGGAGGTCCTCCACTTATGTCTCTTCTTGCTTCTGTACGTGTAATTTAAAATTTTTTATGTTCTTAGGATTGCATATTTTAAGAAATTAGAAATATGTGAGCAAATCACATTATCTCTCTGCTCCAAGAGTGAAAGTGCTGGCTTGGCTTTGTGCTGGAGTGCTGGCACCGGGAGATAGTGTGTTAAGATAGAGAATCACATCATTAGGCTTGGCAAATAGAAATTTATAAGGCTGGGTGCCAGAGGGATGCTGGGAGTACATTAAGCCTGTCATTTATGAGGACTTGTTTCCCTCAACGACCTTCCGGCTTGCCAGTCAGCAAATGAGATGTCGTGTTTGGATCTGGGGGAAGTTTTGGCTAATGTTTTTCTTTATTCACAGTAATGAGGTGCTAACGTTTGTAGGTTATGTGAGACTTAATTTCATTATTATTTTAGTGATTAGGCCTAAAGACAGAAGAATTGGAGAGTTACTTCTTCTCTTTTTCTGCCCCTGGTTCCTTTCCTCTATCCTTTAAATTTACTTCTCTGAATATAGTTTACAAACTACATATAGGTTTTAATTTGTTTTACAGTTTTTCTATTATTTTCTCATTATTTAAAAGAAGTACCACTGTGGCTGCCCTACAAGACTTGGGCTTTTGACATAACTGGTCTTGTGCCAGAAGCTGTACCAGCCACGTTCCTACGCGGCTCTGTGTGGGTGGCTCTCCTGCTTCCTGCTTTGGTGATGCAGATGTGCATACTCTTGGTGTGTGGGTTGTCTACGTTGCCTCCCTTTTCATTCTTTGCTATTTAAAATAAAAATTACTTTATTATAATGAATTTATAAATAAAATCAATGTACATCTAGGTTTAGGCAACCATTCAAACAAACACTTGCTCAGCCCTAGTCTTTCCATTATTGAAATGTAGCTGGTATATTGTGCACAGTTGGAATAATCATCCTGCAGTCATAGATGTCTTCAGTCACTCTGAAGTCTAGGTTTAACTGAAGTGTATAAACATCCTATCAATTTCATCTTATGGACTTATCTATCACAAACAAGGAAGAAAGATCACAGCAGAGTTGAAAAGAGAAAAACAATTTGCTTTCTATCTTCTCTTATGATTCATATGTTCTTTCCTCTGCATTCTGCCTGTCACCATCATCATCCAATATTACCCTGTTTATTCTCTTTAATACATATCATATTATACCCATAATTATAGCTGTTTATGTGTATCTATACCTTCCAGGCTAAGATCTGCATATAAAGGGAACATGTGATTTTTTTTTTTCCTTTTGAGATTGGGGTAACTTTACTTAATATTATTGTTCATATTCATTCTCCTTAATATATATTATATTAAACCCGTAATTACAACTGTTTGCATTTATGAATGTTTAACATTATAGGCTAAGGCCTATATATGAAGGGCACCTGGGATCTTTTTTTCTTTTCTGAGGTTAGCTGACCTCATTAATATTATAGATTATAATGCCACTCACTTTCTGCATGTTTCCTGGTTTTCCTTTTCTTTGAGAGCTGAATAATACTGCCTTTTATGTATTGTCAGATTGTCATTATTCATTCAGGCTTCTAGGTTGTTTCCCTTTCCTTTCTGTGGTGAATAAAGCACCAATAAACCTAGATGTGCATGTCTCTGGACAGAATAGTTGCAAACCAAATTCAGGAACACAGTAAGAATGTCATATGTTATGACTAAGTGGGCTTCCTTTTGAAGGGGCAAGATTGGCTCAATGTATGTAAACTTCCACAAATCCACCAGATTGATACTGAAAAGCATCTGACAGAATTCAGCCTTTATTATCAAACAGGTGTTAGGAATAGATGGAACAGACCTCAAAATAATAATGAATATATGTAGTAAAGGCTGCTTACAACAAACCTGTAGCTAGCCTCATATTATCAACATACTGTAGCATCTCCTCAGACGTCAGGAGTGAGACACGGAGGGTCACTCCTCCCTCCTCCTCAGCACAGAGCTTGGAGTATTACCTGTAAAAGTGGGGCAGGCATCGGAAGGAAAAGCCACACTGTCAGTATTTGCAGATAATAGGAATTTGTACTCAAGAGATCTTAATAGATCTTGCTGGAAAATTCTTAGATCCAGTGAACACTTACATAAATTTGTAGGGTATAGAATCAATGTAAACGTGTAGTACCCTTCATTTATACTGACAATGTGCTCTTAGAGAAAGAATTAGGAAAACTATATCTTTTATAATAGCTTAATACCACCACCACCACCACCACCACCACCACCAAAACCAAAGAGTAAACCGCCACCAACACACCTACGAACATTCTCAGCTAGGGAAGAGAAAGGCCTCTGTAATGAAAACTTGAAAACTCTGAATAAGAGATGAGAGACTGTTCTAGAGAACGGTAAGACCTTCTATTGTTTCTAGATTGGCAGAATTAACAGTGTGAAAATAGCCATAGCACCAAATTTATTTACATATTTAATGGAATACATAGGTCTAAACCAGGGTTTTGTTGATGCGATGAAACATCGTGACCAAAGCAACTTGTGGAACAAAGGTTTGTTCGGCTTACACTTCCACATCACAGTTGACCATGGAAGGAAGTCAGGACAGGAACTCACACAGGGCAGGAGCCTGGAGGCAGGAGCAGAAGCAGAGGCCTTGGAGGGGGCTGCTTACTGCCTTGTCCCCCTTGATGCCCGCCCACAGTGGGCTGCACCTTCCTATGTCAATCCATAATTAAGAAACTGTCCTACTGCCTGTTGTAGCCCAGTCTGAGCAGGCATTTTTCCCTGTTGAGGTTCTCTCTTCTCACGTGACTCTGGAGTGTGTCAAGTTGACATAAAACTAGTTAGCAATGCACATTAAAGATCTGGTGTCCTATTTCACAGATGTAGATTTAAAAATAATCTAGGAATTTACAAGGACTCTCAGAAGTCCACATACAGCCAAAGCAGTCCTAAGAATTAAGAACATTTACATCATAGAACTATAGTACAGACAGGCAGTCAGATGGAACAGAACAGATGATCTGGATATAAACCAACAGATGTCCTGCCCACCTAGATTTTGACAAAGGTGGCAAAAACTTGCAGTGGAAAAGATTAGTTATTCAACAAATGATGCTGGCAAAACTAGCTATCTACCTGCAGAAAATGAGTTCACAGTCACACGTTCACCTTGTATATATAGGAATTCAGAATGGATCAAAGGCTTTAATTTAAAGTCCTAAGCAGTGAAATTAACGAGGCAAAACATAGGGAGTGCTCATGAAGACATCCAGGTAGGCAAGAACTTCTGAACAGCAGGAAGTGAGAAGCACAGCAGTCCTCCAGGTGCTAGTGGACAGCTGGAAACAGTCAGCAGAGACCACCCACAGAAAGGGAGAGAATCTTTGCTAGCGAAGACCCAGAATTTACAAAGAATTGAAAAAAATTAAATACCATAGAAATAAACTGTCTATCAACATGTGAACCAATGAACAGTTTTCTAAAGGAGAAACACAAAAAGTCAGTGACTATTTTTAAAAATATTCAATTTTCCTAGATAATAGGGAAACTCAAATTATAACTACCTTGAGATACTACTTTTTCTGAGTCAGAAAAAAGTTATTTTTAGATCAATTGTGCCTGTGTACATGCAGGTGTGTGCATGTGTTATTTTTAGATCAATTGTGCCTGTGTACATGCAGGTATGTGCATGTGTTTTGCTTGTATGCATGTCTGTAATCTATTGCACGCCTAGTATGTGAGGTCAGTGTAGGGCATTGACACCTTACCCTGGAACAGAAAGCAATGATGGTTGTGAGCCTCCGTGTGGGTGCTGGAAATGGAACCTGGGGCCTGTGTGGTAAAGTGGCCAGGCCAGCTCCCGTCACTTCTGTACCATCTGTAGTTCCTTTATAATTTAAAAACTCTAGTACGATTTTCTGCCCTTATGTGCTTTAATAGTTATATAGAACCATTTATTAGGGACTGAATGACCCAAACAACACATAAATGGGAATTTTGTTTAGAATTTCTCTCTTTCTCTCTTTCTTTCTCTCTCTCTCTCTCTTTCTTTTTTTAATGATAAAATGATATTTCGTTAACTTGGTGAGAAAATACTTGAGAAATTATTGATTTTCGCACATTCTACTGTTTAGCTTTTGAGTTCCATTGATAAGTGATAGTGTTTGCATAGCTTTTTAATGGTTAGTTCCAAGGGTGTAAGCTATCCTTTTCCTATTTTAAGGTCTAGGGAAAAGATCACATTTTACTAATGTCTTTGAATTAGAAGGTTTTTAGATTGTTATAATATAATAATGCTGCAGTTTCCTAATTTATTCAGCTAACTTTTTAGACCTGGGTTCCTCCCCTTTTCTGTGAATGCATTTATCTTTTTTCAGCTGTTGGACAAGTTAACTTTTTCCTCCTGTCAGATCCAGCTTACAAGCTCTTTGCTGCTTCTCCCCAGATCTAAGAGTCTTCACTGTGTGTACGCAGTGCTAACTGCCCCTTTGTGTTAGTTACCGCGCTAGATCACATTCACATTAACTTTCCCTGCTGCTTAGTGGCCATGGCTTTTCTTACTTTTTTAAAGTTAAGAAAAGCTCTTATTTCTTCATAAAGAAAAGATGGCGTTATAACTTTGAGTCATTTTAGAGGAGCCCTATACTTCCTAAACTGCCCTTTAGTGTGTACCTATAATATTGTTAGTGTGTGTATGTGTTAGAGGAGAGAGAAATATTTCTATTTAAGAATTTATAAAATGTTTTAATGGAGGTTGAAGAATTCTCAGTAAAATGTGATAAAAATGATGCTTTTTTTCCTATTGCTTATTTTAGAGAAATGAATACTAGTAATGTCAAAGATAATATAATCAGGGCATTATTTAAATAAGATCCTAGAATTGATTTTCAGCCTTAATCTATTCTCACACCAAATTAGTGTGAGAATGTGTATTTTAACAGTTGATCGATTTTCCTCTGTGAACATATGCATTGTTTTAGGCTATCTTTCTGGTTTTGGGCCATGAAGGCATGAACTAAAATCCTAAAAATTGGGTGATTTCATCTGCTTACTAGCATGCACCCAACATTCTAAAAGTTGGGTGATTTCATTTGCTACAATAGTGGTGTTTGCCAGCTGTCTTAAGTTCACATAAGAGTTTGAAACATTTTCCTTTAAGGTTTAGAGTTGAAATACAATACATTGTATCCTTTGTTTTGTCAGGGAAAGGGATTTAAACAAACTTTCTTTTGCACTTGTTGAATATGTATTTCATAGTAACCACCATGAAGTTTGCAGCAGTTAGGAAGATGAAGAATCAAAGATAAAAGATACATATTCAAGAAGGCTTGGGTTCACAGTTGGCGCATAATCCTTTCTGCTCTCACTGGTACCCTAACCCTGTACCTATCAGAACAAAAGAAACTGAATTGGAAATTGTGGGAGCCGGGGCACATTCTGTTGGCAGCACCTCGCATGGCCCATAGGCGTTGTCAGGTCTCAGTTTGATACCCTTTATTCTCTGTGACAGATGTGAGGTAGGGTCTATGAGGGGGAAGTCATTACTAGAGAGAGGGCAGTGTCAGATCAAAAGTAAGCAGTGATCAAACAAGGTAAAGGCTGTGGAGAATAGGCTCTCTCTGTCCTCAACAGCTGCCTGATCATGGAAGGGAGTAGTCCTTCTGTGGCAGGCAAGTGGATTTTCTTTGATGTGCAGTGAATTACAAGTCAGAATGGAAGCTTAAGTGCAGTGCAGAGGTCTTTACTTCCTACTTCTTGGGCAATTTTAGTGTTTAAATGTTTTATTTCTATTACTCAGACATCCATAGAAGTCATTTTCTGCTGAATAACACGGTGAAGGTACACTGTTATAGCTGCTAAGTTTGTCGCCGTGTGCTTGGCCATAGCACTCACTGTTAAACAAGCCTTAGTACAGTGGGCCTGGGCTCTCAACTCACAGCTCCATTCTCAAGCACCTACTGTAATTTTAATCAGGTCAGTCTACAATTGTAATGGTGGACAGCCCTGTATACTAGTAAGGTCTAGCACACACAGTACATACATCCCCTCATAACGAATCTTGGAGCGCTGCGTCACTTAGTAACATAAAACATAAGAGCACCTAAGATTTTACACTTTCTTATAGACTGACCAGTCCTCACTGCGTTAGTTGTAAGTGAATATAGAATCTTACCCAAGCCGGGAGCTTCCTCACTGTGCTGTGCAGCAGGTGGCGCTTGCTGTGGGGTCCAGCCTCCTGGTTCAGTGCCCGCCTCACCTGGTTCTCCTCCTCCAGACTTAGATAGGATTGCATCCTCTGCATTTTAGGCTCTAGAGATGGTTTTGACCTTTGTCATGCTGTTGTAGAGAGGGTGTTTGTTGAAATTGTTTGTTTTTTCAGTTCGAAGAGCAGTCTTAGTACCTCATTGCCTTAAAAAGGAACGCTTGCCTCTGCTTTGTTTCTCTGCTCATCCTTGAAGTTTATTCTTGCTTTGACGTATTTACACATCAAAATCTTTACACATGTAGAATACAAACAAAAGTTTTTATCTCCCATTAATTGACATTGTTTATTAAGTATAAATTTGTTATGTACTTAGGAATTTCAGAATTAAATATTGAACTTCTAATTAGTGATACTTTCTGTTTGGGTCCATTTTGACTTAGAAGACCTTATATGAGTTAGATGTATTCTAATTTTTTTTTTTTTTGATACAGAATTTCTCTGTGTAGCTCTGGCTGTTCTGGAACTCACTGTGTAGACCAGGCTGACCATGAACTCAATGCACCTGCCTCTGCCTCTGCCTCTGCCTCTGCCTCTGCCTCTGCCTCTGCCTCTGCCTCTGCCTCTGCCTCTGCCTCTGCCTCTGCCTCTGCCTCTGCCTCTGCCTCTGCCTCTGCCTCTGGAATATTGGGATTAAAGGTGTGCACCCCCGCCTCCCGTCATGTTTTCTAATTTTTAAAATTTGATTGGCATAAAATGGCATGCATATTGAGATTATCTTAAGAAGCCTGCATTTAAACCACTGATTTGAGTATTATCATTGCATTACATTCTTCCATGTACCTGTCTTTGGCATGGGGTGGTCAGACCCAGACAGCCACTACCTCAGAGTTTATTATGTCTTCTTGTTTGTTACAGCTGACAATGTATCTGAATAATAATCAGTATAGTTTTTCTTGATTGTAATCAAAATCTAAGATCATTAATATTTGGTAAAGTGATATTTTAATGAATAATTTAGTATTTAAGAGGGTTAAAATTTAACAGACTGAGGAAATTGTGTTCTTGAAGTTTAATTTGAGGATGACGCAAACCTAACTTTTAGTGTACTCTTTTTAAGCGTTTTCACGTTAGCTGTTGAGGTGTTTAGGTGGTGTCTTACTTAGTTAGGGTGTAACTGCTGTGAACAGAAACCATGACCAAGGCAACACTTATAAAGACAACATTTAATTGGGGCAGCTTACAGGTTCAGAGGTTCAGTCCAGTATCATCAAGGTGGGACCATGGCAGCGTCCAGGCAGGTATGGTACAGGAGGAGGTGAGAGTTCTACATCTTCATCTGAAGGCTGCTAGCAGAATGCTGGCTCCCAGGCAGCTAGGACATGGGTATTGAAGCCCACACCTCCCAACAGTGCCACTCTCTGGGCTAAGCATATTCGATCCATGGCAGATGGAGTCTGTTGGTCCCTTGAATGTTTTACCTCCCATCTGGGAACTGTGTGTATAGACTCTGAAGTGAGGCCTTTTTCTGATTTCCTTCAACTCTAGCAGTGCCTGTAACTTGATGTCCAGCTTAGAAAAGTTATATTCTTTTGTGATATATAGTAACTGACCAGTAATCTAAACCAATTACTAGTTAAGTATGGGGGTTACTGAATTCAAACTTTACCATACCAATTTTGTGAAATTTTACCTACCAGTTTATATTGATACTGGCAATTGAATAAACACAACCAGTATAATTTTTCATAAAGATAAAATTATTTTATTAATTCTTTAGTAACAGCTTTTCAGGGGAAAAAATGAAAACATACTGTAAATATTTATGTCTTCTACTAATTCTACTAATCACCCATTTTCAGAAAAATTAGTGTTTTTTTTTTTTTTTTGAGACAGGGTTTCTCTGTGTAGCCCTGGCTGTCCTGGAACTCACTTTGTAGACCAGGCTGGCCTCGAACTCAGAAATCTGCCTGCCTCTGCCTCTTGAGTGCTGGAATTAAAGGCGTGCGCCACCACACCAGGCTTTAGTATTTTTTGTTTTTTTAGTTAACTAAATCAGTTGATATTAGTCCAATATCCATTTTGGGTGAAATAAATCTAATAAAGCACAGTGTTTACTGCCTCGTCAGCAGCTGAGCACCCGTATCCCACTGATAGCTCCGTGCACTTGCATTGCCTTGTGGGTCTCCATTATGTTCTGTGTATGTCCTTCATGGAAATGGTACAGTGAACCCCAGAGGGTGCTCACACAGGCCTAGGTGCTATAGGTTAGTCCGTCAGGCGGTGGGGAGATGTGTTTGAAACTGATGTTTATTCCTAATAGACTTCTTATAAGCAGACGGAGTATATTCTGAACTAAAGGCGAAAGTATTAACAAGTCGGAGAGTCAATACTATAGTTTCATTTTGCTCAGTACTCTTTATAATGCGTATTCTGTACATTTTTGTGCATTGTGACATCAACCTAATGAACTAATGACAATATTCAGCTTTCTGTATTCACATTTTTAAGTGCTATTACCAATGGGATCCACCTCCACATATACATATACATATACATATACATATACATATACATATACATATACATATACATATACATATACATATACATGCTAATTGTCTATCATTTCTAAAATATATCTTATTTCTATTTTTTATACATAAAGATTTATTTATTATCATACTGTAGCTGTCTTCTGACACACCAGAAGAAGGTGTCAGATCTCATTATGGGTGGTTGTGAGCTACCATGCTTGTTGCTGGGATTTGAGCTCAGGACCTTTAGAAGAGCAGTCAGTGCTCCTACCCACTGAGCCATTTCACGAGTTCCTATTTCTTTCGTCTTCTTCTTTTTTTTAATAAGCAGTTTATAAGGACTTTTTCTAGATTTATTTATTTTATGTATATGAGTACACTGTAGCTATATCTTCAGACACCAGAAGAAGGCATCAGATCACATTACAGATAGTTGTGAGCTACCATGTGTTTGCTGGGATTTGAACTCAGGACCTTCAGAAGAGCAGTTGGTGCTCTTAACCCCTGAGCCATCTCTCCAGCCCCCTATATCTTATTTCTAATAAGAGATACCTTATAAGTGATTGATGCAATTGTCACAGTGTCTGGCAGTGTATTTTGTGAACCTTCACACAGTTTATTGTATGAAGAATTGTTTGGAATTTTTTTTTTGTTTGGTATTTTTTTTTTTTTTTTTTGGTTTGGTATTTTTTAATGCAAGACACACTTGAAGTACAAAGCAGTATCCCTTCATGTGATATTTTTAAAATGTCATATATTTTCATGAATATAAAAAGATAAAATACTTCGGTACTCCCAGTGTAGGTCATTCATGGAGCAATGCAAAGGGCAAAAGTTATTTATAGTTTAACAGCATTCATTGATTTGTGATCGTTGATTTTTTTTTTATATATGGTAAAAGATATCATAAGTGGTCAAAAATCAGTGAATGGTGTGATATTTTGTACCCTAAAGACTGTGTATTCAAACTTGGAAGTAAATGATGTTTATTACAGAATTGATTGTCCCATAAAACATGATCTTTTGCTCTTAGTGGTTAATTACATACATGAATGAATTAACCCTTTTCTAAGCCTAATTTGTTATTAGCTAGTCTTTAAGCATTTGTTGAGTTGAGTGGTGATGACCATATCAGAATAACCGATTCCAGATTTTTTTGTAGTTGTCCTGACAGCTCACCTCACAGGAGTGCTAACTAATAGGAGTAATGTCATCTTTCCTGTTTTTCCATCAAGTGTCAGCTGGAGAGAACCGCTTCTGTAGATGCTCTGTAAGGCTTCTAGCTTCTGTAGCTATGTATAGCGCTTCTTGAACATTCCATAGGTAACAGAACTTGAAGAATTAAATACCGCTGGGCAGTGGTGGCGCACGCCTTTAATCCCAGCATTTGGGAGGCAGAGGCAGGCGGATTTCTGAGTTCGAGGCCAGCCTGGTCTACAAAGTGAGTTCCAGGACAGCCAGGGCTACACAGAGAAACCCTGTCTCGAAAAACCAAAAAAAAAAAGAAGAATTAAATACAGTAAACTGAGTTTTGATATTATTCATTGGGTTGGTGTTTCCTTTGTTTTTAGAATACAGTGTCCATGATATCCTATAAAGTACTCTCTTATAGGAACATGTAATTAGACGTTGCTCCTGGTCTTACCACTAGGACAAACCAGAATTCTCTATTTTTGTCATTACAGTAATATTTCTAATTTCATAAAAGAGATAAAGAACTTTTTCCCTATTTTCTTTGGCATCTTAGAATCCAAGAAACGATATGATACATCTAATGAGAAAAATCAAGTGATTTACATAAACACGGTAGTCATGCATTAAGTGATACGTATAACTTTTCCTAAAATTACCCATAGAGATGATAATATTGAAGACATCTGTAGTTCAGAAAGATAACACACATGTGTGCATTCACACACAAACATGAGCAGGCATGAATGCTCATATAACTCATGTACACATATTGGGAAATACAAGAAAGAGGCCTATTGTTCTTATAAAAATACATTTAGATAGCTAAAAACCTTCTTACAGTAATAGAAAAGTAGACTGTAAAGTAAATACTTCTTGATAATGCTCCTGGCTATTTTCAGAAAACTCAGTGCACATAAATATGTGTCTCTTTAAAAATCATACTAAATATTTTCATCTACAGTATTTCATTAATAATGAATAATTTGGTTCTTCCTGATTTTTTTTTCTCATGACAAATTTTGCCACCAACCTCAGTTGTTTTCTATCAATATATTTTGTGTGACTTCTTTGTTTGATAGTTTTTGATAACAATATTGTCTTTTGTGTAGTCCATCTTTCATTTATGTTTCTAGTATTTTTTCTCACTAGTGACATTTCTTGCTATAGTTCTTGAAACCATCAAATAGTTTTAACATAAGGAGATAGGGGTAAAAATGAAGAAATGATGAAAAATGTTTTTAATGATCTTGATACTATTTATTCTGCCTCCACAGTGAATATATGTTCTTATGGGCTCCTTCCTCCCCTCTTCCTCCCCTCCTTCCTCCCTCTCTTTATCCTCCCTTCCCTCCCCCTCCTTCCCCCTCCCTTCCCCTCCCTTTCTCTTTCTCGAACTCTTTCTTTTGAGACAGTGTTTTATTATGTAGCCCAGGCTATCATTAAATGAACAGAAATTTACCTGCCTCTGACTCCCTAGTGCTGGGATTAAAGGCATGTGCTGTAACATCTGGCTTATAACTTCTTTTGAGAAATACCTGTCAGATATTTTGTCCATTTTTAAATTGGTTATTTTGGTTATTCTTGTTGAGTTGTGGGAATGCAGTATATATTCTGTTCTGCAAATTTACTCTTCCAGGAGCATAACTTATTTGTAAATCTTCTCTCCCACCCTGTAGGTGATCTCGTCCTCCTCCTGTGCCTTTGATGCCCAGAACCTCCCAGCTTCTGTCACTCTAACAATGCTAGGGTTTATGAACAGGGACTCCTTCTTCCATTTTTCGTCTTTAATTTCTTTTAGCAATATTTCACTATTTTAACTTTACAAGTCCTTTTTGCTTCCTTGGTTATGATTTTTCTCCTTAAGTATTGTGCTTCTGTTGATACTCTTGTAAATATAATTGCTTTCAGCATTTGTCTTTTTGATTGTTCATTGCTATCGTTTAGAGGTACACCAAATTATTATGTGGTAATTTAACATTTTATAACTTCATTAGCATTGTTTAGTCTAGCAGCTGCGTGTTTGTGTGTGTGTGTGAGAGAGGGAGAGGGAGAGGGAGAGGGAGAGGGAGAGGGAGAGGGAGAGGATAGAGTGAGGTTGATCACTTCTCTTCAGGTCTTCCTCTTCCTTTCTTCTTTCTTTCCCTGCTGTATCTCCCCCTACTTCCTTTCCTTTTTCTTTTTTGTACATATTTCTTCACAAATTAAATTGGTATAAAATTATGTACTCTCCATACTGCTCTTTTGTTTTTGTCTTCTGAAACGGTAGTATGGAAGTCTGTTTGGAATTGACATGATCCTGTGAGCACCCGGCTGCTCGTTGTACACTTAGGCTGCATCTTTAAGTTTTACGGATCGTTGTTTTAGTTTAGCATGTGTGTGTGTGTGTGTGTGTGTGTGTGTGTGTGTGTGTGTGTGTGTGAATATACTAAACCTTCAGTTTTTATGTAAAATTTTGTACAGATTTTGGTGTGTTTGTAAGGGAGATCTCAGAATGGGATTCTAGTTCCTGGAGTGCAGGCTTGTGTAATTTTGCTCTATGCTGCCGGGTTCCCTTTAACAGTTACACCATTTCACATTCCCAAAGCCCAAACTGCTTGTTTCCCACACTCTACCCATGCTCCATCAGACTCTTCAGTTGATGCTATTTCAGTAGATGGAAAAGGTGTCCGAGCCAGTTGTAATTGGCCTTTTGTTAGGAATTGGAAGTGGTCATGTATGTTTAAAAACCATTTGAATTCTTTGACTCTCCAAGCTGCGTCCAAGCTTGGTCCATTTCTCTATGGAGTCACTGATAGTCCTTTAGCATTATGCTGTTGTTGTTTTTTATGTTTTTTTTTTTTTTTTTCTTTTTTTAATACGTCACAAGGAGTAGTCCCTCGTGTGTGATAAGCATTGTCTGTTTTCCATTAATCTTTTTCCCGGGGCAGCATTTACCATAAGTTGTGTGTTTATTTGTTTGTTTCAAAATTTTATCTACTTTATCAGTTTTCCCTGTTTTTGTTTTTGAATTTGGAATTCGAGTTGGAAAGGCAGAAGCAGTCCTTTGGAGAGACGTGAACACCTCCAGTAACAAGAGCTGTAACCTTGTTTGGCGGGGACAATGGGCTGTGTCAGGATGGCAGCATGTGCACCTGTCTGCAGGATTGTCCCCAGCACTATTGTGTCTTTCCAGAAGTGCATTTCCTCCCCAAAGTTTTTAAAAGACAGGGTCTGGCTGACCAAGATGGCCGAAAGCTCTATGTATGCTGCATGCTAACTTTGCTAACTTAAAACTTTTGATTGGGCCCTAGTCTGCTGATAGGCCCTGCCGCCATTCCCATTAGACATTTCTAAAGCAGGGAAGAAGGTGGTGTTACTGATGGACTTGGGCGGCACAGATTTGGTTAGCATGTGGGCAGACGTCCCTTTATTCTGCCATTTAAGGAGTGCGGATGTAAATACCTTAGAGTTATTAAACTCCCTAACCATTGTTATTTGATATTTTGTTTCTTCTATTTTGATGCTTTAATATTTTTACATGTTAATTAATTAAAAATTTAAAATGTGAATGTTACTATTAGTTATGATAGGATTATAATAGTAGGTTACACATCTTAAAACATTACCACAAACTGTGAAGCAGCTTGGCAGGAGTGGTTGCTGACTTACATTGGTGAATACATACTGCGGGAAACTGCCTCAGTGTACCAGATGGTGATCACTGAACTATAGACAGCGTCAAGGCTTGTTTGCTGATGGACATTAAACTCCTGCTTTAAAACAAAATAAGTGTGCCTTATCTGGCATCAATGGGAGGGGAGGCCCTTGGTCCTGTGAAGGCTTGATGCTCCAGCGTAGAGGAATGCCAGGACAGTGAGGTGGTTTGGGTAGGTTGGTGGGGGCACACCCTCATAGAAGCAGGGTAAGGGGGGATGGGATAGGACATTTGCAGAGGGGAAACCGGGAGAGGGGATAACATTTGAAATGTATAAATAAAATATCCAATTAAAAAAATAAAATTAACTAAAAACAAAAAGTTTGCTTTCTCTTTTGTGAATTGGTCCTAGCTACTCCATTAAAAAGCGCAGAGCAATCAACTCAGACATGATATCCAGGAGATCATTTTCTTAAAGGCTGATAGAGGAAATCACTTGGTTATTTTTCTCTATTCCAGTGATTATATATTTAGTAGCTAATATTCTTATTCACCAGAGCAAATATTGTGAGAAGCATGAAACAGTTTAGTCTGGCTTCAGATTTACACCTTTAAGTGAAACTAAAAATGGTTAAAAGTTCTTGATTATAAAGATTTCATTATTTTTTTACATGTGCAATAGACTTGCTAAGGAAACTGAATTATTATATCTCAATTATTTTTTTTTAGTTCCCTTTCCCAGACAGAAGAGAAGAGAGTTTAAAAACACACACACACACACACACACACACACACACACACACACACAAAACCTTGGCTGCTTTCCAAGAGCTCCTGTGTGCATGAGAAGTTATAATCAGTTGATTCGAGTCGGAGTTTTATCGGACAGGCTTGTCTGGTGCCTTAAAATCCCCTTCTCGTCTCCAAGATGATAACTGGGTTATTTTTTTTCCTCCTTAAAAATAGGAAGAATGTATTTTTTTTTTTTAATAACTATATCAGGCCTGGTGACATGGGCCCTTTTGGTTCTGTGCTGCTGGATAAAGAAGGAATGAAGAAGTATGAAAAGACACAAAGAAGCCAGGGAGGCGAAGGTAAGGGGGAAACAAAGGGGCAGTGCTCTGAGCCTGGCCTGCTGCAGTCAGCCAGGTAGCCAGGAAGCACTCAGCCTGCAGCGCCATGGTCCTCAGCTCACTGTCAGCTTAGAAAGTGCTCTCTTAGGTAAGACTATAGTTATTTCTAAAAAGACATCAAGATTGAGAGTTGAGAGTGTCTCATAATGAAGCAATAGACCCGCAGGTCAGTTTGGAACATCGGTAAATAATTTGAGCTCATGTTGATAAACGTAGTTTCACCACATACACCTCTATCATACACATTTGAGAAACATTTACTGTGTCCTTTTAAAGGCATGCATTGTGGTATGAATGATTGCCTTAAATTCTTACAGTAGAAAGTGCTTACAGTAAGTGACTAAGGGGAAAACAGTTACTCCTTTTTAAAAATTATTTTTGGAGTGCATGTAACTTTCAGACTTAGTTTTTATTTAACTAAAATTGCCAATTTCGGATTTATCTTAGAAATATCTCTGCAAAGAAATGAGTAAAGCTTTCACATTACCTTAGGTGTATTATTTGGTAAATTTTGCTAAGAAATACAATTAAAGCTGTTTTCCTTATTGCTACCTTTTGCATTGGACTATACAGTGCCAACCCATTAGGTTTGTAATAGATGACTTTGTTTCTCCTAGCCAAATTGCAGATGTTTCCATTCAGAAAGAAAACATCTGACTGCTGTTCAGTAGGTATAATGCTTATTAATAATGTCCATATTTTGAAAAATTTCCAAGGTACATGTTTTAAAACATGCCTTAGGGAGAATGATATATATGTTATGTGTTCTTACTTCTGGAATTTCCCCTTGTGCATTTAATTTTAATGACTAGATTGATTCTATAATTTTAGCATGTTTACACAGTAGCCTATCTAAAAGGGTCTTTTTTGTGTTGTATGCAAGCTCATAATTAAAATGAAGGCACTGGAAGGTAGAGCTGTGTCCCTGTCTGGCATTTTTAGGGAGTATAGACAAAGTAGACTGTTCCAGCTGTGGGGAAGCAGTCAGAGCTGATTAAAGTTGGGTTTGGCCTTGATGTGGGGGATGTACTATGACTTATTTTTAAAATAAATTTAAAATTTCCCATGTGATTTTTCGAAATGTGAAATTAAAAAGTACTCTCAAAGCTCCGGTTTTAGTTTCCCTGTCATACATGTAATGAGGCTTAGGGATTGTCCTAATAACTGTTTTCTGTTTTGCTTATAGCTTGAATGTCTTGTGTAGCTTTATTCCGAGGCCTGCGCGGCGTATTTATACCCCCAGCTTTAAAAGCTCACACAGTTGTTTCCTATTTAGGATTACTCCGTGCCAGGAAGAGGAAGCAGAGTTTTAATGAGGGGAGACAAATATTTTCTGTTTGAAGCTAGCATATATAAATAGTAAAATAAACTAAATGTTACAAACTGGTAAGTTTTGAAAACTGTTTTTCACTCTGCATCAGAATTCAAGACCTTTCATGCATGTTAATTATTGAGGGACCATTCCCCCATGTACCCATTTCAAAACAATATTTGGTTATTTTGGATTTTAAAGCAAAAAACAAATTTACCAAGCCAACTAGGGCTAAATAGTGAGATTCTATCTCATAAATATTAAAATTATCATAATTAGGCATATATTAAAAGGGAGCAAAGTGTAAGATCTACCATAATAGGTCAATAAATACTAACGAGTTAGTGTTTGTGCATGATTCTGACTGCTTCAGGACATGTGAATGAAGGAAAAATAAGTAACTGAGTATGAGCTGATATACTTACATATAGATCATTCTATATCTTAACTAAATTAAGTGGAAATATCCTAGCATAACAGACATTTTTGTTTTGTTAGTGGGCCTTTTCTTCTCCCATCCAGGAAGCCTTGTAGCCCTTCCTTTGGAAGGGAAATGTTCATAGCCTTTGCAGCCGTCCTTTAGCACTTTCCAGACACTGAAATGAGTTCTGAAGCGTTTTGTGTAAGTTGCCCAGGGTCAAGAACATGTACAATTATAGTTAACATCCTGTTATATATTTTAGGTTGACAAATACACATACCAATACAAACAATTAAATCTCATGTGATTTTTTTTTTCTGGTAGATGTCTTTATAGGAAGACCATATATATATATATAGATCTTTATAATAATTTTAATATGACTATAAATATGTACTTATGTTATTTCTTTATGACTTTAGCATGCTAAAATATTTGAAGATTTTTCTCTTACTCTAATGTAGGAGACTACTTTGCTTCAACTAGCTTTCATTTTTAAACCATAGAACACGATATTATTTTATAGTAAATTATTAGTTTCTAGAAATATTGCTGTCATTTACAGTGTTTTTTAAATAGCAGTCTTAGAGCTTATGCCCAAAGTTCTAGGTATCTCTTTTCAACAAATAAGTGAATGTATATATATATGCTTAACTTTTGTAAAATTAATATATTCATATGTCAGTTTGAAAACTCTTTGCTGCCTTTGCAGTGCTGAATATTAAATCACAAGTCTTATAATGGAAAATATATTGAAGAAAAATATTACTTTTAAAATTGTGCTTATTTGTTTAATTCATATCTGATTGTATTTGCTAGATATATAACATAGTAATAGAAATTGACCCCCTTTATGCAATCTTTTCCTGTGAGTATACTTGGAAATTATAAGTAATATGTTAGGTATATATACAAATAATGCTTTAAAAAGGCTTAAGAGGTAAAGCTTGTTGGCTCAGAGTTGAAAATGATTTATCTGAAGTTAATTTGGTTCAGGAGAATTTTGATTTTGATGGTAGTAGTTTGTATAATTTAATGACTGTAACTCTTAAGCCTAAGTTCATAGAGACTGGGACCTTTTTAATGCTCTTTTCTAATTCTTGAGCTACTCATTTTATTTATAATGCTGTAATGTTTAAATATGACTACTTGATTGGCAAACTAAAACCATTGACTCTGGTTGGCATAATAATTAATAAGTATTATCACACAGGAAATAAATCATGTTTTCTAAATATAAAAAGAATTCTCCACTCTTTTTCATATTTTAATGCTTAAAATGTATAGCTTATAATCAGAGAGCTATCATGTATACTTTTGAGAAACTGCTTATATGTTCATACGATGCACTACAGTTTTGAATAACAGGATCTCATGTGTCTAGGGTTTAATTGATAACTTAAAAAAAATACTGTCTTACAGAAGTTATTTCTTAAGGTACTAGAATTTAACTGTAATTTTTTTTCCATTGTTGGTTATCTTTTAAAAACACATTTGCTTGGCAAATATTTTAAGAACAGCATACCACATATTTTCTTCCCATCCTTTTAACGTCCTTAATCTTGTGATGAGTGGAGGGGCTTTAACTTTGTCAGAGGAATGGTGTTTCATTTGACTTTACCTCTTATTTATTTTTGACATAACACATAGCGTTCAAAAGCAGTCTGAGCAGACATTATTTAGTTTCTCAGGCTGATGGATGCCGAGACAGCCTCCTGAGCAGTTTCTGCTGCCCCGGCAGCCTCTCAGGCAGTGTCTCGGGCAGTGATGCAGTCACTCTCCAGCGTCACTCTTCCCACTGAGGGTGTGGGGATGGAAAAACATTTCCTTACGGAGTCCATTGTCCAGTTAAAGGATAATACTTCCCAACATCACTTCTGAAGTAATTACGATTTATGACATGTTCACAGATCCTTAAATAGTCTCAATATTCTTTGCATCTGTAAAACGTTTGGTTTATATCCTAATTGAATTATTAAATGATATAGGCCACCCAGCATAAGTTCAGGGAATTTTTTGGCTTTTTATGAGACTGACTGATGGTGAAGTTAAGTCAGTGCATGGCTGATGTTTTATTACTTAACAAATATTTTCATGCAGTTCATAATAAAGAGAAAATACAGGTTCTGGTTATATCACAAATGAAAGAGATAAAGGGGAAATACTGCCTTATGTGGATAAAATTCTGAGTTGTGAGGTAAATCCTAGTGTTGTTTTAGCGTATCATCTTAAAAATATTTTCAGAGATGGACTATTCAGTTATATTAAACCCGATGTATTTACTGCAGTGCTACTAAACATATAGTACCCATTTTTGCTTACCATGAAACCATGTAAAATATTAAATTATACATGAGAGAATTTTATGATCGTATGGAGACAGCTGTGTTTTAAACAACAGACTGAAGAGACAGAGCTAGGGAGACTGTCAGGCTGATTCGCCTCCACCTCGTCCCCGTTTCACCGATCCAGACAGCATGGAGCGATACAAAGGGTTGTTGTGTTATTGTTGTGTTATTGAGTGTTCTTTCATTAAGGTTTTACTTCATCAGTTAAGTAGCCCGGTATGCTCGCTGCTGTCCAGCATTTGGTTCTTGGGTTCTCTCCCCTCTGAGCAGAAGTGCTGGTTTAAGCCTGTAGAGCCATGCACCCTAAATGATTGGCCTGTTACTTTAACTGATTTCTAGGACGCGTTCTCAGTGAACGTAATGGCGAATTGCTTGGCATTTGTAGTTCAAAACCTGTTAAAAATGGGAAACCATCATTTTCTTTTCAATTTAACCAAGTTTCTTCTTTGACAATATTATTTATACATGTTTAAAAGTGATTCTGATTATCTTCCCTCCCACACTTTGTTCCCTCTGCCCACCTGCATAACTCCCCAGAATGGTTTTGATATCATCGATATACAGTTTATTGCACAATTGATGTTATACCATTCACCTCGTATAAGAATTTTGGGAGACTAGAATAAGATGGCAGATTTTAAAGCACGTTGTAAAGCTTGAAAATATATAAAAATGGGTTTTAGGATGGCAGGAATTTAATGATAATAATGAAATAAAGCGCATCACTTTTATAAATCATGATTTGCACTTTGCTCCGTTTTGTTGATTTTTCTTCTTCTTAGCTTACTAGTAGGTCCCATGTGCAGGGTGCTTGCTTATAAACTCGCTCATGAGAAGATCTTAAGGACTTTTGTAATATAGAGGATCCATTTTCTTTTGTAAGTCCAGTGTTTAAAAACATAATAAAACGTCCTTGATAATGCTATTTTAATATTGGCAGACAACAAAAAGACTATTTTTTTTTAAAGAACACAATTGGCCTTCTTTGTTTTAAATTACAGTTTAGGAGAAAATATATTTAGAATAATAGGGGAACATGTTAGCGTTTAAGTCTGCCTGATTTCCTATAAATTTTTAGGCCATCAAAAATGCTTTAAATAATCTCCTGCTTTTATTGTAATATTTAAATTTTCATTTATTATGCAATAATTTCAGTATAGAAGTATTGTCAGAATCATAAAATTAACCCATATTCTTTATTTTTATACAGATATCCTAATTCTTAATTTATTATTATTATTATTATTATTATCATTATTATTATTTTGATTTCCAACCATAGCCTTCTAGTCTGCCAGCTTCTATTTTGGTTCTGAAAGCATTCTTTTTATCCTGGGCTGGCCTCCAAATCACATATAGTTGCAGATAGTCCTCAAGTCCTGATTCTCTGTCCTAGCCACCAGGCGCTGCAGTTACAGGCACCACTGAATTGCAAGTCCAGCACACTGTTTTAAAGCCTATTAACTAACGGTTTATATTAGTTATCAATTTTGTCTTGCTGTGTAGCCACGGCTGGCCAAACTGTCTGAAGGGGCAGCACTCCTTCCCCTGTGTTCCCTGAGCCATAGGACTGTGGAGCATACCACCACATCTCAGTACTTGAGAGCTTCTTCATCTCTAACATTTGTAAAAGCCAAGAGTCTTTTATCCCCATTGTGTAAGCCTTTTATCATGTGGGAAATAAGGTGGATATTTTTTATTAAATCTTTAAAAATGATTTTTAGATGTTTATTGGGGCAAGCACCAGTAAACATTTAGTGCTTAGAATGTAGTTTCAGATGGCAGTGTTTGCCTGTGGCTGTATTTGTGGGATCCATCATCAGTGACTGGTCTTCATAGGGAGAGGAGCAATGGGAGACACAGTGGGTGTAAGGATAGGTAATTGAAAGGCAGCTTTCATGCTTGCTGTCACCTAGGAAGTGACTCCCCCATTCTTTTTTTTTTAAACCACATAGAACTTTTTTTTTTTTTAAAGATTTATTTATTTATTATATGTAAGTACACTGTAGCTGTCTTCAGTCACTCCAGAAGAGGGAGTCAGATCTCATTACGGATGGTTGTGAGCCACCATGTGGTTGCTGGGATTTGAACTCAGGACCTTCGGAAGAGCAGTCGGTGCTCTTACTCACTGAACCATCTCACCAGTCCTGACTCCCCCATTCTTACAGAGCTCTTAAAGGAGCAAAATAGTATGTGTACACATACACATACACACACTCACTCACATCCACTCACATGGAAGGCTTGGTGTGTGTGTGTGTGTGCATGCAGTTATTGGCTTGCAGAAGTGAATGGCAGAGCTAGGTCTGATAGCCCCCCTCCCCCCCCAGTGGCGGTTGGTAGAGCCATATTTAAGTGGCTGTAAGCCTCTGTTTTTTAAGAACATTGACCTTCCATCTTTCAGACTGAAGTATCTGTTTCCCAAGGCTATATTTGTAGCCCAGGTTCTCTTCTGTGGATGAGGCTGTGACAGGAAAGACGTTGGGATCTGGACCATCACCTGTGTTCTTTTCCGACCTGCAAGCCTGCAAGTGTATTAGTCAAGGCTGTTGTTGATCAGGTGCCTTTTCTATGGGGTCTCCTGTCTCTAACAGTGGGCTTCTCTACTTTTCTCACCGCGCCTTCATGCTATCCTTCTCAGTAGCAAGAATGAAGAGCCGAAAGCTGAGGCTGAATGGGAAGTAAAGCCACGTGAGCACTGGGCAGTGTGCATAGCAGTGACAATCTGGCTGAGCGTGGGCAGAGCTTTCCCCATGGTTTAAAGACATTCGAAATTGCCATTTGGGATTTTTTTTTAAAGTCAAAAATCACTTTGTTGTAATGAACTTACTAAGACATCACCCTGGCTACATGAGGTAGCCCGTTGTTAAGGCATGTTACGTCAAGTGTTACTTCGCAGTCCCTGCCAGCCATTTAGACCCATCTTTCTGATGGAATGGGGGAATGCTGCTGTGTTCTAACTGCTGAAGTGACTGTGCACTGTCTTAGCAATGGTCAGTAATTAGAGCCCCCAAAGAATACATGCTTGTGAGCGTATGATGTAGCCCAGTGGCTCTTCCTAACGCTGTGACCCTTTAATACAGTTCTTCATGTTGTGGGGGCCTCCAACCATAAAATTATTTCACTGCTACTTTATAACTATAATTTTGTTGCTATTACGAATCATATATGATGCAAGTAGCAGATATGGAACCTCCAGAAGGGTGTGACCCACAGGTAGAGAACCCTTGTGTAGATGATCACGTTGACATGGGATTTGAGCAAGAATCATGTGCATTTTCTGAACATGAAACCTTTACATAGGAGTACTTATAAGGATGGATAATATTTTTTTTTTTAGTACGGAATTACCATACCATGAAATAACTAATTCAGAATTAGAGTATTTCATACAGTTTTATTAAATTTAAGGTCTCCTTGAGTGGAACTCGTTTTATAAAACAGTTATAAAAGTGTTTGGATGAGGTCAGGCCATGTCACTGCCTGTGTGGAGTGCTCATTCTGCTGTGGTCTGTCTTCAGCGATGGACGGTGCTGTCATAGTCCACCAGCCTGCTACTCCCAATACATAGGTTTAGAAGAAAGTGCTTGTTTTTCCATACCTTGGATTATATCAACGTGTAGCTCATCATGAGATCAAAGTGAGGAGTGTAAGCAGAAGAGCCGATGTTGGGGTTGACTGTGGAGAACCAGGACACTCATTCTTTCTAGGGGTGTTTTATACCATGGGCCCTTCCTCTAGTGCACAGTGCTATAGGTATTATGAGACCCAGAAACCATTCATAAAAAAGAAGGACCCCCCCCCAAAAAAAAGTAATGTTAAAGTTAATTGGGACATGAGAATTGGCAGCCGGGAGGAGGAGGGCCTGAGGGCGGGGCTTGAGAATATGCTCAAACTGTATTGTATGAAGTTCTCAAAGAATTGCTTAAAAATAATTTCTATTAAAACTTATAATTTACTAACTAACTAGTAATCTCTAGTGTTCATAACACTAGCTTACTCTGTCTGAAGGATAAGATACATGCTTGTCTTCTGACGGCTGTTGCACAGAGACCCTATTAGTTTGACACAGAGGCCACAGGAGTGTGCATCAAGGTCTGGAGAACAACTTCTGGTTTGTACAATAAATGCACTGTGAAGCTCTTTCCTTTAATACCCAGAGCAGTCAATGCTCACCTCAACTAGACCATTATCTTCTCTGCTGTAGGCAGTTTTAGCCTCCCTGGTGTGTGATTTGGATTACTTTCCCCAACTTATCTAAGATACAGAACAGAAAGGGTGCCTTCTCTCCAGCCATCAGAACAAGTCTTCCTGTGATATTCTCCATAAATTTATACAAATAATGAATGGAGCCTTGGAGAAGGAGTAAAAAGATTTCTGGAAAAGCCTAAAGTTGGACAGTTATTGTGCACTTGGAAGAGCTCCCAGGCTTCAGCAGGACACAGAGGGAAGAACCTAAGGGAACAGATGTGATTAAGCTGTGGAAGGAGGGCTGAATGTGCTGCCTCTCCAGCGGTGCACAGAAGGGATTTCGGGGTGCTCTCTTTCCTGTCACTCTCAGGAATGGCAATGCCTATGATTATCTGAGGGTTTCCTGAGTTTGTGTAAAGGCTGTTGTGACAGAGAAGGGGTTGTTTTAACTGGCCCTGGCAGCTGGCTGCTTTTGCAGATCCTGATCCCTTAATGCTCCATACCTACGGGTTCTACTTCTAAAGATCCAGTCAGTTATGGGGTAAAAATATTCCTCAAAACAACTGCATTGGCACTGGGCATCTATGGACAGTTCCTCCCTTGTTAATGTGTCTTAGGTAGCATAGCGTGATAACTGCATGCACAGCATCTACCGACTCTTGGAAATCATAAGCAATCTTGCTGTAATGTATAAGAGAGCACTGTGCAAGCACACTGTGCCACTTGACAGAAAGATGAGAGCTGTGGTATCTCGGTATGTGCAGGGGTCGTGGAAACTGTGGTTGCTTTGATACCAATGGCCTTAACTTACCTCCATGCAAACCCACCACGGCTGAGTCTCCCGCGGCATCGTGGATGAAGTCTTGAGACTGACTTAAGGCAACGGGAAGTTATGTTTTCCGTGTGTCAGACATTCAAAGAGTAAAGCCATCCATTTACCATCACCCCATCCATCCACCTATCAGTTTATCCCCTGAACAAGAACTTTACCCTCAATGTAAACACATTGGCCCAAAAAATACAGATTCTTATATCTTCCCCTTTGTGTTCCTAGGATGTCAGAGCTCTTGGACATTAGAATTTGCTCAGAGTCCTTCTACAATAATATCCTATCTATTATCTTGCAGTAGTCTGTAGGCTCATAAATCTCCTACTAAGGTTTATGAACATTTACTGGACTCAAAACAACTTTTTTTTTTTTTTTTTTTTTTTTTTTGGTTTTTCGAGACAGGGTTTCTCTGTATAGCCCTGGCTGTCCTGGAACTCACTCTGTAGACCAGGTTGGCCTCGAACTCAGAAATCCACCTGCCTCTGCCTCCCGAGTGCTGAAATTAAAGGGGTGCGCCACCAAGTCTTTAATCTACTACTACTAACATGTCTTTCCATGTAATTTTTTCTTAAAATTTATGAATCCAATTGATATTTTAGAAATGAATGAAATATATTTCTAAATATATTTTAGAAATGTAGAAAATGTATAAAATTAGTGAATCCAATTGATGACATTTTAGAAATGTATCAGTGTATGCATGAAAGAGATATAAAATGGTGAACAGTTAAATCACTCAAGTGATACTTATTCACTTTAGTTCAATGTACTTTTTTTAGTATTATTTAAATATAATCCAATTATTTAGAATGAAATACTGAATATGTTTCATCAGCAGTTCAATTAATTTGTTGTTCTTCAAGAAGTTGAATTATGGATTTTGGTTAGACTAATTTTTCTTAGGTTTTGTACATGTAAATATGTATATTGACTTTTCTAAGGTTCTCCTGGGGCCAACTTGAAAACTTAAAGGCAGTACTCTTTTTAAAAATTGTTATTTTAAAAATGAATTTCTTTCAGGCTAAAATTTCAAGTGGAAACATTTCTAGATTAAGACTTGGGATTTTGTGTGAACCGAGCCTCCTGCAGGCTGGAGATGAGCCTTCCTTCTAAGCACGTTCTTTTTTATTGCTGCAGGTGGGTCTGCTGTTGATGACGTTCATGCTGTAGGCAGGATAATCACACTACCTTTCTCATCATTGTGAGGTCCAATTTTGTTTTTTCCTTGATGTATCAATATAGTTATGATGGATGACAGTTGTACTTTCAGATAAATTAGCCTTGACCCAATTGATTGTTTCATATTTAAGGCATATTTTTCAGAAAGACCTGCAATGGGCTGACACACGGAAATGTCGTGTTCCAGTCAGGACACGAGAAATGGCTGGATTGCCTGCCCTAGTAGGAGGTGATCTTAAAATTAGGTATTCTAGCTGTACAGAATGTGTTGGTGGCTAGGTTTTGTTCTTGTCACAGGTCAATGTCATGATAGGGATTTAAAAATATTTTAAGTTATCATTATAGGAACTAATAACATGCAAACTTTTTGGTGATTTCAGATCTTTTAGAGTTCGTTTTCTAATTAAGATAACCATAACCTTTATGAATAATTAACATTATAATCTGGTTTTGTTAATAACTTGTAAATATTCAAGAAGTGATGATGTTTCATATTTATATTATATGTAAGAAATGAGTTAATTCTCCAGTGAGGAGTTTTTTGTTTTTATTAAGATTACATCTGTGATACAAACAAGCAAACAAACTTACTCTTGATTCATGTCCATTGCCTGAAAACAGTAACTAGCATAATATTTATACATTTAGTTATTAGAAATTATAGGTTAACGTGCAGCATATGACAGATGTAAGAATCTCTTCCATATAAAACATATATTAAAATGAACTTAGCAAAATTAGTATTAAGTTGTTTTAAAAGTCAGTAATGCCAGTAGTCCTGCCTGAACATGGGCTTGCTTAGTCCTTAAATCTCTTTTATTTCTGCACAGTTTTAAAGTTCTGTGACTCATCTCATTTTTGTCAGTCAGTCTCCCAGGTGCATGTGTGAGCAAGCGTGTTCATGAACATGTGCGGGAGCGTGCAGGTGTGTGTGTGCTTGCGCATTCATGCTTGCACATGCATGTTTATCCAGTAAATAGAAAAGTGCAACAGAGTAAAGCCAGAGTTGCTATAAGTCAAGAGAGGGACCAGCAGAAGGCAGGACCCTTTTCTGTGTGGCGTAGAGGATGACAGGGGTCCGAGGAGGAGTTACAGGGCTGCAGTGTTAGTCTCTCTGAGTCAGCAAGTCACAGAGCTAGTTTTTAGTAGTAGCTCGGTTAGGTTTTCTCTTGTATGTGCATATATGTATCTTACTATGTTTTACTCTGTAAACTAATTATAGACTGTATTTTAATCTGTTTTCACACTTTAAGGAAGATATACCTTTTCACTGTAATTTTAACTATCAAGTATTTTGAGTCATCAGTTTGTATTAGAATAGCAGAACTTTATTCATATACCAAAACAATTTAATATAGACCTTCATGATGTAAAATTAACATTTTATACAAATGTAAATCTTTATTTGCGCCCTTACTTTCCCCTACTTGTTTGTCTGCTTTTCTGTGTGTGCTTGTAAAGAACACAAGTAATTTCATTCTAGTGAATAATTACTAGGTTTACAAGCTGCTCTCTGGGCTTTTCAGAATCCTGGCCATAGCTGAAAAGACTAAATAAAAGTAAACACAGAGAATCATCTCTTTCTGTATGTAGAGCAGTGCTGGACTTCATGGTCAGAAGTCCTCACGGTGAGATAATTACACAACGTGAGCAGGGCATCTCTTATAGTCACTCATTTAAAAATCCTGTCCAGTTAATACAGTAGCTAATTATAGCTACACACCTATAATCAAAACTAAAATATTTCTTGTGTAATTCTACAAACTGACCATGAGGGACAAAGTTTGTTTCTATGTTGGATCTCTTTGTAGGTTGAAATCAAGTGTCTATATGTTAATATGCTTCCAGTTCATATCCTTGATATAGTTGAATGTTAAAGGCATCTTTGTTTTCCCTTACTCTGTTTTAATACAATAAAATGAATTCTTTAGAAATAATTGAATGAAACTTTAAAAAAACATCAGTTCATGTTCCCAATTCCTATATTTTAGAGTCACAGATGCCAGTATAAGACACCAGCGGTTAGCACAGTGGCTCATTTAAAGCTGCAAAGTCTCTAGTGAGATACTGGTGCTGGGCGATCTTCTGCTCCTAATAAGTCTAGATTGTACACACCTGGAAATTGCAGTTAGAGTCCTCTTAAGAATGGACACGTTCTTTCTAAACATTAGTGAGTTTGTCTACCCATTGCTTCAGATGTTCTGGGAAGACTTTTCTATGATGTCTGATCCTTTATTCAGATTCTCAACTGACAGTTGACATGTTACTGTGTGTGGGTTCTTTAGGCCTTCAGAATTTCAGTTATTTCCTCGGTTACCTGGAAACCTGGGCCTCCTGACAGGCAGCCAGTCAGGACAGGGCTAACCCAAGCTAACTATTTATTTTATCTTATCTGGCATTTCACAAGATAGGTGTTCATGGTATCACTTTCCTGGGAAGTGAGAGCCAGTGTAATTTTCTAGAATTACTTAGCTTTACCTAAAAGGGAGCCTCAGCCTACCTGATGGATAGCCCTCCTCTTCCAGTAGCTTACGCTGTGACTCAAGGGTCTTCCCTGCTTCTGCATGCTTCGCTCTGTGTACAGATCTTAAAATTGTATCCTACTTTGGCAGATATGAAAAACAGCTTGAAGGTGACTTTGTTCTTTTTCAAAGCATACTTTTGTGGGTTTTGGAGGAAGAACTTTGAGAGCTTCAGGTTTCGTAAGGTGTTAATAAGAAGTACAAGACGAACCTGCCCCAGCAGCTTCAAATCTGCTGCAAACAGGAGTTGATTCTGCGTGTCACAGGTGGCAGGAAGCCGCCGCACTGCTGCTCACAGCACTATTACAGGGCTGAAGGCATTTTCAACAGTTGAAAAAAAGGAAGAACTTGAATATTGAACTTGTAAACAGGAACAACAAGGATTTGGAACTGCTTATTCACTGTCTACTAGTTTAAAACTGTTGTTACTCACAGTTTGAGAAACATAATAAATAAAAAATGTTATTTAATTTTAATTAAATACTGGTTTTACCAAAGGTTAATTATCAATACTTAATGAGGCAAAATTTTACTGTGTACACAGGAAAATAATTTCATTATATAAAACTTCATTTAAAATATCTGAGAAATGGATTAAGCTTTTCTTCATTATGTGACTATAAAGTGAAATGAATACAGTGAGTGAGAAGTCGTGAGAGAGACTTGTCTGGTGGGTAGCTTGTTGACTGTTCTGTGTGAGGAGGTGGTGCTCAGGGATCGGTGTTGTTTCTTACTGACTCTGCTATTAAAAGGAGCTTTCCTCCTTTGAGGATCCGAAGTCTGTCTCCTCTTTTCAGATCCAGTTCCATCTCTTCTTGGTGCCACTGGGCAGAATGGTGTCTTTTCCCTTTTCTGAGGGCTGGCACAGTCTGTGGGTGCCTCCAGCAGAGCTCCCCGACACTGCAGAGACCCTCAATTAATCCCAGCTTCTGCTGCTCCCCGACCTCCTTTGACTAATGGACCAGAAACGGCTTTTCTGTGCACACATTTAAGACGCACTTCCTTCTTAGCGCGCCGTGTCTGTCTCGTGGACTTGAGAAGAGAAATACTGCAGTATGCTTTCTATCTTTAGCAAGCCTGAACACTGCTGCTTGAGCGACTAAACATTGATGGCTTTTTAAAAAAGTCCCATGTAGTTACATTTTCACGAACTTCTATGATTCTTTGTATTTTTTCCTCCATTGAGAAGGAAAAAAAAAAAACCCCACAGTAAATTTCTAGTACATATACCCTACTTGTATTTTTGTGGGAATTTAGGAGTAAAGTTATTGTATTTTGGTGAGAGGAGCTGACACTTGGAATTCATACAAATGGGAAATATGCGCTATATGGCAGGCTGAAACTTCAAAAAAATATATGAATGACAAATTTGAACTTAACCTTTCAGTTTTAAAAACGGCTTCATATTACAGGATTAGGGTGTTAGCACTCAGAATTCTAAAGCATTCTGAGCGTTTGAATAAAATGATTTATTCATAACATGTTAACAATGGGCCAGTTTTATGAATTTTATTTAAGTTGCTTATTATTTGTTTTATAGTGCTGATGTCAGCATTTACATAAGATTGTCAGGGTAATCGGTGCCATCTTGAGATTCTTTTGTAAGAGAGCAGGTAAAATTATTTTCCTCAACACATAAGAAACAGCTAATTTTTAAAATTATCTATTTGAATCTTTTTAAATGGGTACCTGTTCTGAATTTCTATTGGAAATGTTTTGAGGGACTTTCTTTAAAAATGGAGATGGAGCGCCACCTACTGCTCAGTCTGAAGCTTTTTAACTTGTGAACCCACAGTGTTTTTAAATTGGGTATCCTCTCTTATAATTCTGCCACAGTAGAGTTGTGTACCACAATTGTCTCTATGTTATCTATAATTGCTATAAAATCATTATAAAATAATTATTGTGCATTGTTATTATAAAGCTTGTGAGGATATCCCTGTGGTAAGTATAAAGTGACTCATGCCTTTTCTCCTTTCTGCAATTTTTTCTGCTTTATATTGTTGAAGTTTAAAATGTTTTGTATTAAAAGGAATTAGTTGTATTATAATTATATAAATTTGAGGTTCTAGGTTGAGTATCTAATTTTAGCTAAAATATTTACAATTCAAGTAGATATTAAAAACAACATTGATATAAAAATACTAATTTCAGTAACATTTAATGTGTTAACTCTTACCATGATTATATTAAGTTATTTTTTGAAATATATATATTTTTATGGTTTTATGGTCTAGAGAAGACAGACTTTTTCCTAAGGTGTAAAAGGCAGCCCAGTGCGTCTCTCTATGCTGACATCAAAGCGAGTTCTGGAGCTTATCAAAGTGTTAACCCTCATACATTAATAATCCACAGTAAATAAATCAGCGCTCTGGGGCTTGGGGGCTTGGCCTTTTATTTTAGCTCTTATTTCTAAGTCTGAATCACTCAGCACTTGTTATCAGAGACCCTTTCAGTGAGAGTATTATAAAAAGCCAAAGACACAAGCTTAGAAAACTCATATTGGTATTTTTATAGTTTGTATCAGAGTTACTGAGTTTTTAATATAAAAAATCAAGACACTGTCAGTTATATTGTTTAAGTCATACAACTTCATTTTCTTTAATACTCTCTTTTTTTTTTGTCATTACTTCTTAGATTTTAAGCAGGACACTTAAGACTTCCCCTTGATTTTTTTCCTTATCAGTTTTCTTCTTAAAAAATCAAATTTTAAGCTTTTTAAATAACTTTATCTTTTCCCTTTCCTAAGTACAACTCTTCATCTCTCTTTTAGCTGTTGTCACCTGTCTTTCTGTTCTGTCCCATCTTCATTATACCTCAAGAGTGGGTCTTCCCTTCCCCTCCCTTTCACTTTACCTCCCTCCCTCCCTTCCTTCCTTCTTTCCTTTCTTTTCCCCCTTCCGATGCCCCCCCCCCCAACTTTCTTTTGAGATATTTGAGATACTATCCTACTATGTGGCCTTCTTTGGCCTGAACTGCCTATGTAGACCAGGCTGGCCTTGAACTCTCTTGAGCTGGGTCAGCCTTGGCCTCCTGAGTGCTAGGACTAACGGTGTGCACCATCACATCCTGCTCAAAGTTCTTATGGCTTTGCCTTGCTTTTCTGAAACACTTGGGTGGCTGTCTTAATGGTCTTCATTTCTTATCACTGTGTGAGCTTGGGACAGCGCTTCCTGGACCATACAGGCTGGCTCCAGCCCCCATTTAGTTTCCTTTGTCCTTTCTTCTTCCCACCTCTTCCTACCGTAGAGGCCCTGTGTATAGGCTAACTGTGCAGTCACTTTAAGAATTACTCATACTGACTTGTTATCTGCTACCATTTGGATATTAGTAGATCTCATCATCGGAAGGTTGTTGTATGTGTATAGATGCTAGGAACTTCTTTAGATATCAACAGTGCAGTTTTTGTTTGTTTACTTGATCTATGAATTCTAAATCCCAGGATTATTCATGATATGAAATTTTCAAAGTAAGAAGCTTGGCCTCTGGACCAAGGTTTTCTGCCTTCAGATTGCAGGTCTTCAGGCTCTGTGGTCTGACACTTATTAAGCCCTCGCTTGGCTCCTCGTTCTCTTTTCAGTAAAATGTAGATTGTGATAGTACCTACTGCAAGTGTGTTGTGAAGATTAAATTACTTCTACGTGTAACCTAGTACAACAGAGTAAATGTTACTGTACTTACTATTCTAAAGGCAACAAAGACATTAAGAAATGCGCAGCAAAGCAGTGATTAAATGCTGTTTGAAAAGCTTTAGGACATTCAAATGCAGCACAAAGTTCTAAGGTGATGTTTTTCTTTGTAATGCATCATTTCTTGCCTGTATGACAGTCACTGAATTTCAACTTAGAATTGAGTTGTCAAAGGGTATCGTGGACACAATGCTGAAGTCTGTTTGCAGGCCATGACGACTGTGTTTGTTTCAGTCAGTTTCTTCTCTCTGAGATGGCCCCCCCCCCACCACCCATGGACTGTGGTGATATAGCAAAGGTGTGAAAGGCTGATGTGAGCATACTGCCTGTTGCCGGCAGCATGGCGCTCCCTTAGTGCTGCGTGGTACTTTCTCGTTGCTCATGCCCTGCCTGTGTGTCTGTGTCTCATTACCTTTGGCAGATTGTCTGTGTCCGTAAACTTATTTCTTTTAGGTTAGCTGACTTGTTGGCACACTTACAGGTCTTATCTTTACTTTTTTGTAGTCTCCCCTATTCTTCCCAGTGTACTATCCATTTACTTTCCTTCTGCTCTGTTCTTTGCTTTGTTTTTTCTTTTGCTTTTTTAACTTGTTCATTTTTTTTTTGAGATAAGTAAATCATTTTCCCTGTCACTTTCTTCTCTCCAAATCCTCATACACAAATCATCCTCGAATTCTTCATTATTGTAACAGGTATATGTATATGTAAATACATTTATATTCCTAAATACATAAATGTTCCCAGCGCAGGCCCCATCACATTTCTTTCCCTTCCTTCTCCTAATTTTGGATGTGGATCATTCTTGCTTTCCTAGTTCCTCAAGCTACAACCTAGATTATTTATTTGAAATCTTTGTAAGTGGGGGCACTATTGCTATAAAATATGGCTTTGTGCACTTTTACTGTATTCTGTATTTTTTCATGTTCATTTGCTCTGGGGCATTTAAATTTTTCCCTTTCCCTTTTTGGCTGACTCACTGTGAGTAAAGAGAATGCTGGTTAGTCTCCTTGTATTTTTTTTCCTTTAAAGTTAATAATCTTTTTGTGTTGATCTCTAGTTTTAGTCTATTGTGGTTAGTGATAGCATGCACTGTGAGACAGGCTGATTTTGGGACATAACATGTGTTGTAATCTGTTGCAAAGAACGTATTTGTGAGAAGAATGTGTATTCTGCAGCTGTCGGAGCAGATGTTCGGTTGATGTTTTATAGACCTGATGATTTATATAGTCTAGCTCAGCTCTGCTGTTTCCATGTTGACTTTTTATCAGGATGATTTTCCGTCTCTGTATCAGTGTCTTGTTGCTGCATCTCAGGGAAGGGTTTAGTTTGGCGCACAGTTGCCGGGTCCGCCCGCTGTGGAGGAAGTCACCCGCTGTGGAGGAAGTCATGTCAGCAGGCACTTGAGGCAACTGCTCACACTCCGCCAGGAAGCGGAGGGAGTAAAGGCTCTGCTCAACAACTTTCTACTTTTCATTAAGTCTGAGACTGCAGCCTTGGAATGGTTCTGCCTAAGTGGGAGGGTCTTCCCCCTCGGTAACCTACACAGGATAGCTCCTCCCAGGCATGCGCAGAGGCTCTTCTCGTGGACAGACCAACGGGATGGGACGATTCACCACCACAAAGCCCGCCCAGAGTTAGCTGCTTTGTCTCCCTTTAGAGCTAAATGTTTTTGGCTTTCTGTTGTGCACCCTTCAGCTTTTGTGTTTATAATTGTTATTTCCTTACTCTTTTCGATTCAGTCCTTTTATCGGACAAGGTTGCTACATCTGCACAGCTGATGGATGACCTGACTGGGGCAGTGAGGGAAAGTGAAAGACTTAGAAATTGTAAGGAATTTCTCTCTTC